>JARWLC010000014.1:65684388-66056888 GCA_033318265.1 Phyllotis vaccarum | reverse complement strand
CAGTTTCAGAGGTTTAATCCATTAATGTCATAACAGGGAACATGGCAGCATGCAGGCAGACATGGTGCTGGAGGAGTAATCTTGAAGGCAACAGGAAGTCGACTGAGACACTGGGTGGTATCCTGGGCATAGAAACCCTCAAAGCCACAGTGACACATTTCCTTCAGCAAGGCCACACCCACTCCATCAAAGGCACACCTCCTAATAGTGCTACTCTCTATGGGATTATGGGGCCAGTTACATTAAAAATACCACAATAGCTGATAGCTGACACACTGGTCTCGCATAGGCTGTTGTCCCACAAGCTCCACATTTAGAAAGTGGCTGCCCCAAAGCAAATTTCACTTAGTACTTGGATGGTCTTCCCTGGGCCCAGTCTGGAAGTGGATAGAAAATCTTACTAGGCCAGGTAACAAATCTCTCTGGCTTTTCTCAGTGGCAACTTGACACCCTGTACCACATCCGTTACACTCACAGAAAGCCAGTCAGGGCTTGTGACCACGCTGAGCCTTTCACAAAGAGGGAACAATTCTAATGAGAAGACATGACATGTTACAGCCTGGACAGAGAGATCATACATAGGGTTCCTTCCTACCCTGTGATGGCTGGTCCACAGGGAGGACTCTTAGCTCCCAGAAGTGACTTCAGGTCTCCCAAGAAAGCCAGCTAGACTAGTTTCTATGCCAACAAGGTTTCGTCCATCTCTCTTGGCATGCTGCCTCCGTCTCTTGGGTCTCATTGGTTCGTGCTGCTGTTAGCTAGAGCACGGAATGTGCAGGTGTTCGTCTCCCCACATTCTCCCCCCACTTACAGCTCAACCTCTCTAGGTCTATAATTAATCTTTGAAACAGACATGGAATCTCTTCATTCCTATGTCCAGGAAATGTACCTGACTGTCTTCCTCCACCTCCACACCCACTCCTACACCTTGCCTGAGTTCTGCCTTCCTCCTCTTCACAGCATCTTCCCCACTTTGTGTCTAGCAAGGTCTTTTAGAAAGTCAGTAAAATACACAAACTTTCGGCCACACTAATTAAGACAAAAGGATGCAAATTTGGGCTGGAAAGATGGCTCAGAGGTTAAGAGCACTTGCTGCTCTTCAAGATGTCCTGAGTTCAATTCCCAGCAACCACACGGCGACTCACAACCATCTGTAATGAGATCTGATGCCTTCTTCTGGCCTGCAAGCATACATGCAGGCACAACACTGTATACATAATAAATAATTTTTGTTTAAAAAGGTGCAAATTCAGAATTCTGGGAGCTGTATATAAAACAATAGGGAGAAGATTTTAAATAGCAGGTGTGTTGTGTTATCTGACTCTACATGTGTGAGCTCTTGACAAAATGGGCAGTTTTCACAGAAAATGTGAACTACCAATATTAACTAAAGAAACAGAATGTGGTGTTCCTGGGTGGGAGGAACCATGTTGCAAAGATGTCAATCCCCCACAGTTCCTGCCTCGCTTCCTGGTAACCTGAAGGGATGTGAGTTTGTTCCTATTTTTACATTCCTTTGACAATTTTCTGCGGTGCTCAGAAAGGGAAGTTAAATGTCTATGCTCAGTTGTGATTATATTGAAGGGGAAAAATCCGTTCAATGCATTTGAATGCACCGATAAGTTGTTATTCTCAAAAAGCAAAGTTCTTAAACATGAAGGTATATGGAGACTTCATGAAGACAATTTTATTTAGCTGTGGGCTATTTTTCCACTTGTTATTTACTAAGTGTTATTTTCAGCACCCTTGCTGTCTTTATTCAGCATGGGGCCCCAGGAAGATCTGGTTTTTTATTTTAAAAATCTTCAGTGATTCTGGGCATATACCCGAAGGACTCCATACCCTACTCCAGAGACATTGCTCATCCATGTTTACTGCTGCTTTAGTCACAATAGCTAGGAATTGGAGCCCAGAGATGTCCATCAGCAGATGAGTGGGTTATGAAAATGTGGTACATGTACACAATAGAATGTTATTCAGCATTGAAGAAAAATGAAATATGCAGGAAAATGGATGGATCTGAAAAGTATAGTATTAAACATGGTGGCCCAAACTCAGAAAAGACAAAACATAGTTTTCCCTCATCTGTGAATCCTAGCCTTTAATGTATACAAGCATGTATGTGAACAGGTATAAAAACAAGTAAAGTCTAACAACCTAGAAAGGAGACCGGGAGCGATGAAGAAGGATGAGGTGGGGCCATGGTTCACATGGACATGAGACAGGAAAGTGCCGCATGGGTGGGTTCAGAAGCAGGGATGGAACAGGTAGGGAAGGAGACCACAAACACACCTGCCCCAACATGCCACCATGCTGCCTAGCACTTCTTGTGATTATTTACAGAGAAAAACATTTAAAAAAAAATCTGAGACTGGGCATGGTGGTACATGCCTTTAATCTCAGGAGGCAGAGGCAGGTGGATCTCTGTGAGTTCAAGGACAAGCCCGGTCTACATAGGAGTTCCAGGCCAACCAGACCTACACTGAGAAACTCTGTCTCTGGAAAAGAAAAAAATAAAACCTGAGAAACTGCTACAGTGACATATTCCAGGACTCTCCAGGCGGCCGGGCTCTTCCTTTACACGGTGTCAGATGAGCGAGAACCTGTGTTGGTGATCTCGACAACCCTTTATTTAGAACCTGTTCATCTTCTCTCCACACTTACCTTGTTTCTCTCTGCTCTTCCCAACACCCTCATGTGTGAACTAAATCAGCTGCATCTGTTGCCATAGCTACACAGCAGCACCTTAGCCCTTCCACGCCATGTTCCCTTTCTGTTAATTTAAAGATAGACATTTTTATTTCTTCCTCACCTAGCCTCTCAATGTTTTATTTTGATTTTTTATTTATTTGTTTATTTTTAGAGATAGAGTCTCACTCTGTAAATCAGGCTGGCCTCAAACTCCCAATCTTCCTACCTTGAAGGCTGGGATTAAAGGCATAAGTGACTACGCCTGGCACATACATGCACAAGTCAGACAAGAATAATGGCGTTATAATATGGATCAGCTGTCCCCACTCACCCTGAATCCTTAATCAAGGAAACTTTTAGCTGTGGTTTTAATTCTGCTCTTAGTATCTTAAAACAATCCACATTGACTCCTTCCCTCTTCCCACAATTACAGAGTGGCTCTCTGCCATGAATGACCAGGGAGAGGTTTATGTGTGCCTTTCCTCAGATCCATAAGGCTGTAGACAAGTCAATAGGGAATTTCCTTAACTGGTTATTGATAGGGAAGGACGTAGCCCATTGGGCTGGCAGTCCTGAGTTCTATAACAAAATAGAGTGACCAAGCCATAGAGAGCAAGCCTGTAAGCAGCTCCCTCCATGGCCTCTGCATCAGCACCTACCTCCAGGTTCTTGCCCTGCTTGAGTTCCTGTCTTGACTTTCTTCAGTGATAAACTGCAGTGTGATGGTGTAAGCCAAATAAACCCTTTCCTCCCCAAACTGCTTTTGGTCATAGTGTTTCAACACAGCAATAGTAATCCCAACTAAAACAGCACATTAAAACTGCTTTGCAACTTTGTATCACTCTAGTTAAAACCAGCTAAAGTTTAAAAATGACAATAAGCCTGGTAAGGAAATGAAGGAGGGCGGAGCCCTTAATGCTGTGGGAGTGCAAACTAATGTAGCCATTAGGGAAATCTCAAAAAAAAAAAAAAAAAAAAAACCCCTAGAACTACCATAAGACCATTATACTACCTGTGGTGTAAACCCAAAAGATTATATCCCAGCACAGAGACAGTTGCTCACCGACGGCCAGGCCTACTCTATATAAGGTACCTAGGAAGTGGAAGCAGCCTAGATGCCCAAGTGATAAATGCATAATGAAAATGTGGTGCATAGACACAGCTGCAAGAAAAATTAAACTTTCAAGAAAGTGAATGGACCTGGAAGTGTTATATTGAGGTAACAGAGACTCAGACAAAAGTCACATGTTCACACTCATACACAGACCCTGCCTTTTAACATTTGTGTGTATAAAAATAAGGGTATGTAAGAGGTGTGCAGACTGTGAAACTGGGTAGAAAACCAGGAGAGGAGAGCTTGATGTGTTGAGGAAGGTGGGTGGGTGGCTGGGGGAAAGGTCACACATGAAGCGAAAATGGAAAGGCTAGCAGGGTGACAGCAGCACAGGGGGACAGAGGGGGGAAATAAAGACTTGTCTGGAAAAATTCCAAGACGAAATCTGTAACAATTGCAGCTGGGTGTGGTCATGCACACCTTTAATCCCAGCACTTGAGAGGCAGAGGCAGGTTGATCTTTACAGTTCAAAAGACAGCCTGTCTACATAGTTCCAGGCCAGCCAAGACTATGCACACCCTGTCTTAAAAAATAATTTTTAAAATCTTCTTTTCCAATACATTAGCCAGGTTCTCAAGGCCAGACAGGCTTTGAAATTCTGCTACACAAGCTTGACTCTGCTAAAGTATCAGGCTGTGAGACTGTCTATTCTGAAGACTGTATTATTACACTTTATTCCAGGCGGTAGATATGTCAGAAATGAGGGTATCAAAAAAGTAAAACTCTACCTAACATGTATACTAGTTTTATGGATGAAGTGGCATAATATCTAGGGCTTCTTTAAAAGCATTATTTTGCACTGCATGAGAGGTGAAATACAATGGACTGTGAGTTGTTGGGTTGAATATATTTCATTGTCTGTACTCACACACTGTCACAATGGAAGGGGCACAGTTTATAAGAACATCAGGAGGCATCAAAGGAACTCCAGGGTAAACTGCCCTCTCGCCTGAGGGTGCTGGTTGGCAAGTCTTTGTGGTCTATTATAGTAGCTCTTTAATTTTGTCTACTTTGTTAAATTTTAAAAATGTCTCCTGTCTTATTTCATTTTCTGTTTTATATATGAGTGATGCTCAACATTGCCAACTTTAAACACCATAAGAAAACTTGAGAATGTCAGTAGAGGATAAATCTATGAACTTGATTTATAATGAGATAAACAGTCATAGATTCTGCAGCTGGGGGGGGGGGATGGGATGCAGCAATACTCAAGTCAATGATGTGGAGGATCAAGAGCTGCAGCCTATGAAGAAAAGCTTTGTCTCTGCTGAGAACTTGGGGTGTTACAAAGGAACAGAGGCATCTTGAGAAGGACCAAGTCTGTTGAGAAATGAGAAGGACTGGAGGCAAGCTTGCCACTTCAGAGGTGGGGAAGCTGCTCTCTCTGTCTGTCTTGATCCTGTGTCCCTAATGAGGCTTTCCAGTACTTATTGTAATGAGTCTTTTTCTGCCCTACCAACCAGCTCCCAAATAATGACACAGAGACTTATTAATTATGAAAGCCCCACCTATAGCTTAGGCTTGTTTCTAACTAGCTCTTTTACCTTAAACAAACCTGTTTATATTAATCTACATAATCACATTGTTTTTTTTTTTTTTACCTCTCTTTAATCTTGTACTTCATGCTTCTCCATGTCTTTTGATGTCTCCTGTGTGCCTCAATTGACCTTCTGATCCTCTTTGTATCTGGAAATCCTGCCTACCTTTCCTGCCTAGCTATTGACTGTTAAGCTTTTTAATGAACCAATCACAGCAACACATCTTCACACAGTTTACAAATTTCCCACAACAATTTCTCATATGCTAGATCTTTTCAAGTGTGATTCTGGCTTTGATAAAGGAAGATTATGCTCCGACTCTGCAGCTCCAATGTTGTAGGGTTTCCCTCTGTGTTTCCCATTACACCTGTAAACTGGCAGAGGAGGTACTCAGATGTACCACAAGAATGTGGCCTGCCTTTTAAAGATGTAGTCATTTGTTATACAGATTGAAAGTCCAGGTGGCTGGAACATGCCACAATATCTCAATGTGGCATGTTCAAGGTGGAGCTCTGGGTGGCAGAAGTGGATGGTTCACAAGACTTTGGGACACGAGGCTGGGCTGCCATCAGAGCTCTTTTTGGTGCTGCTGTAGTGGGTTTATATGCCTGTATTCCAGAGACACTTTGCTCCTCTGCTCAGTTGCTAACCCTCAAGACTGTTGCCCCTGTATCATATAGAAACTTGCTTTGTAATTTATGTACCTGGGCTTAACATACTTATATCAGATTTTATCTTTCTTGGATGTGTAATTCTGTGAACTTTTACAAATACATAGAGTCACCTGTCACCTCAATCAAAATTCAGGGATTCTTCTGTCTCCTCCCATTTCATCATAGGAACACTAGACCTACATACATAACTTCTGCATCCATATTTGTTTTGGTTCTGGGGATCTGAACTCAGGTCTCGTGCTTGTGTGAAAGCTCTGTACCTATTGAGCAATCTCCCCAGCCCACTGACAGTTATTGGTGGCCCAGCAATATACCTTTAGTTAGAATTACCACAATTTCTTAGATATGCACCCATTAAAGGTCATATGAGCTGTGCAGACAGGTGTAGGCCCACAATTCCAGTCCTTGTGAGGCTGAGGAAGGAGCTTGTTCATTTCAGACTAGCTTGGGCTGTACAGCAAGAGACGGTCTCAAAAACAAAATAACAAAAGGCATATGGGTGGATATGAAAATACTTTCTATGTGGGTATACATATGAACCTGAGATTTCAGCTATCTGGGTAAACATCTTGACGGAAGCATGGATATTCAACTCTCACTGCCAAATAGTGTCTAAAATGACTACCCATTTGATATTCCTACTAGCCACACGACTACATATTTGGCACCATTTCCCTCCCTCACTCCTTCCCTCCCCCCTCTGTCTCTCTGTGTGTATTTTAGCTATCATAGGAGGTATAGAGCAATATCTCAATGTGGCTTTAATTCATGTCCTAACAATCAGCAATGCTGTGTCTTTCTCAATGTTTAAGCAATACACGCTGACTTTCATAGGTCATCAGGCTCAGGAAAGCCGATGGGTTCCTTAGTTTCAAAGGAGCAGCAGGAGCTTGACTGGAGGCACCAAGGGAGAATGTAGGGAGTGGCCTCAGAGGAAAGTGGTGAAAGTGGTACTCAGTCCAAGTTAAGAGCTGATCCAGGGTTTCTAGTCCTTTCTCTGTGCAGGCTGATAGAGGTAGGGTCGTCAGTCTGTTGATACTGGACTCTGCTTTATTTGTTTACTCCAAGTTCTATTTTTATAGTTTTAGCTGAGAAAATATCTTTAGAAATATGTGTCATAACTGGGTATGGCGGTGGACACCTTTAATCCTGCCTCTGGGTTTAGGGACAGCCTGGTCTACACAGATCAGTAGTTAAAGAGCACTGGCTGCTGTTTCAGGGGATCCAGGTTCTGCTCCTAGAACCCACTTGGTGGCTCAAAACTAACTGTAACTCCAATTATAGGGGACTGGATTTTATCTTCTGGCTTCCAAGGGCACCAGGCACACATGTGACACATATGTGCAGGAATTCACACGAACTCATAAAAATAAATCTTAAGAAAAATGAAAAGGATGTCTTTGGCTCCGAGAGTAGCCCTTGATTGACCTTTGATTTTTGCAAAGAGGATAAAGGAGGCATGCATGAAAGATGTCCAAAAGAGTGAACACTTAAATTTTCTTGAGATGTGCTAACAGTAATAAATGATTTGTCACTGGGGAATGGATGTGCACATCCATCATCCAGTGGGTGCCTGTTCACTGGACCCCTGTATGCAGCTGTTGCCTCCGGTGTGGGATTGTCTGGAAGAACCAGGCTTCACACTCCAGTTAGAAAGAGCAAGCTGAATCTGGAAGATTTGAGGACCTGGGGAGATAATCAGAGGGAGCTGATCCCTTAGGAGAGACTATGCTGGGAAGACAGGCAGCACAGGGTGGTGAAGCAGCATCAGAAAGGGGTAGAGGAAGTTCTGAAGCCAGCCTCCTCTGTGCAGCTGGGGACAAGGGTCAGCTGCTCAGGGAAAGGTCAGGAAAAAGGTCACAGAAGGCATTAGCCAAGGGCAGGGCTCTGCCTTGTGGGGAAAAAAATGGCCATTAGAGGTGCTGTGCCACAGGAGTAACAGCTAGAGAAGAGGATGGGAAGAGTAGAGACAGGCAATGAAGGAATAGGACACTGGCATTGCTGTTGATGCTGATGTGAAATTCAGGTCACCATGGGGGGAAGGGGGGGGGGGAGGCGCCTGCATATGGGAGGAAAGACTGATCCAGACACAGTGGACATGGGAGGTAGTATGGAAGGCTCACTCTGTGAGTGTTAAAGTCATCAGGACCAAGTAAAGATGACAGAGATGAAGATGACCACCAGGAGCTGATATCATTAGGGGATGATAGCAGTTAGGAAAGGGTGACAAAAATCACAAGAAAAGGAACAGTGTCAGTCAGTAGGAGATGTAGGCGGATTTTCTGTCCTGCTAGCAACTCCCAAATACCCAGCAGCCACTTCCCAAATAACCACTGAGAGGCTTAATATAAATTATAAATGTTCGGCCATTAGCTCAGGCTTGTTACTAGTTAACTCTTAATTAACTTAAATTAACCTATATTTATATTTATGCTTTGCCACATGGCTTATGGTTTATTACCTCATTTTTTCATTGTATACTTGCTCTGCAGCTGGCTGGCATCTCCTGACTCCGCCCTTCTTCCTAGAATTCTCCTAGTCTGATCTATTCACCTATACTTCCTGCCTGGCTACTGGCTTATCATCATTTTATTAAACCAATTCAAGGGACAAATCTTTACAGTGTACAAGAAGATTATCCCACAACAGGGAGATGTGTGTTTCTGAGATGATGGGCAGGGTCTCTGGCTTAATTACATCCCTGTCGCTGTGATAAAACACCATGACCAAATGCAACTTATAAAAGAAACAGTTTGTTTGGGCTTTCAGTTCCAAAAGGTAAGTGTTTATGAACATGGATCAGAGTCCATAGGCAGCAGGTAGTAGGCATGTTGTTGCTAAGAATTTACATCTTGAACAGTAAAAGGAAATAGAACATACTGGGGATGGCTAGAAACCCCAAACCCATCCCCACTGACATACTTCCTCTAGCAAGACCACACCACACCTCTTAAACCTATCTAAATAGAACCACTTTTTGGATAGTGGGAACCAAGTAGTCAAACATCAGATCCTATGAGGGTGGCATCTCATTCAAACACCATAGTCTCATATATCCTGAAGGATTACCTTGAATTTCTGATCTGTCTGTCTCTACATCCTGAATGCTGGGAGTCAAAATCCAGAGCTTCATGCATTCTAGGCAGTCTGCCAGCTGAGTTACACCCCCAGCATGCAATAGAGTATTTAAAGGCATGAAAGTTGGGAGTGATGGCTCTCAGGTACAAAGGGCATCATCAAGGAACCCTGACAGCTCCCAGGTCCCTAGGATGGGGAGAGAGTCATGGTCAGTAGTTTGCTGGGAAGAGCAGGCCTTTAACTTTCAGGTACCACCTGGTTATTCAGTGCAGGAAGGACAGTGCCTTAGTTACTTCCCTACTGCTGTGAAGAGACACCAAGACCAAGGCAATTATAAAAGAAAGCATTTAATTGAAGGCTTGCTTATACTTTCAGAGGATTAGTCTATGACCATGTGGCAGAGATCATGACAGCAGGCAGGCAGACACAGTGCTGAGGTGCCTAAAGAAGTAGCTAAGAGCTTACATCTGATCCACAACCATAAGGCAGAGGGAGAGCTACCTGGGTCTGGTGCAGGCTTTTGAAATCTCCAAGTTCACCACCAATGACATACCTACTCCAATAAGGCCACACCTCCTAGTCCTTCTCAAACAATTCCACCAACTGGGGACCAAGTATATAAATAGAAGAGCCCATGGAGGCCATTCTTATTCAAACCACCATAGAAAGTGACTAAAGAGCCTTGCTGGGCTTCATGCTTGTGCAAAGCTCAGTAAAAGGTGACTGAGTCTGTTTTTGTTTGCCCAAAGTTGTCTCGGGAATGCTCTTGTGGTTCTTGTGAAATGCAGGAGAGAAGGCAAGGCAGGTCTCCTCTGTTTTTCCTGTAATTTAGGAGAGAAGCTTTCTGTATCTCTTATTCCTACCTTGTTTGTGGTGATTCCTCCCTTGCTTTGCCCACTGGCAGCCATTAATGAAAGGCGTAAGAGAATGATGATAGGAGCTGATGGGAAGGATGCACTCATTGCTTTTCAAGCCTTGGAGCATTAGTGCAGAGCATTTTGGGGAAAGGAAGTGCTTCATTGGGAATTCATAAGAGATTAAAAAATGAAGCCAAAATTCTCCCCCAAATCTCCTGTACTGGCAGTCCATGGCCTTGGCTCTTCCAGTTTCACACGTGGCAGATGCATTCTTCCTTCTTCCAAATCCACCTCTCTCCTCACCCCCACTCACCTTCTGGGTGCCCCTAACTTCATTCTAAACTGGAATCATGGTCTAGGAACTCCCAGCTTCTCCCACCATACTGCCTACCCCTGTGGTTGAGTAGCTCTGCCAGCAGGCCCGTCCTTCCTTTGGGGAACAAATCCCTTCCCCCCACCTTGAAAGCACGGCTATAGCAGCTCTTCCTTCCATCTCCTCCTCTTCCCAGCACCTCATTTTCTCTGTGTTCTCCATGTCTTACCAACAGTACCTCTACTTACATTGACTTCTTTTCTTGTTGCCATGGAGATTGCTCCTATCAAGGGTACCATGATAATCATTGCCTATACTAGCCAACATAATGAAAAATGGCAGCACTGTAAAGCTTATCTCTTTCTAGAACATTCTCTTATGTGGCCACCATAAATTCCCTTTGCCTCAGTGGACATCTTCTTCCCTGTGAAATCCCACCTTCCTGAGGAAGTATAAATGCGAGTGAGCTCCAGGCTGTGCCTAGTACCACCCGGTCTTCCCTGCCAAGAGCTCACCCAGGTCTTGGCTTTAGCTCTACCTATAAGGTTATGGAGTTCATAGTCTTCATCTCCCCAGATGGCCAACCCACCATGGCCTATGGAGTCCCTACGTCTGAGTGTGGCCTGAAGCTCCATCTGTCCCCTAAGCTCTCAAAAGCCCTGATGTTTTGGATCTTTCACTGATCCTTCACACAGTGCTGCTTACAAGGCAGTGGTCCCACCTGCCTACCCAGGCTTCTTTCCACTGCTGTCTTCCAGGCTTTCAGACCTAAGAACGTCCTGGTCAAGTGTATGCCTGACTTCTCAGCCAGTTCCCCTGTGTTTTCTCTTGTCATCCCCCAGTTGCCAGAGCCAGAAAAGCTGGGGCTGTCCTTGGTTTCTGTTCCTTTTCTTTCCATCCATTCTGCCAGTAATGCTGTGACCTTAGTCCTCCCAAACCTACCCTGAATCCTCCCACTGAGCCCCATGATGACAGCAGAGACTTCCATGAGGTACTTCCCACACGCTGGGCTCTGCTCACACCGTGTGCTTGCATTTATATGCACTGAAAATGTACCATCACGGCACAGCTCCTTTCAGGGAACATGACACTGGCATCTTGTTTATTTGGACAGGAAAAAATGTCTCCATAGCTGAGTAAATTAACACTGTAGCTAAGGAGCTCCATGTAGACCTTCAAATGTGTACCTTTATAAACCAAATTCGGTCTGGGGAGAAAACTCGGGGGAATGGCGCTTGCTGCCAAGCCTGGCAACCCAAGTTCAATTTCCCTGCGCCTGGGTGATGAAGAGAACAGATTCCCACACGCTGTCTTCCGATCTCCACGTGTGTGCTGTGGTGCCTGCGTGTACTTCACCCCCAAATCTTAAACAACAACAACGACAAACCCCCCAAAGCCCAGTTCATTGTTTTATTTTCCTTACGTGTAGCAGTCAATAGCACTATTGGTACACTTAGGGAATTAGGGAGACAGTGCATTAATGTAAAGATGCCGTGTCCTTGCATTTCAAGTGCTCACAGGTGGAGCACCACAGAACTGATCATTTCTTAGCTTATCAGACCACTTTTGTCGAGGGTTGCATGCATTTAAGGCTCCAGGGATTTTGTGTGATAACTGTAGTGACTGACCTCATTGAGGCCCTGCTGCTTCAGGCATACATGGGAAGAATGGAGAGCAGGGGTAGAGGTAGGGGGTGTCACACCTGAGCTCCAGAACACACTCCTTCCCTCATACAGACGATCTTGAGAGTGGCCTGCTCTATGTTACTGAGCAGGATTAGTCTCTAGGTCTGCTGTCTGTTGCTATGATACTATAATCAAGAGCAACTTGGGGAAGAAAGGTCTCAACTTCGTTTTACACTTTGCAGACCATAGTAGAGGGGAAGCCAAGGCAGGAACTGAAGCAGAAGCCATGGAGGATCATTGCTTACTGGCCTCCTCGGCCTGCTTTCTTATACAATCCAGGACACCTGCCAGGGGTGGGTCTGCCCACAGTGGGCTGGGACTTCCCACATCAATTAGCAATAAGAAAATGCCTCACAAACTAGCCCACAGGACAATCTGATAGAAGCAACTCCTTAGCTCCTCCTAGGTATGTCTATGTTTGTGTCGTGTTGACAACTGACCTCGCTGTAACACAGCATGTTAGGAAAGGGTTAGGTTCAAACCAAAGCAACCAACATGGTCACGGTGCAGGCCCAATTCAGACAGCAAGAAACATCTCAATGAGCTTCTATTATTCAGATCGGAGAAATTGCTTTGAAAGAAACTATTAGTGAACTTGCTCATAAAATAAAGATATCTTGCAAATATAGAAAAAAACGAAACCCGGTTTTGTAAGTGAACATTCCTTAAGATTTGGAAAGGAAGACACACTAATTCTTGCCCCGCTAATGCCCGTGGATTGCTTTGTGGAGATCCAAGCCTCTTTCAGAATTTTCATTATGTCACAGCAAGTACATCTGCAAACACCACATCCCTTCCCCCAGTGCAGTTCTAAGAGCGGTCACAAGAAGAAATACTCTATGACCTAACGATGAGTCAGTGAGGTATTTTAACTTTACAATGGTGTAGTAGGCATGCACCATACTTTGAATTTTGATCTTTTCCCAAGCTAGAGATAATGCAACATCAACCATATAACCACAGCAGTCAAGAGCCCACCTTCTCTCCAGTGTGTGACGTCCAATCAATGACACGAGCTAGCTAATATCATAAAATGGACTTCATGTGCTAAGGTACTGCTCCAATAGTGGGCTAATGCAAGTGTTCTGAGCACACTGGAGGAAGGTGATTCAAAGCATTTTTCGCCCTAATGACCCATGAAGGGCCTATGAGGGGACACAGCCTTGTGGTAAGCTGAGGCAAGCCTGGTCAAGTGAACTCAGTAAAGCTCCATGGGACCCTAAGTATCCCCAAAGATTGCTACATCTGGTGTTTCATCACAGCCAGTCCTGACCGTCTTCATGACCAATGCAATATGTTTCAGTTGTCGTAAACATGGCAATTCCCATCAGGACTCCGTGAGTGAGAAGGGCCATTCCAACCCTTACCAAGATGAGGTGGCTAACAAGATGGAGGAAGCTCTGGCTGGGATAAGCAAGACAGTATTCATGGCACCTATTTAAATAGCTTCCTCTCCTCCATTCCCCCTCCATCCATCTCACCCCCTCTACCTCCTTCCCCCCCCCCCCCCATTTCTTTCCAGTAGGTTCTCACTGTGTTGCCCTGGCTGGCCCAGACCTCTATGTAGACCAGACTGATCTCAGTCACATAGTGCTTCTGCCTCTGCCTCCCAGGTGCTGGGATAAAAGGTGCACGTCACCATGCCTTGTCACCATGTCCACCTAACTTCCCCTTTCTTGATTTGAGTCCTCAAATTTTTATTTGATTTTAAGAAAGAAAACATATACACACATTTCTTACAAGAAACTAAGTGTAGTGGAGGGGCCTGGAGTGGGGAGGTTGGTTCTCTAGCCTGCTGGGGTTCAATGCTCATTCTCAAGGCTCCTCCCTGGAAATAGGAAAGTATTGTAGTGATTTGGCGTTGGTGACAATGTTACCAGGTTAGTTCTTTCCCAGAGTCACTTCATCTTGTTACCACAGATGGACAGGCTTAACACGCAGCTTGTTGGCTTCCAGGTCTAAGGTTAAGCTGTGGCAGAGCCAGCCCCCCCAGGGGGGGATTCTTTTGTCTTTTCCCGATTTGCTGCCTGACCAGTGACCCTTGTCCTTTCTTGAACTTTGACCTTATCCCTGCATCATGCTAGTCTCTAATTCCATCATCATACATTCTTCTTCCTCTGAGGACATCTCTGTGACTTTGGCCATTTGATTTGGGACTTGCTCTTACCCAGTAATGGGCTCATCCCACTTTGAATGCACGTGCACCTTATTTCTAAGTAAAGACATATTTGACGGTTTCAGATGGACATGAATTCTTAATAGATGTAGGTCAAACTAATATGTCAAGTAACAGTGGTTTTGTGTTTCAACTTTGCTAAGGATTGATATTGTATATCCTAGGAGGGTGTGCTGTTCCTTTGTTCAGAACTGGGTGGGCAGGGTGGTGGTCAACAACACATTTGGGACACATGGGACATGCTGGTCAAGTATTGTTCCCCAAAGAACACAGAAGAAATAAAATGCTCTGTGGTCATCAGAATTTGAGAGGCCACGCCGCACCCTTCTCCGCCATGCAGCTAGAGTAGACACAGCTCAGGAAGAGCCTGTGTTCACTCTGTAGATCCCAGAGCTGTCAGACTGGGGATTGTAAATCTGTATTATGCTCTGTATTGGCACAGGCTTGTATGCAGCCATGTGAAACAGAAACTCAGCCACTGAGGATTAGTCAGAAAGGGTTTCTTCTCTGACTAGATGGCCAGAACGTAGAAAACAAACCTACTACCTCACAATGGCACTGACATGCCAGGCCAGTCTGCCTGCCCTGCTCACTATATAATGACCTTTCCCCTAAACCATCACCTAAGTCATCGCCAGCTTTTTATCTGCCTTCCAGACAGGGAGGAGAAGCCATGTAGGAGAAAGGCAGTGGCATCAGGACATCAGACTTTCAGATCTGTTTGTCCATTATTGAACCAGAATCATAGCTAGTTGTTGCTTCTGGCTTTAGGGCTCAAAGGCATGTGCAGCTTCTAAGCAGGCACATTTTTCTCTGGTCTGGACAAGATAGAAGTCAGGGTGAATACCAGTGAGGCAATGGCACACAGGCAGATATTTCCCTAGCCAGCAGAAGTGGGCGGTACCAGCCACCCTTCTCAGGAGCGTGCCTCCTCTATGGCTTGTAGATTCCCAGCATCATCTGCCAGGTTTGACACTTCCAGACATTTTAACTGAGCACAAGGCAGGCAATCTGAGTGCTTCTCTGAGAGATCCTGAATTATTTAATGACTTGATGTGTGCTTATGCTCAGGAGCTCGTTTCTAATGAGGTTTAATGGAATTTGGAACTTACCTCTCCAGAAGCTCCCATCCCCCACCAAAGCTCCTTTACTTGCTGGCTGGCACTGTGTTGAATGTGGTTTGCTCAGAAGACATCTGAAGAGTCAGGCTGTCTACTCAGGACAGCATTTAAGGCAGTGAAAAGACATGGGCGTCACTTGCTCAGATAACAGGTGCTGCAGAGTGGCTTTCAGACCTCCCTAGTGAGAGGGCCTTCAGCAAATCCTTGTTCCCAGGCAAGAAATGCTCTGCCCTGTGTCCAGGGTGAGCTGCTGTGGTAAGGGCAGTGAACAGGAAGCTCCCTGACTTCTGGTCTCCTCTTCCTTGTTTAAAAGAACACATGGCCAGGAGGGCAGCAGTGACTGCCTAATACCTCATAGTGTCGAGGATCATTGGAGATATCACAGATTCCAAGAGAAGCCCCTTTGCATCAGCACTTGACCAAGTGACACTTTGAAATCTGCTCTGGAGAGGAGGGCTGGACCCACATTGATATGATCATCATGCCATCAAGTAAGATCAGGAATATTCTTTGTAAGTGAGGCATGGTGCCATTTTCATGGCTGTTCTTCCTGAGGTCCAGGGATAAAACCACCACAGTTTCTCTGTTGGGAATAGCATGTTAAGATTTTTTTTAAAAACCATGCCAATCTTATGTCATTACATATTTCCAAGAAAGCACAAGACACCCAGACTCGCATTTCAAGGAAGCCAGTGCTCATGTGGATAGTCACTATAGAAAGAAAAACTGAACGTCTAATGGCGATACCCCTGAACACAGAGAAAACATTATCACTGAGCAGTGTTTCAGTCTGAAATTGTGAGCCACTCCCAGGCCACTGACCCACAGAAAGATATTGACCCTGACACACAAAATGTGTGCAGAAGATATACAAGGGAAGGGGGTGGCTTAGCAGGAGGCAAAGAAAGAACGAGAGACAGATGCCTAAGTAAGTCCATCTAAAAGCTTTGCTCCCGGTTGCTGGGCAGTGGCTGGGAGTGCAGGAGGGGGCTGGCCTGCCAGTGAAGGTGGGTAAGAGCAGGCTCTGGTGAGGAATGCAGATATTAAAGAACAGTTGTCCTAGGGGAATCAGCTGCCAAATAGAGACCTGACCTCCCGCTGACCGCTGACTGCTGTCTTTCTCCTTTGGAGATGACAGAGCCAGGCCACCTGAGTCAGAATCTGTGCTGTCCCTAGTTACTAGCAGTGTGGCTCTCTTGAGCTCCCCTCTCCTCTTCCTCAAGAGGATGGTGGGGATTAATGGCCCACATGAGGGATGCCTGTCCCATTTACAGACTTGTGCACGTCAGCAGCTGCAGCCTGCCAGTGCACAACCTTCTTAGGCTCCAGAGTGAAAAGGAAGCTAAGATGCGCAGCTTGTAGATGCTGCAACCAAGATGTCCCCTCCCCCAAGACACCTCTACAAAGTGTTCCTGCCATCAAGTGCTTTGGAACGCAGGGGAGAGGCTTCTCAATTCTGCCCCCAAAGATTGGTGAAAACACCTCTTAGGGGAGGACACTGAAACAGGGCCAGACAAATTAAGATGAACGGTCCTTCCCAATCCTACTCTGAAGATCCCTTTCAAGTGCAAAAGCCTTTATTCTAATTGTCGAGACCCGAGTGACTTCATACCTGCATGCTCACTGGCTCGATGTAATTTGAGTTCTAAAAAGAGAGTGTGTCTTATTTATAGCTTTCCACAACTTTTACAGGTTATATGAACAAGAGAGACGTGCAGCTTTGGTATGGAAAGTGTCCGTGGCATGTCCTCAGGGAAGGGGCAGGCTACACAGCTGCTCTCCCTAGGGCTTTGTCCTTAGAAATGAGGCTCCTCCCTCATATAAGACACAGTGTCTCTAGTTCTATTTTTCGTGAAGTAAAGAAAATAGGAACAAATCCCACAACCTTACACCTAACTGGGGTAGGGGTGAGAGCAGGGTGAGATGTCTCAAGCAGTTCACTTTGAAATCCTTCCTTTCCCTTAAGAGTTTTTTGTTTTTCCATTTTGATTTTATTTTATGGGGGCAGGGCAAGGCCTTACTATATAGCCCTAGCTGGCCTCAAACTCACAGAGATCCATCTGTCTCTGCCTCCTGAGTGCTGGCATTAAAAGCATGCACCACCATACCTGGCTCCCTCCAAGCTTTTAAGCAAGAGATGTTTATCCTGATTTGGACATAAGATGTGGGGAACAGACGTTGAGACATTTTTTAGGCTCAGATCCATAATGCTTCATGCTAGTACCTGGAGCGGCGTTGGACGCACAGAGGTAACAGTGATGTTTGATTACTAGCTGAGGGAGCGCATGGTTGAGTGATCCAGCACTGTTGGCTCCTGCGTCACCCCTCTGCGGGCTCCTTGCTCCAAGGTTACTACTCTACCTTTCTGTTACAATTTGGTTTATGTTGCTATGATAAAACACTGGCCAAAAGCAACTTAGAGAAGTAAAGATTTGCTTGGTCTATACTTCCATGTCACACTCCATCCCTGAGGAAAGTCAGGACAGCAACTTGAATGCTGCTTTCTGGCTCACACTTAGACTTATGTGTAGCTAGCTTTTCTTATACAGTACAGAACCATCCACTCAGGGGAATAGCGCCACCCGTAGTGGGTTGGACCCTACTGCATCAATGAACAATCAAGTATACCAGTGCTCACAAGCCAAACTGATCTGGGCAATTCCTCAGTAGAAGGTTTCCTTTCAGACGACTCTATGCTGTGCCAGGTTGATGATGAACCATGACTGGGCACCTTCTGCAGGCTCAGGTTCACCCTGCTCAGACCCAGCATAGGGATTTGCACATTTTTCCTGCTTCACTACTGATTCCTCCTATAAGATCAGCTTGCCTGTCACTTCCTCAGGTAGCCATCTACCTGCTTTAATGAGGAAGCCACATTCTCCAACTGCACAACACTTTAATCTTTAGATAGCTCATGTACAATAATACTGTGGCAAGGTTTGGGTATGCAGCAGGCTGCATTATTGAGTTCATATTTATATGATTGTTCTGTACAATGAAATAATCATCCAGCAGCATACTTCTCAGAAAACCTCCCCACTGCAGGATTCAAGCATGATAACACATGCCTGTTGTTCACAGCCCATTGGAAGATGATGAGTTTGAAGCCAGCTTGAGCTACATTCTGAGACCCTCCCTCAAAAACCAAAAGCAAGGACAGTGAGATGGCTGGCCAGGTAAAGGCACTAACCACCAAGCTTTACAGTCTGAGCCTGAGCCCCAAGACCTACATAGTACAAGAGAATCACCTCCCACAAGTTGTTCTCTGACCTCTACGTAGCCCCGTGGTATGTTCACAATGTATGCACACATGTGCACACAGGGAGAGAAATGGAGAGGGAGACAGAATAAGGAGCATACCTGTCTTCTTGGCAGTGGATAGCTTTCCTGGTGTTCTGAGCATCGTTGCCCATATAAATCCACATTTGCTGGGATGTTGCCTGGCTTGTTCACTAAGATAGCTTTGCCAGCTGATTTTATTTTCTCTCTCAGTAAGTAACTGCCAACATCTGGTAACAGAGTTTATTTCTTTAATATAAGTGTTCTGTTGTAGATTGAACAAACTTCTCTGCCCATTAATTCATGTTTGGAAGAAAATTCTTCTCAATGTATTTTTTTTATATATATATATACTATGAAACACTCAACAGTAGTGTTCAAATTTTCTTCATCTTTCACCTGTCAGCCACCAGAGTTTTATAGTTATCAAAAGTATTTTTGCTTGGACTGGCAAGGGTTTCAATTTTCAATCCTCCATGAATTTATGAGCAGGGATATTATGATTGGAAACTGCCAAATTACAAATTATTTGATGTAGTAAAGATACCCCAAAGATACAAATTAGGTCACTCTTGTTACATCTCATAGGTATTTAAAGTTTCTCATCAGAAAAACAAGACAGTCTTCTTGTCTCATTGAAACAAATTATCTTAACACTTTGTCTTGAAACACCTAATAATTTTGTACTTAAAAAGTCCGGCAAGTTGGCTCAGAGGATAAAGTGACTCTTGCCAAGGCCAATTACCTGAGTTCAAAGGGAACCAAACACGAGCTGGAAGGAAGAAACCAAGCCTTGCAAGTTGACCTCTGACCTCCACGTGTGCAGATCTTTGTACACACGCACCTGCACATGTACACGCTAAACTAAATTTATCTGTGCACAGGCATATAAAAGAGGCCTGCTCTAAAACAAGTAACAGCAACACAATCCAGATTCACTGCCCAAAGTAGGATGTGTCATTTATAGTCAATATTTCAATTTTCTTGCAAATTAAACTTTGCTTTGAAAAGCCTTGCAAACCTCCTGAGCATCCACCTTTACCTTTAAGTACCAAGCAGATACAACTTCTTGGGAGGCCACCACTCTAGACCACTCTTGTTCTATCTCATGGGTATTTAGTTAAAGGGTTGTTTTGTTTGTTTATTCAAACCCAGAAAATCCTCTAGAGATTTAGCAGCTTTTTTGAAATGTCATATACTTACTGAGAAGGAGCAAGCCACTGTCTCCTCTTCTCGGCTTTAGTATTTTGAGGCCATTTCTCCCTTGCGAAGGCTGTTCCACATGTGTGACATAGCAGCAAGCTGCCTCTCTCACAGCCATCTAATGCCATTCACCAAAAAGATGTAATAGCAATGCAGCTACAGTCTCTATGGCACATGTCCCTCTAGAATGTATTGGGCATTCTAGAGTCACTTGTGGTTAGGGCAAAGCCACACTCCAGTCCACACCTTTAAGACGGTCAAAGGATAGTTCTGAACCCCAGTTCTGATTATTCTTCTAGATGTAGGTCTCTTTCTTGTTTTAAGGTGTGACTTTACTGTGACAGTTTGATCAGCTTGGCAGAGTCAGAGCCACAGCCCTGGCTCTCAGGTGGATTGCATTGCCCACCAAAGTCCTAGCGTTCAGCAGTTTGCTTTTAAAAATGTGAAGGTTCCACCTGCGTGCATGTATGTGACCATGAGTGTGCTTGTTGGACTTCCTAAAACTGGGTTATTGATAGCTGTGAGGCAGCATGTGGGGTTGGGGAATTGAACCTGAGTCCTCTGTAAGAGCAATAGGTGCTCTGAATCTCTGAACCATTGCTCCAACCCTGGCAGTGTGCTTCTTTATCACATTGTAACCAAGCCTGCCAGACAAGAGGACATGTGGTTCCCCTCACGGGAAAAGTTCAAGGTATACGGGCAAACCGGAACAATGGTGTATGGCTCATATATAATGTTTTTGTTCTAATTTAGCTAAGAACCTCATTTTGGGAGTTCTCTAAAGCAGTTTAGGTAATGTGTGGTGGTGGGCCATGCAAAAAATGTTAGCCAGGTTTTCTCACATGGGCTGCAGTGTTTTCTACAGGGAAGAAGCCAAAGCCCAGGAGACACAATGCGGCCACTGCATTTTCTTGTCTGTTTTAGCTTCTGCAGCTGGACAGAGAGTCTCACTTTCTCGTTTTATGTCTGATGCTTCCATACTAAGTTGCTAAGATGTGTCTGTGTTCTTTACTTTTCCGGTTGCCCTGAATTTAAACTTTGACAAAGCAACTAAGAAGAGACACATGAGGCAGCAGGTCAAGTCCCACCCACAATCAGGAGGCAAGAAGGATGAATTCATGCTGCTGCTCAGCTCCACTTATATAGTCAGAATCTCAGCCAGAAAATGGTGCCCCCCACAGTGGGCTGGTCTTCCCACCTCAAAAAAAAAAGGAACCAAGATAATTCCCAGTCCTTGTTTATTCACCCAGACTGGAGGCCCGTCTTCCTGGTGATTCTGGATCCAGTCAAGTCGGCAGTTAAGACTGACCACCACAGAGTCCATCTTTGTATTTAAAACCAGCTCTTGGATTTCTTAGTTTTCCCTCTTGGCTTTTCATTGATTTATTTTATTTTTTTGGTTTTGAGACCTGATCTCACTTTGGAGCACAGGCTGGCCTGGAACTGACTCCATTGCCCAGGGTGCGTTTGAACTTCTGCTTTGATCCCCCGAGTGCTGAGATGGAAGCGTGAGCCACCATGCCCCCCTACTTTTCACTAGTTACACGATTCTAATTTATTCATTTTTTCTCTCCTTAGTTTGTTCTATTCTTTCTGATATCTAAAAATATTTTAGATAGCTTATTTTTATTTATTTATTTTGCCATACTAGAGATTGAACCCAGGGTTTTGTGCATGCTAGGCTGGAATTAAACCACCAAACTATGTCCCTGGCCTCGTTTCACTTTTAAATTTTCAGACAGGGTCTCATGCTGCCCAGCCTGGCCTGGAATTCCTGGGTGCAATTAATCTTCCCTACCTCAGCCTCCCAGATGGCTGAACAGCTGGGACCACAGATGTGGACCACAACATGCCTACCTTGTGTACCTTTGTTCCTGCTAACTGTGGCCCCACTCAGGTTACTGGTCAGGAGTGGCAGTCCATGCCACCCTGAAATCTCCATGGTGCTTGGGTTCAGCAAGTGATGAGGGAAGAGGAAGGAGGGGTGTCCTGTCCCAAGTCTTCTTTACTGAGGCTTCGCAGGCGACTCTTCTCCTTCCACAAGTCACTAGAGCTCATAACAAGAAGAAAGGATCTGAGATGCTTCTTCCCAGCAGAACTCATATTCGTATTTTCTTTAAGATACTTTCATCCATTTCTTTTTTGTACATGTGTGCAGAGCCCACAGGGGTCAGAAGAGGCATTAGATCCTCTGGAATGGTTGCCCCGTGGGTGATAGAAACCACACCTGGGATGCTCTGAGACACTCTTTAGCCATACACTGGCTGTACTAGCCACTAGTCTTCCCCTGGCCTTAGCTAGGTTCTTCTGCATGTTAGACTTTTCATCAAAGGACTGGGTGTCTCGGACGGCACAGGACCATAGTGTTTACATTTGGAGTCTCAAAATCGGCCATCTGTTTTCTGTCCCAGGAGAGTGACCAGGGGACTTTCTCGGTAGCTCTGCCTGGTCTTACGGTTCCTGTTGCTTCCCTTCTGCAGTCAGTGTTACCACTTTTGTTGTCGCTACTTTTTCTGAAGGAGAAAGTATCCCTTTGACACTGTTGTTATTTGAGGCAGAGTCGCACACAGCTGGACTGGCCTCAAACTCGCCGTGTAGTCTCCGGTGACCTTGAACTCTGATCAATGCCCAGCACTTCTGGTTTATGCAGTGTTGCGGGCAGACCCCATTCCTTTGTTTAATACCTTCTGCTCAGGGCTGGTGATGGTTTGCAAGGAAGGAGGCAGGAACTCACTGTGCAAACAAACAAACCCATAAACAAAAAACTCTTAGACCAAAAAAAAAAAAAAAAAAAAAATCAAAACAAAACCCCGACTCTCTGCCCTGGATAAGTAAGTACCTTTTTTTAAAATGAAAGGGGCATTAGTGGTTTAGCATTTGGCTCAGCTTTGTATTGAAATTCTTACTCTAATGTCAACATTGTCTATACATCATGCTAAGCAGTCTATCAGTGTCTGACTTTGTCCTGTGAGAATGGAGATAATGGGGAGTGCCTTTTAGGTCTATTAATCAGGCTGTTCGGGTGCCTCACTGTCCCCTTCCCCCAAGTTCTGTAATCCTTGCATGACTGACAAGCATATTAATGTGGCCCATTATCTATGATTTTATTTTCTCCCCTGATTTTCCAGTGTGAGTTTATATACACAGCCAAACGTTAAGTTATTTGATACATAATTATTCAGTTTTTATTATCAGATTTATTTTCTTGGGGGGGGGTCAGGGTTACACTTTGTAGCATAGAATAGCCTTGAACTCACAACAGTCCTCTGCCTCAGCCTCCTTATTCCAGGGATTAGCAGTGGTTCCTTTGGCCTTTTCTGAGAAAGAATTTCTACTATATAACCCCAGACTGGCTTTGCACCAGAACTGCTGCCTGTGCCTCTCAAGTGCTGGGAAGATAGCATGTGCCACCATGTCCAACCACAGCATTTAAGCTGTACACCTTGCATCTTATTGTCTCTGATATAAACGTTGAAGCTCAGAGTTTCGCTTTGTGCGTAGCCAGCTGATCATCTGTAATCAGATTCTATGACTTCATTGTGCTCCCTGTGGGCTTTGTCTGCCTCTCACATCCCTCCTGTCACAGGCTGTTCTCATCAATGTCTTCAAAGCCGCTGCTGCTGCAATACGGCCTTGGAGGCCCCAGTGTCCCCATGGTCACATGGCAGGGCTGATACTGCTATCTATCCTGGTGAGGAAGGGGTGTGAGAGATGTGCTTGGAGATGATGTGGCAGAAAAATGCCCTCTCTGGCTTTTGATGAGTGGCTGTCTTATGGTGGGAAGGTGGCTAAACTTTCTGGTGGTGGAGGCTTTGCCTGGCCTGGGAAGCAGGCTGAGGGAAGAAGAGCCTGGCTCTCCCTTCAGCCAGAGCTGTATCTTCATTGAGTGAAGAAAGATGGATGCTGTTTCAGATGCTGCTTCTGCCCCCTTTCCATCTCATGTGTCTTGTGGTGGCGTCCTCTGTTTGCTATTTGGCTCTGAGGTAAACACCAGCCCTTGTTCCTGGAGTTTTGGTTAGTTGTGCTTTTGGTGTGAAAGCTGACATTGGGCTTTGACTAACAAGTTTATATATAAGAGATGGGTCATCCAGACCCCATCCTAACTGGAGTTTTTAGAACATTTGAGAGATTCTGTTTCTATGTTCTCACATAGTGGTCTCTAAGTAATACTTATTTTGCTTTTAGGGATTTTTTTATTTTATTCTATTTTTAATTATATGTATGTCTCTGTGTGGATATGTGCATGTGTCTTGGTGCCCCTGAAGGCCAGAGCTAGAGTCACAGATGATTTGTCAGCCACCTGATGTGGATGCTGGGAACGGAACTCAGGTCCTCTGCAGGAATGGTCATATTCTTAACCAATGTGCCATCTCTTCACCCCTTGCAATATTACCCTGTTACAAGTCAGGTTACTGAAACAACTAGAATCAAAGACCAAGTTTTGCACTTAGATGTGTCAGGCCTGGAAGTTCAGCTCCACCACTTGCTGGCTATGGTCCTGATCTAGCTGTCAAAAGTCTGAGTGTGAGTCTGAGGTTGCTTGACTCTGTTATGGGACCCCTATTTAGGACAAACCATTATGAATAGAATTGGAGTTTAGTAAGAGATTCTCAACATAGATTTAAGTCCAAGTGTGAGGGGGGAGAGGAGCCCTTAGGATAAAGTTAGTGCACACCTGGGTGTGGGCCTCGCAAGAGACCATCTGCAGTAATAGCGGGGTTTAGAGGCTTTGTGAATTACATAGCTCAAAGGGCTTCTAAAACCCTTATTCTAATTTTGTCCCCTTTTCTACACTTTCAATAGGTGAAGCTTTAGAGTGGCCCTAGAGACCCTTCAGTAAGACTGGAATTTGATAAGACAAAACTGTGGGTCACAGGTCTGGAAATGAGTCTCAGTGATTAGAATGTGCACTGCTCTTTCAGAGGACTTGAGTTCCAGAACTCATGTTGGGCAGCTAACAACTGCCTGTAACCTCAACTCCAGGGAGATCAGAAGCCTCTGGCCTCCATAGGCATCTGTACTCACATAACACATACCATTGCCCTCCATATACACAAATTTTAAAATAAAATAAATTTTAAAGCCCTCTTGGGTCACATGGATTGCACAAGGGAGGTAAAAAGTGTCATTTGCCCTGTGATATAAAATGGAGTGTGGGCATACTGCTGGAAGATCATGTATACTTGGGCCTTAAGCCTGCTTTCTGTTTGAGCATTCTTGTTTGAAACATCGGCATGGAGAAGGCATTTTGTCTCCATGCCATCGGCCTTCATAGCACATGCCATTGTGCGAGTTTCTGCCTCTCAGCTGCAACTGAGGGGCTCCTTCCCCTTCTTCTCCCTGGCTGTCTAAACACAGAGGAGAGCATTGGAAGAACGATGGAGACAGACGGCAATGCAGCTAGAAATAGCCTTGGGCTGGTTAGCTGGGACCCGAAGAAGTGAGAAGCTGTACCCAGAATCCTCAGAGCAGGGGACTTGGAGGTGTATGACCATTTCCAGTCAGAACAAGACATGTACCGTAGGCTCTCCCCACTCCCCCTCCCCCCCTCCCCCTCTCTCTCTTGGATTTTATGCCTATAAGCATCTGCTCTGGGTAGTTTTATGTCGACTTGACACAAGCTAAAGTCACCGGAGAGGAGGGACCTCAATTAAGAAAATGGCTTCATAAATTCGAGCTGTAGGCAAACCTGTAGTGTGTTTTCTTAATTAGTGACTGATGAGGGCAGGCCCAGCACATTGTGGGCAGAGCCACCCCTGGGCTGATGGTCCTGGGTTCTGAAAGAAAGCAGGCTGAGCGAGCCATGAGGAAAAAGCCAGTAAGTAGCACTCATCCATGGCCTCTGCGTCAGCTCCTGTCTCCAGGATCCTGCCCTGTGTGAGTTCCTGGCCTCAATGTTTTTGATGATGAACAGTGATGTGGAACTGTGAATGGGATAAACCCTTTCCTCCCCATGGGGTTTCATCACAGCAATAGTGACCATAACTAGGACAGCTACCCTAGAGGACCATGGACCCTGTGCAGCGTGTGTGGTGTGTGTGTGTGTGTGTGTGTGTACCCTGTGTACCGTGTGTGTGGTGTGTGTGTGTGTGTGGTGTGTGTGTGTGGTGTGTGTGTACCCTGTGTACCGTGTGTGTGTGTGTGTGTGTGTGTGTGTGTGTGTGTGTGTGTGTGTGTGTACCCTGTGTACCGTGTGTGTGTGTGTGTGTGTGTGTGTGTGTGTGTGTGTGTGTGTGTGTGTGTGTGTGTGTGTGTGTGGACCCTGTGTACCGTGTGTGTGGTATGTGTGTGTGTGTGGACCCTGTGTACCGTGTGTGTGGTGTGTGTGTGTGTGACACCAGGAGTCTTGCTCAGCCTCCCTTTTTCATTTATTGTGGCAGAATCTCTTGCTGAATCCAAAGCTCACCAGTTACAGCTAGTTTAGCTTGCTAGTCCCCTCCCATCTCTGCTCCCCAAGTTCTGGGATCTGAAGCCCAGTCCTCATGCTTGCGAGGATAATGCTTCATCTCCAGAGACATACCCAACCCTCATGTTTTAAAAACAAAAAGAATATAGCAAAAGGTTTTGCAAAATAAGGAGTACATTAATAAGATGTTCATAACTGGGCAGCTTCTGGACAACAGGCTAGATAACTGATCTGTCTACACAGTGGTCTTTAGAAACTGTCACATGTCATAGGTCTATATGAATGTGGTTCCGACTTCAGGAAACTGCCATGCTCACATCATAAAGCCAGAAGGACTTTATTGAAAGATGCTTAGAGATGCTTGGCTGGCCCAGGCAAGTGGCTTTTCTGTCTTCCTGGCTGGCGCGGTACCTAATGTCGTATGTGAGTGGATGCCGGGGAAATGCTGTTGTTTTACATGTTTGGTTACACGGCCGCCTCATCAGTGCAGCTCCACCTGGGCCTCTATACTGGCCACTTCCTTCCCACTAGAGGCCCTACACATCTGTTTGACCATTTTTCACCTCTCCATCACCACCCTGACTGTTTTGACATTCCCCTGGCTTGGTGCTCTGTGCCCTGTGCAGGTCCCACCTTGTGGAGGAAGAGAACCATGTCTATCTTGTGTGGCAGAAAGTGGAAGGTGGTTAGGGAAACAAGAAACCTGATGAGTTCCTAACATTTGCTTCCCTGTGTTGGGATTGCCAGAAAGGGAGAAGGGAAGTAGAGAAGGTCCCAGGCTGGACACAGAGGCTGGAGGAAGGTTAAAGTTTGGGGGAAGGCCTGTGGGTAGCTGTGGGAAATGAAAAGGGAGCTTTCAGAAGCCCTGCCTTTGCTCCTCGGGGTATTGGAACTGTTGTAGCAAAGGATTCAAGCTTTTAAAATTTGGGATTGCAGGAAAAGTGTTCCCATGACAACCACATCCTCTCAGGATTGTTCCAGGTTTGTGTCTGTCTAATTAAAGTCTAGTCCTACTAGACAAAGAGTCATTAGCTTTTCCATTAATCATTATGCAAATTTCTTCCCAAACCCCCATTGCCAGCAGAAGACCCCTCCTTTCCCTGCTCAGGTGTCTCTCTGACTTCTTGGGAAAAAAAAAAAAAAGATAAGCAGTGTCTTTATTAAGAAGAAAAACGAAGCAGCCATGGTATGTGATGCTTCCTGAAGAGCTGAACAGTGTACTGGAGAAACCCAGACAAATATGCTTGAGATTCCAAAGATGAAACCTTCAAATTCTTTCTCAGGATCACTTCAAAATTCTGAACCAGCTCTCTCCCCTCTCTTCTTTTTCTTACTATGTTGCAAAGCCCAGGCTAGCCTCTTTTTTTTTTTCCCCAGTTTTTTGAGAGTGGGTCTTTCTATATAGCCTTGGCTGTCCTAAAACTTGATATGTAGATCAGGCTGGCTTAGGCCTCTCCAGAGTGCTGGAATTAGAGGTTGAGTGCCATCATGCCAGGCAATGTCTAAACCTTTTTGATGTAGCTGATAATGATCTTGAACTTCTAATCTTCTGCCTCTACTTCTC
This sequence comes from Phyllotis vaccarum, assembly GCA_033318265.1. Taxonomy (NCBI): domain Eukaryota; kingdom Metazoa; phylum Chordata; class Mammalia; order Rodentia; family Cricetidae; genus Phyllotis; species Phyllotis vaccarum. Next base: position 66,029,189 of record JARWLC010000014.1, on the reverse strand, counting down.
TGGTACTGGGATTGTAGGAATGTGCCACCATGCCCAGTTCTAGGGATTGAACCAAGCCCTCCATGCATTATGGGCAAACACTCTCCCAACTCCAAATGCTGAACTCTTCTGAAGATAATTTCTCATTGTCTAGAGGAAGAGTTGATCCACTCATGAACACAAACCCAGTCAGCGTCCAGTTACTAGGGTCGAGTGCTTAGCACAGACTGTTCTTCCAAGGCTGAGTAGTGTGGAAAAATGGATTGACATGAGACCCTTCAGGGCTCTTCGCTTAAAAGGATAGATGTAACATGTTTCAAAATGGGAGAGCTCCTGTCTCCTCCTGCCTTATATTCCCCTCTCTGCTCAGCTGTATTACTTCCGGTCTTTACCTCCCCAGTCTTCTAATTAAAGCTGTGTGTCTCCCAAGTACTGGGATCAAAGGCATGAACCTCCACTACCTGGCTCTGTTTCTCTTTTAGACTGGATCAACCTGCTTCCTCCTGTAAGTGCTGGGATTAAAGGTGTGTGCCACCACGACCCGGCCCCTATGGTTAACTAGTGGCTGGCTCTGCCTTCTGATCTTCAGGCAGGCTTTATTTGTTAGAGCACAAACAAAATATCACTATGCCCTACAATCCTGGAGTTTGTCTCTGATAGAAAGAACGTTATACGGTACACCACTGTGGATGCCCCTAGAGTTCAGTGTTTCAAACAAAGACCCTAGGAGGCCTCACAGCCTCCCTGAACTTCTCCAAGGGACCTACATTTCATGAGCACATTCCCTTTCCTGGCTGCTAGCAGCTCTCTCTTTACCACCCCCCCTTCCCCATTCTGCTTCTCCCTCACTTATTAGTGACCTTAGTTGGCCCTTCTCTCCTTTCCTCTTAAATCTTCCTGTACTCCCAAGTCTCTGAGAGCCTCTCATCAGGGAGAGTTTTGATCCCAAAGACCTCTCTTGCTCACACCCTCCCTCCACACAGCAGTGGGTGGATGCTGTGGCTAAGGCTCCCATCTGGGAAGTGTGAAGCAGGTACTTTGGATCAAGAAAGTGTGAGGGCATCCCTCAGTAGTGAATCCCATTTTGACCTGGTAACTCAGGTCAAGCTGTGGTTCTTGGTCCCAGACTCTCTTGCCTTTCTGTGTAAAGACATTAATTTCTCGGTGGGTTTATCTGTGTGCAGCCCATGTACACAAATACTGCTTGGCCTGGGCTGTCACAGAAGCTCCTGTTCCAGCAATATGTCAGGGCTTTTGCTAGAGAAAGGGTCTCAGTGTACAGGGGCGTAGTGGGGAAGAGATGGCAGGCTCCATCAGGAGGGGTGGGCGGAGGCTCTGTGGAGGCCAGGCTCAGGCTTTCTAATTCTAGAGCTAAGAGCAGACTGGTTTCCTTGACAACGGAGCTGAAGTCTGCTCATCTGCTGCTTGGGGTAGGCTTTTGTGTGTCTACTACGGAAAGCTCTGGGACTTGGGGACAAGAAAGGCAATCTTTTCTTATTCGTACAGTCAGCCATTTTTGGAGATGTGCCAAGCCTTTTGTATTAACCATATTTAAACCCTTTCCAGGTGGCCCAGGGACATCAGTTATATTAATCTGCTCACTGGGAGTCTAGGCATAAACTTTTGTTTCTTCCCCCCACATTGCCTCTGATCCTTAATATTTTGTTTTTGGTTTTGCTTTTGTTTTTCGATGCCGGCCATACTTTTTGGTACCATGCTTTACAGTGTCTCTCAAGTGAACTCACCCCTCCCTGACATTCTCACAGCTAAGCCAAAAGCACCTTTTTCTTTCTGGGTTGACAATAGTTATGTGTGATGAGCATTTGGCAAGCTCGCTCAGACTCACACGTAACACTTGTCAGATGGCATCCTCAGACAAGGCATAGGGGGCCAAACCCTCCTTTTTGATACAAACCAGGAGTTGCAGGCACAATGCTGCTCCATTAGCTGTGGAAGCAGGGCAGCGTGGAGGTGGTACATCCTGGGTAGTGGCTTGGTGTTTAATTCATAGGTGCCTTCCCTTCCCATGCATTATTAAAGCCTCTTTCGGAAGCATTCAGGGATCACAGGAGGGGGCAGCCAGCAGAGATTTCATATTGCCTACAATAGCAACATCTGCTTCAGGGAAATATTCTAAAGACTCAGAGCCTGTGACGAGTCTCAAGGAGATGGCCTCAGACCTCAGGCTCAGAACAGTGCCCATTTGTCTATGTGCATCATGCTTCTTTATGTCTATGTCAGTGTCCTGGATTTCTGAATGCTAAATGACACAGATGGGAACTGTGACGAAATGAGAAGTAATTAGTGAGAGACAGTGGCTTCAGACAAATGTGTCAACAGCAGTGTGCACATCAGACCAGAACCTTCTCCACAGGTCCTCTCAGGGAGGTGCCTTTCTTGTGACAGTCACAGTTCCAGGGCTCAAGTATATTTCATGAATTACTGGAGGGTTGGATGAGCTGAGGCATCTAACTCTCCCATACAATTCTTTTGTCTCCCTCACATTCCAGAGAGCCACTTACGTTCCCAGACAAACACTGGGCTTATAAACCCAGAGGGGACTTGAGTTGGCAGACCCCTCTGTCTGGAGCTCTGCTGCTCTGAGTAGACAGGATCCTGCTCCCTTCCCCCTCCCAACTCCAAAAGGGCCATCTGAGGATGGCTCGATCAGGTAGTCAGGGATCTGGCTCCCAGTTGCCTATATGTCCTATACTTTTCCCCTTGGCATAAAGCCCCCAGTTGCCCGCTGGCACTCTGGATTTGTGAGACATATGTATATCCAGGGACCAGAGAGTGCTTTCAGGTCCATGAATGTGAGATCTCCACTATTGTGTGAATTCCAGAGCCAGATATTGGGGAGAAACTTGAAGATCAGAGAGACAGAGGAACAAGCCACAGCCGCTTCTCACCTAGCCCGCTCCTTACGAATCCTCAGAATGATGCCTCTGAGTCCTCAGCTGAAAGGGAAGGGGGTGCAGGCATAGGGCTGAACTTCTGCCTCCTCATGCCTTATCTTTATTTGGGTGGGGGAGCTGAAATATCAGAGAGAGAGAGAAGAAAAACCACAGCCACTTCTCAGAACTGTCTCCACAAATTCTCTGACTCCAAGCTTCTCCACCCTCAGCTGACAAGGGAAGTGTCAGGCGAAGCTGAACCCCTCCCTTCTTCCCTCTGCCCAGCAATCTCACTTCCTGGTTCAGCTCTCCTAGACCTAGGATTAAAGGTATGAGCCACTATTGCCTGGCTGTTAGGCCTTGAACTCATAGAGATCCAGCTAGAATGGGATCAAAGGTGTGGGTCTCCACTCCAGGACCCTTGGGGCTTGGCTCTGCTTCTGCCTTATCTTTCTTTCCCCACCCAGCTATTTCACCTCCTGATTCAACTTTCCTAGTTCTAGGATTAAAGGCATGTGCTTCCCAAGTACTGGGAGTATAGGCATGGGATTAAGTGTGTGAGTCGCCACTCCTTGACCTTCATGGTTTGGCTCTGTTCTCTGATTTTCAGGCAAACTTTATTAAATACACAATATATCACCATACTCCACTGGTTCCGCTCTTTGTCAAATCCTCTGCCTCTCAGTCAGACAAAAGTTTGCAGTGTTGCTAGGAACTGTGTAGGTTTGCATGCTGATGCTCCCTGGATAAACCTGCAGGGCAAATGTTTTTGCAAACTGTAAAGACCTAAAAGCTTCACTTTGCTTATGTGTGTCCATACTGGTTCAGAACAAGGTTACATGCAGCATCCTGTTCTGTCCTACAGAACCATGGCTGCCTCTTACTGCACCCTGAATCTTGCTAAGCTCTGGGCCCTGAGAAATTGAAAGGGGAGTAAGACAGAAAATATCTATTCAGGGTATTGGGCTAACAGTTTCATTTGGCTTATGGTGATTCAGAAATGAGGAGCCGAGAACCTCCCACGGTACTGTGTCTTGGAAACTTAAGGCTGGTGATGCCTAGGGAAGATGTTCACACTGCCCACAAGGACACATGCCAACCGGCCACTGAGCAGACACTGCTTAATGAGGAGAGCCCCTCAGGACAGCAGTTAACTCAGCAGAGCCAGTCTGTGGGGGTCTTCCTGCAGAGGCCCATCCATAACTACAGTGAGAGAGATTGCAAATGCGTGCGCATATGGATGAGGGAATCTAGAGTACAACAATGTGATCAGAGGGGCCTCAAGACCTCCCCTCTTCATTGGCACCATCCTTCATCAGGCTAGTTCCCAGCGGGCACACTGTGGTGTCAATAGAGTTGAAGACACCGTGGGGATCAGCATCAGATGAGCTTTCTCTAGTTCTTAGCTCTTTAGGATTGTCAGTGCAGACCCGCCTGCCTACCTCTGTATCCGCCTCCCACAGCAAGGAGCTCTGCTGAAATGAGAGTAGGTTTGTGTGGACCCAGCCTGTCCCTGTATGTGGACAGGACAGAGCCTTCATCTTTGGAGCTTATCCGCTTCTAATGAGCCCATTCTCCTCAGGGTCCCCTGTACCATTATAGTAAGGAGGTCTTTATCCCCCTCCATGTGTCTCCCTACCTGTGACATGTTCCCTATAGGTCTCCTGTCACCCTGACATCATCAGAATGTTAGGAAGAGCATTTTATTATCAGGTCACACGGATGTCAGATGGATGAGCAAATGTCTGGCCGAGACTCTCTAGGGCACAGGCTGCTATAAAAAGGAGGTATGTTAGCCAAATAAATGTCCTCGTGCTCAAACCTCAGGCAGAGGGAGAAAGGGTTGTGTAGAAGCTTCATGATGTCCACAGGAGTGGAGCCTGAGGTGACACAGCTCCAGGATTTGCCACTGTCCCCTGGGGAGTTTTGTTGAGGGACACTCTGGTGAAGTGGGCATGATTGGCCTTGCCTTGCTGCTGAAAAGAACTTGAGAAATCAGCATGAAGAAAACTTGTGACTAAGAAGAGATTTTAACAGAAATTCAAGTGTAGGGGTAGATAGAAAAGTGCTCAGGAAAGGATCAGGCTTACTCCAGCATGTGTGGGCTGAGAGGCCTGTAATAGCCTGACACTATCCCTGTAGACAATTTTGTTGGTTTCCAAAGCTACATTGCTCAAAGTATGTCTCAGGAGTTTTGCCTCATCTCCTCCCCCCCTCCCTTCCTCCTCCTCCTCTTCCTCTCCCCCTCTATCTCGTCCACCTCTTTCTCTTCCTTCTTTTGGTAAAAGTATCACAGGATGATTTCTGAAGTAGCTTTGATAGGATTTCAATCCGAGAGGGTAAAAACACGGGTCATAAGGGATGTACAGAACATCTTTTTTTTTAAAAAAAAAAAAACCATAAATAGCAGTTCTTATCTTGCTCGTGAGACTCCCAGAAAATTATAGGTTTACATCTGGCAGAGGAGTAGGCTATACTAAAGGTCACAGATGCTTAGGCCTTGAGTGTTCATTGCTGTCTCTATGTTCTTATCTAAAACACCCTTCTATAAGAGAGTACTGCTCCGTGTAGAAGCCCTTCACAGCAATGTTTGTTAACTGTATTGGATTATTGACTCTCTATGGAGAGATTGTCTCATCCAGATTTTAGGGTCAAGGGCTCTTTTCCCTTCCTATGTCTCCTTACACTCCCCAGCCTATAATCCTGCCTCTGTGTGGTGGCTCCTGACTAGAAAGGTCCCTTGTAGACACAGGTATCTGAACATTTGGTCCCCTGTTGGCGGCACTGTTTGTGTAGGCTTAGGAGGCACTGCCTCCCAAGTGAGACTTGAGAGTCTCACTTCCCATTCACTCTCTGCTTCCTGCTTGCATTTGAAGATGTGAATTTGCAGGCTCTTGCTCCAGCTGTCAATGCCTACCACTTGCTGCCATCTTCTCCTGCCAAGGTGGACTCTTAGCCCCCTGGAATTGTAAGCCCAAATAAACCTTTCCTTCTAGATGTGGCCTTTGGTCATGGCGTTTTATTACACCAGCAGAAAAGTAACAAAGACACTCAATGAGATACAGAGAAAAAAATGCCTCACTACTGCCTTCTATACCTGTGGCTCAGCCACACCTTCTGGCCTCCGTCATGTGTGTGCACATGTGTGCATGTGTGTGCATGTGTGCGTGTGTTCTCATTAGTGGCTACTTAACTTACACATATTCTTGTGATTGTCTTGGGACCACCGTGGGAGTCTGTCTTGAAGAGCATCTGTGTCCAGGAACTGATGTGATGTGTACTTGCATGTCACCCACAACTTCAGGGAGCCACACTTGACTTTTCATATCACTTTGTTCACACAATAGGGAGTGCTGAGATCTTTCCACCTCAGGGCAGTTATTCAGAAAAGAAAAAGGATTTTTTTTTTTTACACTATCTTGCACTGGTTACAAATGGTAGCAATCGCCTGTGGGTCTCTTGAGAAATTATGAAGTGTTAATTAGCAGAAGCACTGTGTATTTAAAATGCACGGCATTTTTAACTAACTATGGAATCAAGCCTCTTTGCAATGTTGTAAAACCATCTGGACTGAAAATCCAAGGACTTAAATTCTGCTGCATATATTAAGAAGCACGTCTGGGGCCTTCTGGAAATGGTTGTTTTATAGCGTTTTTCCTTGGATGTGGAAACAAGCCTGGAAGCAGGCCATGAACTGAGGAAGCTTAAATTGCTCCTCGTGTCTGGAAGCTTGTTAGAGGACTAAAGGACTGGGATCGTGGCTGAGACAGTGCATGACGGATTAACATGACATGGTCACAGGAGGCTACATCCTATGAGGTCACACGGAGAACACTGCTGTGGCTTTGAAAGATGGGCATGAGTGGCTAACAGTCACAGCAGCGAGTTAAGGTCTTGTCTCTCTTGAATAAGAAATGAGGAATGGGAAACATGGGCTACAAAAATTCCTATTAGGTTATTCTCCAAATACATGGATAAAATGTATCTCTATCATATCCACCGCTACTTCCTCCCTCCGACTCCTCCCAGCCCCCAATACATCTGCTCACAATTTCAAGCCCTTAAAATAAAAAATAACCCACTGAGTCCTATTGTTTGCTGCTCATATTCACACAGGTGCTGTGAGATAATGCTCTTGTCCACTGTAAAGACTCATCACTTGTATTGGTTTAATAAAACACGATTGGTCAGTAGGCAGGCAGGAAGTAGAGATGGGGCAACCAGACTAGGAGAATTCTGGGAAGAGGAGAGGCAGAGAAGGGTCGCCAGCCAGATACAGAGGAAGCAGGTCGAGAATGCTGGAACTAGTTCTCCCAGGAATTCCTTGGGACTCCAAGAACCAGGAGCATAGAAGTTCTTCAAAAATTTTTCCTATCAAAACCAAAAATAAGCCTAGTAAGAGTATAAAAGCCTTAGCAGAGTGCCACGCTTCAGAATGGCTGTTCTAACTGTACAGAGTGCCATGCTTCAGGATGGCCACTCTAACTGTACAGGGTGCCACGCTTCAGGATGGCCTTTCTAACTGTACAGAGTGCCATGCTTCAGGATGGCCACTCTAACTGTACAGGGTGCCACGCTTCAGGATGGCTGTTCTAACTGTACAGAGTGCCATGCTTCAGGATGGCCACTCTAACTGTACAGGGTGCCATGCTTCAGGATGGCCACTCTAACTGTATAAAGTGCCACGTTTCAGGATGGACATTCTAACTGTATAGGATGCCACGGTTCAGGATGGACATTCTAACTGTATAGGATGCCACGGTTCAGGATGGACATTCTAACTGTATAGGATGCCACGGTTCAGGATGGCCTTTCTAACTGTATAGAGTGCCACGCTTCAGGATGGCCACTCTAACTGTACAGGGTGCCATGGTTCAGGATGGACATTCTAACTGTATACAGTGCCATGTTTCAGGATGGACATTCTAACTGTATAGGGTGCCACGGTTCAGGATGGACATTCTAACTGTATAGGATGCCACGGTTCAGGATGGACATTCTAACTGTATAGGATGCCACGGTTCAGGATGGACATTCTAACTGTATAGGATGCCACATTTCAGGATGGCCACTCTAACTGTATAGGATGCCACGGTTCAGGATGGACATTCTAACTGTATAGGATGCCACGGTTCAGGATGGACATTCTAACTGTATAGGATGCCACGGTTCAGGATGGACATTCTAACTGTATAGGATGCCACGGTTCAGGATGGCCTTTCTAACTGTATAGAGTGCCACGCTTCAGGATGGCCACTCTAACTGTACAGGGTGCCATGGTTCAGGATGGACATTCTAACTGTATACAGTGCCATGTTTCAGGATGGACATTCTAACTGTATAGGGTGCCACGGTTCAGGATGGACATTCTAACTGTATAGGATGCCACGGTTCAGGATGGACATTCTAACTGTACAGGGTGCCACGGTTCAGGATGGACATTCTAACTGTATAGGGTGCCATGGTTCAGGATGGCCACTCTAACTGTATAGGGTGCCATGGTTCAGGATGGCCTTTCTAACTGTATAGGGTGCCATGGTTCAGGATGGCTGTTCTGTTGTATAGGGTGCCACGCTTCAGGATGGACATTCTAACTGTATAGAGTGCCATGGTTCAGGATGGCTGTTCTGTTGTATAGGGTGCCACGCTTCAGGATGGACATTCTAACTGTATAGGGTGCCACGGTTCAGGATGGACATTCTAACTGTACAGGGTGCCATGGTTCAGGATGGACATTCTAACTGTACAGGGTGCCATGGTTCAGGATGGCCATTCTAACTGTATAGGGTGCCATGGTTCAGGATGGACATTCTAACTGTATAGGGTGCCATGGTTCAGGATGGACATTCTAACTGTATAGGGTGCCATGGTTCAGGATGGACATTCTAACTGTACAGGATGCCACGGTTCAGGATGGACATTCTAACTGTATAGGGTGCCATGGTTCAGGATGGGCACTCTAACTGTACAGGATGCCACGGTTCAGGATGGACATTCTAACTGTATAGAGTGCCATGGTTCAGGATGGACATTCTAACTATATAGGGTGCCATGGTTCAGGATGGACATTCTAACTGTATAGAGTGCCACGGTTCAGGATGGACATTCTAACTGTATAGGGTGCCATGGTTCAGGATGGCCACTCTAACTGTACAGGATGCCACGGTTCAGGATGGACATTCTAACTGTATAGAGTGCCACGCTTCAGGATGGACATTCTAACTGTATAGGGTGCCATGGTTCAGGATGGACATTCTAACTGTATAGGGTGCCATGGTTCAGGATGGCCACTCTAACTGTACAGGGTGCCATGGTTCAGGATGGCCTTTCTAACTGTATAGGATGCCACGGTTCAGGATGGCCACTCTAACTGTATAGGGTGCCATGGTTCAGGATGGACACTCTAACTGTATAGGGTGCCACGGTTCAGGATGGACATTCTAACTGTATACAGTGCCATGGTTCAGGATGGACATTCTAACTGTATACAGTGCCATGGTTCAGGATGGACACTCTAACTGTATAGGGTGCCACGGTTCAGGATGGACATTCTAACTGTATAGGGTGCCATGGTTCAGGATGGCTGCTCTGTGTAGACATTTGCTAAGATGTAGAGTCTGGAATGGGCATGTGTTTGAGTGCTTCCTTCTTCTTGCTTTGTGATGTTTTCATCTGTGAGTTTATTACAGCAAAGTGATTTTATATAAAAGAAAAGAACAAGTTGGCCCTTGATTAACCTGCTCAAGGGTAATGAACCAGAGCTGTCAGGACCCATTAGCACTGAGCTACTGTTCAATTCAGAAGCATTGACGGAGCTCAGGGACAAGTGTCACTGAAAGTCAGAGCGTTTTATTCAGTGCTAAAGGCAGAGCTTCCACATGCTGAAACCGTGGCTTAGAATCATGGTTGATTAGATCCACAGTGATCCTTTGTCTTCACATTCTATGCCATAGTGGCACTCTGGGTCTGTCCGTTTCTCTGATATGTGGAAGTAAGCCCAGAGCATTGTATATGTGCGTGCCACAATAGCACTCCACCACTATACCCACGGTGTGACAATAGCCACTGGGGGAGGTGGGGTTTATTTCCACTTACAGTCTGTCACTGGCAGGGAAATTATGATGGCGGGGACTTTAGGCTGCTGGTCACACTGTGTCCACTGTCAGGGAGCAGAGTTGGGTGTTGATACTCACCCACCATCTTCTTATTCAACTCAGGACCCAGGGCCATAGAATGGTGCTACTCACAGGAACAGTGAGTCTTCCGAGATTAGTTAACATTAGACCTCCTTAGTAATTCTGAATCCAGTCAAGTTAGTAATCAATACTAATGATCCCAGCCTTCATACCATGACCTTTTCATCCTAGTTGTAAATGTCTCCCCACTAAGGACTCCAGTGATGGTAACTTTAGGGTCCAGATCAGTAATCCAGGATAATTTCATTACAAGATCCTTAGCTATACTTGCTAAGACTTTACCGAGGTGATGTTCACAGTAATGGAAAAGTTCACAAATGTTGTTTGTGAATATAAGAGTCAGCGAGGGAGCAGTCACACATGCCTTGACTGCGCACAGCTTTATTGGAATGCTGGCGGCTAATTCTCCTTTTCCTTATGAAGAGCTCATCCAGAAACACAGGCAAATGCTTCCCTTCAATAGCTGCCATGTGGAAATGAGGACCACAATGATAGAGGGACTTGTCCAAGGTCTTACAGCTGATGGATCCCTCATGTCCACAGACCGGAAGAGCTGGAGCAAGGTTCAGCCTTTGTGGAGCAGGTACCGGGAAGTATAAACATGTTTATTCCATTCCGATAACTTTTACTTCTCATCATGGCACACATTCCCATGAACAGCAATCGGTGGCATGAAGCCATGCAGTTCACAACTGCTACATGGGTAGTCATGACCATAATGACTCTTGTAAAGGAAAACGTTTAATTGGGGCTGGCTTACAGTTTGAAAGGTTTAGTCCATTATCACCATGACAGGAAGCGTGGCAGCGTGCAGGCAGACATGGTGCAGGAGGGGTAGCTAAGAGTTCTTGATTGATGGGCAGCAGAAAGAGATTGTATACCATACCGGACACAACTTGAGCATTTGAAACCTCAAAGCCTACCTCCACAGTGACACACCTCCTCCATCAAGGCCACACCTCCTAATAGTGCCACTCCCTATGGACCCATGAGGGCCATTTTCTTTCAAACCACCACAGGTAGCTAATGTGTGTTTGTCTCTTGGCGAATTCTTTCCATCTATGCAGTTTCATGCTAACACACTTCAGTTGTGCCTTCCCCTGCATGGAACTCCTTCCTAAATCTGTCTACCCTCCTTTTGTGTGGTGAGTGATTGGGGTCTTCTGCTCTGGTCCTCTTATTTTTAACCCCACAAGAATCTCAAGCATCTTTTCCATTTACCCTTTTTTTCCCCCCACACTTTAAAATCTCACCTCTCACTTGCATGTTCCATATTGACTTTCAAGAAGATTCAGGAGTCCCAGGGCACAAAAGTGTCAGGAGCTGAGTGCACATAGCCTTTTATACCTACCATGTGTTCAGGCTTTAGGGACAAGGGTGAGCTGAAGTCCATCCTAGAATTCATCAGCAAACAGCGTTGCAGCTGGCCCCATTTTCAGCCTCTATAACAGAACTTCTGAGACCGGGTCATTTATGAAGAATAGAGGTTATAATATTTAAAACTGATCATCAATTTGACAGGGTCTAGACAGGCCTCTGGGCATGCCTGTCTCTGGAGGCTTATCTGGATTGGGTGAACTGAAGTGGGAAGGCTCACATAAAAGCCAGTGACAAGCATTCCCTGGCCTGGGTTTCCTACACTGCATAAAAAGGAGAGAGCAAGCCAAGCACCTACATTTATCTGTGCTTTCTGAATTTGGATGCCATGTGACCAGCTGCGTCAAGCTCCTGCCACCAGCCTTCCCAGCCACCATGGATGGTACCCTCAAATTGTAACCGAAGTAAAGTCCCCCTTCAGGGTGTTTATTCTGGCTACAGGAACATAGCTACAACAACATAGCTGATGGTTCTGGAGGTAAAGTCTACAGACATCCTGCTCCAAGGAAGCACACACAGGCAGACAGATCAGCCCAATGCATATCTTGGTTAGAAGCCAGCTCTGGAGATTGTGACCTGATCTAAGTCAGTCACGAGCATCTTGCCCTCTTGATCCAATAATCTCCTGAAGACTAAGCCTCATAATACTATTGCCATGGCAATTAAGTCTTAACACAGAGAAGGGACGTTTTGATAAGAGCACATCTCAGAAGGGAAAGCAGAAGACCGTTAAAATGCACTGCAGCCTCAAATCTATGTCCTCAGTATAGAAATCCTGCCGCTCAGACCCAGAATCATTGACTTTCCCTCGAGAACACAGGATAGAGTATCGAGACCAAGATGCAAGCTCACGGGCAAGATGGAGTCTGGGCAGTGATTGGTTTTATGTTTTAAATTGTTAAATTGTCAGTAAGCTATACTAGGGATGATTTAATAGTGGTCTCTAGACGTAGGCTTGGTTGAGTCCTCAGGCCCTGTACAAAGCCAGAGGTTTCTGTATAAATATATAAGGACTATCCCAGTCCACAGTGTACAAACGAAGAAGCTGAGGTTCGAAAAGTGAACCATGTGGGCCAGTGAGATGTCTCAGTGGATAAAAGTGTTTGTCACCAAATCTAATGACCTGACCTTGACCCCCAGAATCCATATGGTGGAAGGAGAGAACAGACTCTTCAACTCAAGGTGTCCTCTGACCTTCATACATGGTACACACGCACGTGCGCGCACACACACATGGTACACACACACACATGGTATACATACACACACATGGTATACATACACACACATGGTATACATACACACACATGGTATACACACACGCATACATGGCATACACACACACACACACACGGTACACACACACACGGTATACATACACACACACGGTATACATACACACACACGGTATACATACACACACACATGGTATACACACACGCACATATGGCATACACACACACACACGGGGGGGGGGTGTCAAACCCAGGGCCATATGCACTCCAGGGAGCTGTTTCTCTATGTCCTTCTGTATTCTTGTCAGCTCAGCAAATCAAAGACCAGGATGGTGGGTGAGTCTCCTCTGTCATCTGGCACTAGGCTCTTGTCACCTGTGACATGGTGCTGCTGTTTTATGGAAGAAGAAAACAGATGAGCAAAACCTGCCCGTGTCCTTGACCTCAGGATGCAGCATCAGGCAGAAACAGGCATTTCTAGTCAGTCACCTGTGCGTGCTTATAAGGCTCCTCAACACTCATGGGCCGTTCCTCTTTTGGCATTTCTTAATTTCCTCACCTGGTAAGAACATGCTCCCTACCATGGGATATGATGACATAAACCTCTTTTCAATGTGTGTGCTTGCACATGGGTAGGTAAGTGTGGGCATGCTCAGAGACCTACCACGGTTGATGTTGGAAATTATTCTTAATTGCTCTTCCACTTAATTTATTGGAACAGGATTTCTTAGTCAAAGGTAAAGCTCACTGATATGGTTCACCTCAATAGCCAGCTTTCTCTGGGGATCCTGTCTCTGCCAAGGATGGAGTTACACGTGGAGAGCCACCCCCACAAACCCACAGCGTTTGCTGGGAGTCTGGGAGGCTGAAGCTTGGTTCTCACGCTGGGGAGGCAAACACTTTAACTTCTGAACCATCTCCGCAGCTCCAGCAATGCTGCCTTATAACTCGGCTTCCCTTGCTTTCTCTATTTGAAGACACACCTCCCCTCACTTAAATAATCTCTGAAAATGGGATGTGTCTCTTAACCAAAAGTGATTTATACTGAGGGTGTTTCCTCTTTTAAGCTGTGGTTTAGATGAGGATGGTGGTACTGATGGTTATTTTTACAGCTTACCCTCGTACCAAATTAGGTGCTTCCCGTACATCCAGCCCCTGCCTACAGCCTCCGCTTCTGAGGCCAGCATCTGTGGCAGCCTGTGTGACTCACTCCGTGTCATTTTCTCGAATAGGAGATGTCCCGAGAGTGAGCCTCACTTGAATCACAGTGCCTACCACTCGGTCTCCTTATATTGTGACCTTTCATTTCTTCTTCCGTTTATCTTAGCCCTAGTTTTGTGGCCTCGTGGGAAGTTGAGAGAGAAGACCATGTTTGAAGATTTGTGGCCTCAGTTGGTTGTTGATCCCGAGTCTCACTCGATCCCCTATCACACTGCAAATGGGGTCAGCTGGCTTGTAGTTTTAGCTAGGAGTGGGTGGGCCAGCTCCCTCCATAATTGTCTGTAATCCAAGGTGGCCTTGTTAGAATAGAAATTGTCCCGAGGGGTAAAAGGTTGAGATAATGACATGAACATCACACATTCCCAGAAGGCAATGGGGCTTCCTGATAACATTTGCCAGAAGGCTATTCCCCCTTAGGATTGTTTTAGGGTACTTGATTTCACCTTATCTGCAATTATAGTAAAAGAAAAGAGAAATAAAAGTATCTTGAAGGGCAATAAGATGTGGAGGAAAATATGAGTGCCTCAGCTAGGGAGAGGGCAGATGAGGACAGACCCCTCACATGGATCCCTGGATCCTAAAGGGACCCCACAGATTTTTACAGGCACTAGATCACTATTAGGACAGGATGCCTGCTGAAACAGGCTGAGAAACCAATCAGTTGCTCTGGGCTCTGTTTTCCATTTGGTGGGCTCCATCCACAGCCCAGACTCTTTCTTCTGGTCCTCTGTATCCTGCGAGGAGGGTGACATTTGAGAAAGGATAAGGATAACAGAGCTGGATGCTTTGTGAGTGTTAGCCAGGTTGAATCTGATGAAAAAGAAGGGATGATTTGATCACAGTAGCTTTGGGTCTATGACAGCACGGTATACGTCTGAGCCCGTGACAAAGGAGACTGATCACCTTGTGGCTGGGTTTAAAAGACAGGATGTTATGTCCCTGACATCCTACAATCCTTTGTAAGGCCACACCCCCATGATGTTAAATCTTTTTACCTCTTAAATGTGTTCATATAACTTTCCTTTGAGCCCATCTGGTAAAAGCAAAACACCTCCCATCCACGCACCCTAACTTTTAAAAAAAAACAATTTTGATCTCCGTGCATTAGAAGAGTGTTTATTTCTACCTCTGGTGGCCAAGGGCAGAAGACATCATGGGCAGCCACTTCCAGGAGCCCTTGGCTGGGAGCAGAAAGGATATGAAACAGGACCATCCAGGGAGCCATAGTCAGACTCTGTTCATTCAAAACGAAGGCATAACACAGAGAAACACAGACTCGTGTATGCAGACATGTAGTCAAGTGGTCATCTTGCCAGGGCCTGGAAATGAAGGCCAGGCCAGACTTGAAACAGACCTTGTTCAGTGCCTCTAGAGATACAGCACTGGAATCTTTAGGTTCATGTTTATGAGAGTCAAGGTCTTCGCTTAGACTTTAATGACAGCTATTGTTCAGGGCACAGAGCTGTGAAACCCAGCAGCTGCTGGGCTGGGGTAGTCCTTCTCCTGTCCCTACAATGAAGAACCAGCATCTTGGTGTTCCAGGCAGAAAACTGAGGCATTGGGAACCTGAGTGACTAGATTTGGGGCTCTTAAAAACATTTAAGCTCACCAAGAACAAATGTCACAACATTCTTATGTTGAGCCCAAGGAGACTGTGCACCTACTCACCTTCGCTTGAGGGGAGGGCAAAGAACTGTCAATCAGATATGTTCAAACTCAGGTTCTGTTCTCCACCAGCTTAGAGCCCCAAATCTAGTCACTCAGGTTCCCAACGCCTCAGTTTTCTGCCTGGAACACCAAGATGCTGGTTCTTCATTGTAGGGACAGGAGAAGGACTACCCCAGCCCAGCAGCTGCTGGGTTTCACAGCTCTGTGCCCTGAACAATAGCTGTCATTAAAGTCTAAGCGAAGACCTTGACTCTCATAAACATGAACCTAAAGATTCCAGTGCTGTATCTCTAGAGGCACTGAACAAGGTCTGTTTCAAGTCTGGCCTGGCCTTCATTTCCAGGCCCTGGCAAGATGACCACTTGACTACATGTCTGCATACACGAGTCTGTGTTTCTCTGTGTTATGCCTTCGTTTTGAATGAACAGAGTCTGACTATGGCTCCCTGGATGGCTGAGAGATGTGTCTCCTGGGTGTCTTGCTCTGGTGTCCAGTTTCTGCTCACCCTTGGCTTCTGAAGCTCATAACCAGTTCAAATGTCTCACAGGGAGAAAAACAAAGTGAGTCATAACCATCACCAGCATCAGGTGGATGGGAAACTTATTTACTAGCCCCTTAGGTGTAAGGCCAGAAGCTTTTAACATTCTCCTGGGTCACTCTTGAAGAGCATGCCTCAGGAGTACCCAGAAATCGGCACTTGGGTGCACCCAAGGCAGGCAGCAGTAGAGAGCTTCTTCCAGCCAGCAGGGTTTCAGGAGACCAACACCTCTTCCCTTCTTCCTCCTTTTCTTAATTTTAAAGTACTTTGGTCCTGAATGACTACAGTGGTTATTACATGAGGTGGAACACAGAACAATGTGGAATCATGTGGGGTGAGAGGTGGTGATAAGAGTCCCCCACGATCCTGCCTTTATCGGAACATGGCAGGCAGGGTGTGGCTGAGTCTCTAATTTAACTGCCCACATCTATTCTGTGTAACAGCAGCCAGGCCATGGCCACTGCCTTTTCTACTTGTGGGAGTCTACAAGGATGGAGGATAGGTGAGTGGGTTCTGATGCCATGTATGAAGCTTGCAGCAAGTGCCTGTGGCTACCTTGCTCATAACTGACCTGGAAGAGGGTCAGGGTTGGGCTTTCAGGCCTCTGAGCCTGAGGTAGTGGTAACCAGCAAGGTGGGGGCAGCCCATGGTTGTTTAGGCTTTGTGTGCCAAGCATATGACTTTTTGTTCTGATCGAGAGATACCCCACTGAAGTGGCAGGAGACAGTTACCCACCTCTCGAGGCACACAGAATATATTTAGATTTTTAACAGTGTCTGACTATCTGTTTTACTCTGTGTCTGCTCTGTTCTTTCCAGCCTAAGGAAGCCAGCACACACCCCCAGGGACCACTAGGACTTGCTCTTAGTGAGGCAGGGAGGATGGTGTCCTTGGCAGTGACTTGAAGCATAGCTGTGCCTCCAGCTTCCTGGGGCCTGGAGCTGTGGAGGGCAAAGATTTGGCCACAGTGTGAGGGGTATCCAGGGCTGCAGGGCTTCCTGTGAAGACAGCAAGGATCCTACATGAGGCAAAACTGGGATAAGGGGCCTTTGGAAAGTGAGAGGACTGTGGGTTATGATGTAGTATGTGGTGTGGACATTATCTGCTTTTTGGGTCTAGGGCCAGTGTTACATGTGGACTTGGGCTTGACTGTCAGGATTCAGGCTGTGCTATTGTGACTTCTGATGCCTGGGACTTTCAGCAAGTGCCTGTGGCTGGTCTTGCTCAGAGCTGGCCTGGGAGGGGTCAGGGCTGAACTTTCAGGCAGCTGAGCCTGTGGCAGCAGTGACCAGCAGGAAAAAGGCAGTTCGTGACTGTTTAGACCTTGTGTGCCAAGCATGTGAGTGACTGACTGTTCTGGTCCAGAGACACCCCACTGAAGTGGCAGGAGATCTGCTGGAGTCTCTTCCAGACTGGCCTGAAGGGCCAGCCCCTGGGCTGGACATCAAAAGAGCACAGTGTTGACAAGGTTGTGACTTAGTTCTCAGGGCTCCTATCAGATTTCCCAGAAGAAGCTGCCTCTCTGTCTTCCCACTGTGTGCTGGGCTCCTTGTCTTTGTGGCCCAGGGGCCTGGATGGAGCTGGTGATGCTTTGCTGAACTGACCCTGCTTCCCAGTGTACCATTAGTCAAATGTTTGCCCAGTCAGCATTGATCTAGCAGCTACTTTACAGCAGTCCTGTGCAGCTCCTAAAACAAATATGAAAAACACAGCTCCTCCTACCTGCTAGGAACTCTGGGTAATAGCTGTTACTTGCTTCTGGGCTACAAGATGAATGAAAACAGTCAGTGAAAGTGAGTGACAGAGATACCTGAGTGTGGGCAGGGTAAGGAGGAGAAGGTGTTCCTGGAAGACTCCACTGTCCCCAAGAATTATGAGTAGCTTTGGGGCATGAACGGAATAGAGGGTGAAGCAGACACTGAATGTCACTTCAGGGTGTGACTTCATTATATAGGTGGCCTCCCCAAGGGGATGGGAGAGAAAGAGAGATATCACACTAGATTTGGCTCCTTGGTGGGAGGGTCAATGAATTTGGATTCAACACAGAGAGAGCATACATTTTGTTTTAAAAAGCAGATTCATAATTATAGTTTTATATTTGGCCCCAAAGAAATGCCTGCCATTTTTGTAACAATCTCAGTTTGGCTAGGTTTTAACTGAAAAAAACAGGAATTAAAGACAAGATCTCGGTACCCCTATCAAGGGCACTGGGTTTCAGCAGGACCATGGCAGGCAGGGCTAGGTTGCAGTTTTGGGACAGTGTCAGTCAACCAGTTGGACAGTGGCCAGAAGACAGGGAGGTCACACAGGCTAGCTCCCATGGAGGGGCAGAGACACCAAGACATAAACCTAGAAGATCTCTGTGACTGAAATCCACAGGACAAGGAGAGGAAGAGAGTCAAGGTTGTCTCTCTGGTATGCTTGGTGACCGTGACTGCTTGAAGCAAGGAGATGGGCCCAGCCAGGCAGAGAGGCCATGGTCCATGGGCAGGCTGATATTAGGGCAGCAGTGGGGTTTTGGGGTGTAAAGGGTCCTTTAGCATTTCTGGGCCTGAGTACTCATCCTCTTGTGCAAGCACAGACTGGAATTCTCTGCGAGACTCTTCATGCCTTATAGCCCAGCTTGGTGGCATATCTAGAGTGGGTGGCTCTGGGGTGCCATGTGCTTTGACTTTCTGAGCCACCTAGCAGCGTCAGGGGGTCAAGTGCCAACTTCTTCTCCCCAACTTGAGCACTGCTCTTTGGGGGCTGGAAGCTAGAGGTAGAGGTGTCTCGGTTAGTTCTGTGCCGCTGAACACAAGCTAGAGTCATTTGCTAAGAGGGACTCTCAATTGAGAAAATAGATCCAGATCCCCTGCAGGCAAGTCTGTGGAGCATTTCCTCCTTAATGACTGATGTGAGAGGGCTCAGCCCACTGTGGGCAGTGCTAGTCCTGGTCCTGGGCATCCAGGTGAAAACACACACACATACACACACATATACAAACATACACACACATACACACACATACACACATACACACACATATACAAACATACACACACATATACACACACACATACACACATATACACACATATATACACACATACACACATATACATATATACACACATACACACATATACACATACACACATACACACATATACACACACACATACACACATATACACACATACACACATATACACACATACACATACACACACATACACACATTCATACACATACACACATACACACATACATGCACACACATATACACATACATATACACACATACACACACACATACACATATACACACATACACACACATACACACATATACACACATATACACATACACACATATACACACATACACACATATACACACATACACACATACACACACATATACAAACATACACACATATACACACATACACACACATACACACACATACACATATACACACATACACACACATATATACACATACATATACACACATACACACACACACGCACACACCTGGGTTTTTGCAGGAGTGACTTCCCCATATCTATTGGATGTTAGTGTCTTTCCCCTTTAGTTCATGTGCCTGATCCTGACTGGATCCATTCTCTCCCCCCTCAGCTTCCTCCCCAGCACCCGTTAGCCTAGTGGCTATTAGCAAAGCATTTGGGAAGGTCTTGGGCAGAAGTCCAATCTCCGGGCACCATACTTTGCAACTGTAATGTCTGCCTCCCCTCCTCCTCTCCCTCCTGCCTCCTCCTGCACTCAGAAAAGGGGGCTTTAAATGAAGTTCAAGTCCAGTTATAAAGGCAGCAGGAGCCTTCTTAGCACGTTGATAGTCGTTTTAGGTTTAAATGCTCATTTCCAGGTCATTTTTAAGTGGGTCCTGGCATCCGTGGTTAAGTCAGGTGAAAAGCCTCAGTGGTGATTAGTGTGGCCAAGGTACTGATGTCTGTCCTTTCGCCGGCAGGTACCACCTGGCTGTGTGACGCGTGGCTGTGCCAGCCCTCCTAGTTGTGAAGACCTGGTCCTGAAGACAGACATTGAACAGGCCTGGTTCACACACGGGTAAGTGGTCAGTGGCTTTGGAGGCCATGGTGGAAGTTGACTGAGGGCGATGTTCTAGATACTCAAATCTTTGCTCTGAACTCCCTCATCTGACTAGGTGCTACATAGAATATTGTTAGCACTCCACACCTGGCCCCATCCCTAGGAGTGCAGGAGCCCTCGGCAGTAGCCAGAGACAATGACTCTGTAAAAAATGTCAGCCAGTTCCCCCTCCTCCTTTATCAGCTGCTCTTGCTGTTGGGACATCCTTTCTCATGTCCCTGTGAAGATCTGAGTGTCTGCAGTGTCCCTCTGTCCATTTGGCACCCTTAAACCCCAGCATACAGAGAGAGCTTTAATGCCAAGGCATGGATCATTTGTCTTTTAGTGAGACTCAACCTCCAGGGTGGGGGGAGAATAAGAGTGTATGCATGCATATTTATGGGGTGGAGCAGAAACCCTTAACTTCTAATCATGTTCTTTGTCTGGTCTTTCTGGGTGGCCATACTCTCTCTGGAAGCTATCCCAAGGCCCATAGTGTAGGGGTATTGTGTTGTTTCTCGGTAAATAATTGTCCCACCCACTGGTTTAATAAAAAAAGCTGATTGGCCAAAGGCAGGCAGGAAGTGTAGGCGGGGCTACCAGACTAAGAAAATCTCTGAGAGCAGAGTGCCAGAGGAGCACCAGAGAGAAGCCAAAAGAAGCAGAGGACAACTATGCTGCTCTAAAGAAAGGTACCCAGCCCCATGGCTGAACAAGAGTCATGGGTTAGATGAAGGGTAGAGAGCTAGTAAGCTATATGCCTGGGCCTGAGGCTGATCAGTCTAAAACAATTGTAAGCATCTGTGTGTCTCTGTGGGTCAGCGGGTCTGTGGGCCTAGACCTTGAGGAGGTTAGGCCCAAAAGTCTGGGCCAGAAACCTCGTACTACACCATAGCACTCACCTTCATTCATTCATTCATTCATTCATTCATTCATTCATTCATTCATTCATTCATTTTAGCACAAACTCCAGTTTCCTTGGAAGGAGCTCATGATGAATAACAAAAAATTCTATCAGACATTTAACTAATTCCAAAGGAGTTTTAAACCTTGGTGCTGGAACTGGGGAAGCATCCCAGAAGCTTGCCTCCATCATGATCTCTGGGCTGATGCATCCTTTTCCTTCCTGTGTTCCTTGTGTTAATAGGGACTCAAGACTAAATTGGCTTCTTGGGTTAAAACACACAAGAATATTTAGTGTGCACCTGCTTGCGAAGATGAATCACTGCCTCCTCTCCTTATGAAGTTCCTAATGGGAGAAGATTACAGCCCTCAGAGGCACCGATTTGATCACAGTGACCACGTACTGTGTCTTAAGTATTCACATAACAGACCTTGCTATCCTATAACTGATTCTCATGGGTTAGGTGAACTGGCTAAAGGCCACACAGCTTCTAAGTGATGTTGGTGAGATTTGGAAACAGGTGGCTTTATTTCAGCATTGCTACCTTTACAAGCCATCTGGAGGTAACTGGTCACCACCAGCCTATGGAAGGGAGGTGCAGAAAGGGCGCCTTACTTTCACAGAATCCCTGTTTCATGGAGACCGAGTTAGAGCCACTTTCTTGGGAGCACATCTGGACCAGGGCAGGGGCTGAGCTCTGAGCAGGGAAGATAGCCAGAGAGCAGCCAATCATGGCAGGGCAGCTGCTCTGCGGTGGAGACGAGAGGACCAGCATCTTTCTACTAGACAGAATGAACTAAAGAAAGGAGAGCCCAGGACTGCTGTGTTCAGTGCTCTGGACCTGGTGGCCTGGAGTCCTAGGAGGATTTGTGTTGGGGTGTAGGTGGCTCATATCTCCATGATCATACCAGGACACTCATGGGGCAGAGGTGCTTGCTTCTGCTTCAAAAACACCCAAGGCTCAAGGCTTTGAAAGTGCTGTGAAGATCAGCTTGCTACAGTGGTACCAGGTAGAGAAGTGGCAGCTGAGTGGGCTGGACCCTTGGGAGGACTTCTGGCTACACCCCAGAGCCTTCTGCCCACGTGTCTTCATGGCTTGGATGAGATGCATCCCCTGAGCCTGTCTTCCTATTCTTTCTCACCCCAAGGTCCATGGATGAGCTGGATGGGAACCGAATGGAGGCATGGTTCAGCACTGGCTTCTAGGGCTGGGAGGCAGGAAATTTCCTTGTCCCAGGACATCCTTCTGTTTCTTCTACATGGATATGTCTGTCTCCAGCTTTCACAATCATGTACAATCTGAGCTGAAAGGGACCCCAATGGCCATTCTGTTTTCCCTCACTGAGAGAGAAATAAGGCAGAGAGGGAAGGAGACCCCTGAGCCCATGTAGGTGTCAAGGGACAAATCTGTTCAAAGTGCAAGCATCTGATTTCCAGTCCAGACCTGCTCACCAGAAATGGCTCCCAGCCCCGGGCCCCACTCTCCATTTAGAATATACATGAGGCTCAGGACAGCTATGGACAGTTCAACTCGAAATCATACACTTATTTAAAACAGTGTGAGATTCTATTTTACTTTTTTTGGTGTAACTCAATTGTGAGGTTCTTAAGCTTGAACTTTGTAGATAACTGTGGCTCGGAGAAGCCCAAGGTCGGATGGCCCTGACTGAGATGAGGGTGAATCTGTTTGGATGTCCCCAAGTACCCTGACAAGTTGGTTTTAGAATTTTAAGAGAGTTTTCTCCCCTCCATCCCTCCTTCCTTCCTCCTCTAAATTCCTTCCTAACTCCAGGCCCTCATCCCTTCTCTTGCTCCCAAACATCTGCCCAATAGGATCAGTCAGGTGGCATCCATTGCAGAGCTTTTTAAAAGACAGAGTCTCATGTATCCCAGGCTGGACTTGAACTCTGTATGTAGCCAATGATGACTTTGATGCCCGAGGTTCCTGTTTCTACTTCCTGAATACTGGGATTAGAGGTGTGTGCCCCATGCCCTGTTTATGCAGTGGTGAGGGTAGACTCCAACCCCCGGAGCACACTGGGCAAGCACTCTCCCAGCTGAACGATATCCCGGTTTCTAGCAGTAATATGCTTTAGGGAATTTCTCAATCATAGCTTTCAAAGAGGCCTACAAAAAAGTTACTTACATGATTTGTCCAAGATGCCAGACATAGATCCCAGCCAGTGCCCGGGTGTGCTAGGCAAGTTCACTGTGATCTACATTCTAGTTCACTACAATGAGGTCAGCTGTTTATGGAAGCGCCATGGGTACTGGTGTGGCTTCTGCCCTACTCTACAGGGACTAGACACAGGAAAACTCAGGTTTACCGGCTCTATTTCTACTCCACCAAGGAAGTCTCCTCTAATGCCCTCATGGGATCAGTTGGGCTGCCTCCTTATTTGCACAGCACCTGATAGTACATTAGCAGCCTCTATGGGCCATCATCCCAGGAGGCAACCTGTCTCCTCACCTGGAAATAGCCACAAGGCACAGTGAATCACACCACCTTTGCCTCAGCAAGCAGTTATTCCCTTCGAGCACAGCCTGTCCTCATCCTGTCATCCTGTCCTTCTTCTTCTACAGGGTTCCAGGAGTGCATTGAAGCCCTAGCAGGAACATGAGTGAGGACACAGTCCCTGAGGCGGCCTCGCCGCCACCCTCTCAAGGGCAGCATTACTTTGACCGATTCTCTGAAGATGACCCTGAATACTTGCGCCTTCGCAACCGTGCGGCTGACCTGCGGCAGGACTTCAATCTGATGGAGCAGAAGAAACGGGTCACCATGATCTTACAGAGCCCTGTGAGTGGGCGGGGCAGGGAGGGCTGGTTTGCCAGGGACCTGGAAGACCGGTGGTTCTTCTTCCCCTATTCAAGATCTTGCTGAACAAGATGGACCTGGCCATGTGGGTGTTTGATTGCCTCCCTAACCACTGGTCAAAGGCAAGCCCGGGGGTGTGCATACATTTTGGTTCAGAAAGTGCCAGAGAAAAGACCCACGGGCCTCAGTTTCCTATGCCACACCTGAGCTTCAGTTTCTAGTCCTCCTTTCTATAACAGGCATTAGATAGGACTTTGTAAACTAAGCATGGATCACCATGGAGCTAATAGCATGGAGCATCCTACTAATGATGGGAGAGTAGAGTCTGAAGGCCCAATCGGGGTCGAGGAAGGGAGTTAAGAGGAACCAGGAGCCAGCCTGACCTAGCTGCCCCTATGACCTGGGTGGATGGTGTCAGCCCCACAGGGCCCCAGAGCTCATTCCCCACACAGGCAGGACACTAAAGGATGGATGTCTGAGAAGGTAAGAGTGGGGCTGGCCTTTGGATATGAAAGGAGAGGGTAGGGAGGAGAAGGAGGACAGCCGGGGCTCTGCAGGACACGGGCTGGGAACTGGCACAGGGGACCCCTCAGTCTGTGAGCAGTTTCACCAGGAGCACACAGACTTCTCGGAGAAATGGGAAGGGATAAACTTAGGGTCTTTGTGAGGCCATGTGAAGAGCCAGGAGGAAGACATCAGGTTCTTAAAGGCCTTGGGGTGAGGCAGCACCCAGACAGCAAAATCATGGTTAGTGGGTGAGGCAGGATGTGTGGACAGCATAGGAGCCTTGCTTCTCTGCCCCCTTTCAGAGGATCCTTGGTATCCCATATTTCTTCCTACCACCTGGCCAGCAAGTTGAGAAGTTCACAATATAGAGGGCTGAAAACCTGAGCCTAGTGCGGTACATCACAGTGGAAGCCATGCAGACATCCGTCCCACAGGCCTTCTCCATCTCCTCCTACTCAGTCATTAGAATACAGAGAAACAGATGTGTGAGAAGAGCCCTGACATGCTAATTTCTCATTCGGTTAATTCCATCCAAAGTGAAGTTCTACCAAGCCTGGTACGGCCATGGCCGTCACTCATATAGAAGGGAGCTGGAATCTGGACTACCCCCCAAAGAAAATGGGGTCCCAGGAACACCTCCAGAGTCTCCTTAATAACCTATACAACAATCTGTGGAGGTACCTGAGGGCCTAGTAAACCTGCCTCTGGGAAACCTTCAGGGTCCTTAGCCTTTACTGAAGACCTAAGGGTTGCAGGAGCTGTTCTCCTGTGAGAAGCTACAGCAGGGGCATGGATGGAGATCATCCCCTGTGCACAGCTCAGGGACCAGTCCCTACCGGCTTCTTGAGCTCTCAGGTCCTAGGGACCTGCAGGGTACCCAGTCCTCCAGCGAGGAGCTGAACACCAATACTTAGGAACCTGTGGGGCCTCAGCCTATTGTGAGGACCTTCTGGGTCCTCAGTTTTCCATGAGGACTGGGCACCAACCCCTTGGCTTGCTGCAGTCTTTCAGGGAGGAGCTGGAAGGTCTCATCCAGGAACAGATGAAGAAAGGCAACAATTCCTCCAACATCTGGGCGCTACGGCAGATTGCGGACTTCATGGCCAGCACCTCCCACACAGTCTTCCCAGCTTCTTCCATGAGTATGTGGGTGTCTGGGTGTCTGCCAGGAGCAGAGGAG
This sequence comes from Phyllotis vaccarum, assembly GCA_033318265.1. Lineage (NCBI taxonomy): Eukaryota > Metazoa > Chordata > Mammalia > Rodentia > Cricetidae > Phyllotis > Phyllotis vaccarum. Next base: position 66,003,579 of record JARWLC010000014.1, on the reverse strand, counting down.
GAGGGATGATGTAGGGAAGGGAGGAGGAAGCACCACAAGCAGCTTGGTTGCTAGGCAATGACCAAGCTGCAGTCATATTAGCAGACCTGGGAAGAGAGATGCTTGGCTCTACTTCTGATGTTGCTGTGAGTTAAAGGCCCACAGGAGAATTCATGTGATGCCAGGAATGGGAAGGGTGGAGGTGACTTCAGAGATGGAGAAGAGATGAGTGGAGCCAGGAGACCAGCCAGGATGCTAGCTAGCTACTGAGCAGCGAGAGGAGCTTGGTTAGGCAATGTGTGGGCTCCCTTCCTGGAATGTGCAGCTCTGCCCACAGCCTCGAAGCTGCCCTCACTTCATATGACTCAGATGTATAGGGTGATGGCTGGAGCTAAGAAAAACATAGAAAGAGAAGCCAAAACCCACTCCACTGTGTTCTGAGAACTCCAAAATCACTGCTAGCAATATTTTCATATAACTTTCCAACTTTTTCTTTTAATATAGATAGCTTGTTGAAAACAAGAATACAGTCATATTATACATATAATCTTAATGGCATATCAACTAAATTTTTGCGTCACAAATATGGTTTTGCAATATAATTTTTTGTGGTTGCATGCCATTGAATCAATTGCTCCCTATTAGACTTTTATATTCTGTTCAGCATTTTGCTATTATGAACTACAATGTGGTAAACATCCTAGTTAATAAATTTGATGCTATATGCACAACTGTCTTTTAAAGATAAATTATAATGGAGATAGCTGAACTATCTTCCAAAGATAAATTCTAAGAACTGAAGAATTGCTAGAGGAATGTAAATATGTGCTTGAAGACATTATACATCATACAGATTTATAATGATGTTTAATAATTTAGAGGATGCTCACCCTTGCCTTGCTTTTGACTTTAATGGAATTTTTTGACTACAAAGTTTGAGATCATTTTTTATTGTGTTGAGAAAATGTTTTTTAATCATAGCTCTTTCTCAGAAATAGAGTTTTATTAAAAAATGCATTTAGGGCATTTATTTCTTTTTATTGAGCAGTTGTCACAATGAGTTATGGTAATAGATCTCTGAATATTGGGCTCTTTTGAAATATGTGAAACAATCATCTCTGATCTCGTGTGTGTGTGTGTGTGTGTGTGTGTGTGTGTGTGTGCGCGTGCGCGCAAATTCACATGTACGCACATATGCATGTGAAGACCAGAGTTCAGCTTTAGGGTTTGATCCTCAGGAGTAGCTAACTACATCTTTTGAGTCAAGGTCTCTCACTGGCCTGGAAATTTCTAAGCCAGCTGGGCTGCAGCCCTAGTGCTCCCCTTGTTTCCACACACACCCAGTGCTGGGATTACAAATGTGTCCCAACATACTTTTTTTAAAACCTGGGTTCTAGTGACAGCAGGGGTCCTCCTGTTCATGCATGGCAACTGCTTTACCAACTAAGCCATCTCCTTGGTCCTGTTTCCTTCCTCTGGTGCATCATTTAAAAACAAACAAAACACTCTTCTGAGTTTTATTGTTAGAATTCTGTTGATAATTTTTGTACACATATTCTCATGTGAGGTTGAGCAGTCCACTTTCAGGGCATTCATCCAGATGAAACATTTTCAGAGGTTTTTTTTTGACATTTACCCCGATCACTTTTATCTGAAGTTTAAATTTATATTTTGATGCTGTGTCACTAATTTGGTCAAATATTTTATATGAAATTGTCTATTTCAATGGATTCTCTTTAAAGCCAAGTGACTTACAATATTCTTTTTATTGTTAGGTGTTTGAGATGGCACGTGGCTGGTTTCTGCTGCAGTGTGTTGCCTTATTGAGCAGCTCACATTTATTTACTCATTACTAATTCTTAGAATTATTTATTCATCCTAAAATTTCTTTTCCAACAATAAGGATCAATCCCAGAGCTTCGTACATTCAAGACAAGCATCACAGCACCAACCTATGTCCCAGACTTCTGTGAGTCTAGTCACACAGTTCTGACTAGGGTTATAGATGGCCACACAACACCTGGCACACTGCACATCTGGCACACTATACATCTGGCACATTGCACATCGGGCACACTGCACATCGGGCACACTGCACACCTGGCACACTGCACATCGGGCACACTGCACATCGGGCACACTGCACATCGGGCACACTGCACATCGGGCACACTGCACACCGGGCACACTGTACATCGGACACACTGCACACCTGGCACACTGCACACCTGGCACACTGAACATCGGGCACACTGCACACCGGGCACACTGCATATCGGGTATATTACACACCTGGCACACACTGCACATCGGGCACACTGCACACCTGGCACACTGCACATCGGGCACACTGCACACCGGGCACACTGCACATCGGGCACACTGCACATCGGGCACACTGCACACCTGGCACACTGCACATAGGGCACACTGCACATCAGGCACACTGCACATCAGGCACATTGCATATCGGACACACTGCACACCTGGCACACTGCACACCTGGCACATTGCACATTGGGCACATTGCACATCGGGTACAATGCACACCTGGCACACACTGCACATCGGACACACTGCACACTTGGCACACTGCACACCTGGCACACTGCACATCGGGCACACTGCACATTGGGCACACTGCACACCTGGCATACTGCACATCGGGCACACTCACATCGGGCACACTGCACACCTGGCACATTGCACATCGGGCACATTGCACATCGAGCACACTTTGGTTTTGTACTTTTCATTTTCCGTAACACTTCTGTCCTATTTTCTTTTCTATTACTATGATAAACACCACAACCCAGAGCTCTGCAGAAGAGAGTCCTTATTTGCTTTACATGTCAGTAATTTATGGAAATCAAGGCATGAACTCAAGCAGGCCAGGAACCTGGAGGCACAAACTGAAGCAGAGGCCATGGAGAGTGCTGCTTACTGGCTGCTCCTCACGGCCTGCTCAACCTGCTTTCTTGACCAACCCAAGACCAGCAGTCCAGGGCTGGGCCCTCCCACAGCAATTATTAAGCAAGAAAATGTGCTCACAGACTTGCCTGCAGGCTACTCCCTCGGATATGATTACCTAGATCATATTCCGTCTTCCTAGATACGTCTAGATTTGTATCTGATGGACAAGTGCTAACAAGACCTTTTCTATGGATGGATTTTTTTTCCTTTGTGGGATTTTTCTATGATAAAATAAAATGAATTTGGCATACTTTCATATTTATCTCAGTGCAGAAGATACTCGAGGCTGTGAACTTCTGAGCATCGTTTGGCTTCGTGCGGTGGACAATTTGCAGCTGCTGCTTTGGTCCTGTTTGTGTCTGATAGTGCTAGCACTGAACCATGACTGTTTGCATGTCAAGCACATACTGAGCACAGCCCTGATTTACCTGATTCGTATTTCACGCTCTGTCTGCTTGATCTTTTATAGATGTGTTAATGTCAGGCTTCACTGAATAGAAAACATGCCCAACTGAAGTTCCAAGGATTTAGTGAGGGCTTTTTGCAACCTAATATAATTATTTTTAAATGATCTGTGGTTAAGGAAGTCTCCAAGACACTATTTAATCTGTATTTCCATTTAATTTTCATTAGACTTTGTCAAAAGTGAAGGCTGACTCATCTATTTTATTACTGCTCATTTCTCCTTGTACTTAGGATATGTTTTATTTCATGTTCTGCTTATTCTGAGATAAGAGTCTCACTGGGTAGACCAGGCTGGCCTTCATTCTCCCACCTCAACATCCTGAGTGCTAGAGTTACAGAATGTGACACTGGACCCAGCCAGTCTTGGCAAAAATAACATTGGGTATAAACATCCACTGACATTAACTTCATAACCTTACTCCATAGAAAATGGCCTGAAAATGATTGTCTTTGCCAAGAAAAGATTTTTTTTTTCTTATTTTTCAGTTAGGTAATAATAATATGACCTTTAAAAGTTTTACCCACACAGAGTAAAGAAAATGTGGTGTGTGTGTGTGTGTGTGTGTGTGTGTGTGTGTGTGTGTGTGTGTCCGTGTCCTTGAAAGAAGAGTGTGTTCTCAAGAGCTGGTCTCTAGCCCCTTAATTTGTATACCTTCCTCTGCTCTCTGAAACTCACAGGCAGTGATTGCAGTGGTTAAGGTGACCGACTGGCCATCGGCTCCTACATCTGGGTGCTCTGGGAAGAAGATTTCTAATCCCCTCTAGACCCATTTCTAAATCTCTCAACCTTTCCCTCAAATTCTTAGGGGGAAAAAAAGCAGCATATGATCATGTGGCTGCCTGTCCTAATAGAAACACACGTGTACTACCAGACACTGCAGCTCTCTAGCCAACCTTGGGGGTCTGTGGCTCTTAAATATGACCGGGAGGAACAATTGAGGAAATTTCTCCCTGGCCTATGTGGCTTTCTATGTGCCCTGTTTCCAAGCCACAGAATAAGTTCTTTCGCAGGGTCACTGTGAACACTGGCACCCTTCTGGGCAGGAACTTCTCTCCTAAAGCTAATGTTCACACCTGTGCACATTGCTACTCAGAAACCTTTTATACATTTACCCAATGCCCCTCTATAGAGTTACGGCAACCTTGAAATTCCGAGAACACTTTGTTCATGGCTTTGAGCCTTGAAACGGCTTTGGGTTTGTTTGTTTCATTTCTGTTGTTGCTGTTTTGGGTTTTGGTTTCTTGTTTTGCTCTGTTCCCTTGTCTCCTTGAGACAGAGTCTCATCTAACCCAGACTAATCTTTACACTTGCTCTGTATCTGTAGCCCAGAATAATCTGAACTTCTGGTCCTCCTGCCTCCACCTCCTAAATGAGTGTGGAGACTACAGATATGTACCGCCATATTTTATGTAGAGCTAGGGATCCATTCTAGAGACGTGTGCATGCCAGGAAAGTGCTCTACCACCTGAGTTAGATCCCCAGCTCCTGGCATGGCTTTCCTCCAAAATCAACACTGTTTCACTCAGTGAAGCAGAGAGGGCTTTGTAAGCCACAAATGGCTACTCTGAAACCTTTCTTCCTCTAGATGTGAGTTGAGGGCTGGTTGATTCTCTGACAGGGAGTGTTTTGTGCACAGTGGTAGCATCAGTCAGATCTAGAGGGTTATGGGACAAGTACCAAGCTGGCTGGTGGGACTCCTGTCCTCAGGGAGATGTACTGCCCCCTCTCCCCCTGCAGACTTCTCCATGATGACACCCATCAATGACCTCCACACTGCTGACACCCTGAATCTGGCCAAGGGGGAGAGGCTTATGCGGTGCAAGATCAGCAGTGTCTACCGCCTCCTGGACCTCTATGGCTGGGCGCAGCTCAGCGACACCTACGTCACGGTGAGGTGCACCTGCCCTGTGTCCAGCCCCTAACCCCCACCCCCACAAAACTTGAAAGGAAGATTACTGACCTTCAGTGTGGCCAAGCACTGTTTGTGGCCCTTGGTTAAAATCCACTGGCTTCTTCCAAGATTGCTAACCACTATGATCAACTGAATAAACAACCTGCCCAATGGATACCTCTTTGGATGGGAACCAGCTCCTGTATCCAGGGATATTCCTAATTTTTGTGAAATTCCTCTGGAAGCTCCATTTCCATAACTTAAATAAAGACCAAACATCTTTATCTTTCAGTGGAGGAGGGTTTACTGGAGAAAGCCTTGGCACAGTGAGTTTAAGGAGACAGGGATTTAAACAGGGTCCCTAGAAGTCTCTCATATTGTCCCTGAGATTGTTATCTGTCTTCCCCCAGATGAGAGTGAGCAAGGAGCAGGACCACTTCCTGATCAGCCCGAAAGGGGTTTCCTGCAGTGAGGTCACGGCATCTAGCCTGGTAAGTATAGGCCAGCATCTTAGTGCTGACCCTTACTAAGGTGACAGTAAGATGTATCACCACACCCATGTGACCCATCACCAAGTCAGAACCTACTGTCCTGTTCCTTGTGGAAGACACTCCCACTGGGCGGAGATGATGCATGAACACAGTGGGGGCCTCGAGTATGATGTGATCAGAGTACAGGCAGCAAACTCAGTAGAAAAGATGAGCGGATGGGAGGTGACCTGGAGTCCTGGTCCTGGGTAGACTCCTGGTTTGAGGTTATACCAAATGTCATGAGGAAAGCCTCATTGGATGTGAATACATTGGAACAGGAGAATAAGAGGCTTGCAAGTCTGGATCAGCATCCGTAATCTGGAGGTGGAGGCATGACAGTCTGTTTCTGTTGTTGCCTTGACAGAGGTGTGGAGGGTGTGGAGACCAGCAGATGTCAGCTTGGTGCTCTTTCTGTGATCCATGAAAGAAATTCTGGGCTTGCATGCTTAGTGGGCCGGTGACCAGCTTGGCTGGAAGCTGGGATGGAGTATGAGGAGCTAGGTTGGGGGTTCAGTGTCCCTGAAACAGAGGTAGTTGGCTGCAGTAGGTTCAGAAGGGGTCTGACCAGACTGTAGGCCCAGGAAAGAGTTAGGACAGTGGTTTTCAACCTGTGAGTGATGACTCCTTGGTAGGGAGATCACATATCAGATATTCTACATATCAGATATTTACATTACAGTTCATAACAGTAGCAAAATACACTTATGAAGTAGCAACAGAATAGTTTTACAGTTGGGGGTCATCACAGCATGAGGAACTGTATTAAAGCTGCAGTATTAGGAAGGTGGAGAACCACTGTGTTAGCAGGACCTTGCCTCAGAATTTGGGTTTGTGTTGTGATTTGGGTCTTTGAGGAGGGGGCCTCGCGGTGAGTGAAGCTACTCAAGAGGCCACTTTCTCATCAGTCACAAGTGGCCTTCCCTGATGCCTGATGCTAGTGCTCTGTGAATCCATTTAAGTCGGAAACCATAGCCAGCTACAAGTATTATTTACTCTGTGTGTGTGTGAGTGTGTGTGTGTGTGTGTGTGTATGCATGTATGTGCTCTCTCTCTCTGCATGTATGGATATGTGTGTATGCACGTATGTGCTCTCTCTCTGCGTGTGTGTATATGTGTGTATGCACGTATGTGCTCTCTCTCTGCATGTATGTATGTATATGTGTGTATGCACGTATGTGCTCTGTGTGTGTGTGTATGCATGTATGTGCTCTCTCTCTCTCTGCATGTATGTATATGTGTGTATGCACATATGTGCTCTCTCTCTGCGTGTGTGTATATGTGTGTATGCACGTATGTGCTCTCTCTCTGCGTGTGTGTATATGTGTGTATACACGTATGTGCTCTTTCTCTGCGTGTGGTATGTATATGTGTGTGCATACATGTGCTCTCCTCACCAGCACTCACTATGTGTGTTTCTGTGTGTCTCTGTCTGACTCTCCCTCCGCTCCCCCCATTCGCCCTCAGTGTCTCCTTTACACACTTACTATATGTAATGCTTTTTAGCTAAGCCACCCGCTAGTCTCTTGGAGTAGAGATCAGGCTAAGAAACCTGACTCCCTACCATTAATCCCTTAAAATACCTCCCTGTTCTATGACTGGCGGAAGGTGGTCAGTGCATCATTCTCTTTACCTTTGTATGTGCAAGATGTTTCAAAATGAGATGGCTCAGCTTAGACATGACTTCCTCTGGGAAGGTTTCTGCTGGCATCCAAGAATCCTCATAGCTACTTCCAGAGGGTTCTATCACTGACTCTCTTCAGACTCAGAGTAGGACTTGTGGGCCATAGCCTAGACATTATTTGGGGAGGTGCTAAGTGTCGCTGAGTCCTCTGTGCTTTTTCAGTAATACAGCCCTCCCACTTTCCTCCCTAAGACTCAGCAGGACTCCGGGTTGCCGTCCCCAGCACCAAGGCCAGCCTTACTCCTGTCTGGAGGGGTGGGCGTGGGCAAGGGACAATTGGTCCATGTGTGGAAGCAGACAGGGGCCCTGCTGCCAGCTACTCTTAGTCTGTTTTCTTCACTGCTTAGATCAAGGTGAACATTCTGGGAGAGGTGGTGGAGAAAGGCAGCAGTTGCTTCCCAGTGGACACCACGGGCTTCAGTCTGCACTCAGCCATCTATGCTGCCAGACCTGATGTACGGTGCGCCATCCACCTCCATACCCCTGCCACAGCCGCGGTGAGTAAGGCCTCCCAGCCCCCTGAGCTCCACCCAGTGCCAGGCTTTCTGTAGCAGCCAGCCCAGAACACCTGAGGAGATAGCATCTGAGGCATTGCAGTGTCATCATTTAGAAATTCTGAAAAAGGGGCAGAGATGGCTCAGTGGTTAAGAGCACGGGCTATTCTTGGTTCCGTTCTCAGCCCCCACATGACCACTCACAACCATCTGTAACCCTAGACCCAGGGAATTCAGTTACCTCTGTTACGGTGTTTGTAGGGATTGCAAGCATGTGATGCACAGGCAGACATGTAGGCAAAACACCCAAACACATAATATAATAAAATGATGGGGAAAACGCAAAGATTCTGGAAAGATCTGGAACTCAGGCCAGGAGAGGGAATTCGCAGTGTAGGACTTTATTCACTTTCACTTACCAACATCTTGGTGAAAGGTGACGTTGTGGAAAGCATTTCACAGAATCTCCCACTCGGCCGTAGTCACAGCTGGAATTCAGCCAGGCACGTATTGTTAGGCTTCATGCTGCCCTGTCCCCACATGACCCAGACGTTCAGAGGAGAGACCTTGACACAGAACAATAAGGGCCATCTCTCCATGGGTATGGAGGACACTGCAATGCCACTGGGAAAATGGCAGACACCACATACTTGTAGGGCAGCGTACATGGCACCAACCTGTTTGGCTCTAAGGGAAACACAGGGCATAGACCTCTCAGAATCAGGCTCGACACTCAATGGTGTATGTGTGTTGAAGGTCTCTGCAGTCTTGGGCTGATTTGGGGCAGTGGGACAAGACAGTAAGGCCCCCCTGTGCCTCACTATGCTGTTTGCCTTTAACAAGAGATGGAGAAAAAGAATGTGTTGAGAACACATCATGGCCAGAACCAACAGCTGGGAAAAGGTTTTTTTTTTTCATCTTACAACTTGTAATCCATTATGCTGCAGAGAAGTCAGGCAGGAACCCAAAGTAGGAACCTGGAGACAGGAACTGGTGCAGAGGCTATGGAGGAGTGCTGCTGACCACATGGCTTGCCCAGCCTGCTTTCTTTATAGCATCCAGGGCCACCAACTCAGGGGTGGCACCACCCACAGTGAGCTGCACCCCCCCCCATCAATCATCCATCAAGAAATGTCCCACAGGCTTGCCCAAAAAAACAATCTGGTAGGAGAATTTTCTCAGTTGGTGTTCTCTCTTCTAAAATGTCTCCAGCGTGTGTTGGGTTGACATAAATCTTGCTAGCACAGGAACCAACCAGGTTTTAGCCCTGGAGCCTTGCACTCATACTGCCCTGGGCCATACTATGGGGAAACATTTTTCCACCACGCCCGCCTCCTCCCAGAGTCACAAACAAGAACAGAGCTGGGGCTGGGCAGCAGGGGCCACCTTGGGTATGCTTGCCCAGCAGTCCTCAAAGCTATTGGAGTGATTCCAAGTGTAATAGAAAGCCCTTAGAGCTCTCCCTGTGAAAGTGGGCCTCGGTAGAGCATGGTCTTCTTCCTAGGACCATCCCACACCCTGGCCCCATAGATGGCTTGCTGTGTCTAAAGGGGAGAGGACCAGCCCCGGGGCCTGGGCTGCAGGTTCCAGGTAACTATTGCTTCCCTGTAGGTGTCAGCTATGAAGTGTGGCCTCCTGCCTGTCTCCCATAATGCTCTACTGGTGGGGGATGGCCTACTATGACTTCAATGGGGAAATGGAGCAGGAGGCAGATCGAATCAACTTGCAGAAGTGCCTTGGACCCACCTGCAAGGTTTGTTTCTGGGAGGGTGTTGTGGAGTGGTAATGTGAAAAGCTGATGTCACAAGACTGGGGGGATGACTCAAAGGGTAAAGAGTGTTCTGTACAAGGACCAGAGTTCTATCCCCAGTGCCTACATAAAAAGCTGCGTGTGGAAGTTATAAACCTATAGCCCCAGTGCTGGTAGGTGGATCCCTGGAGCTTGGGTGGACAATCAGTTTAACTGAATCGGTGAACTCCAGATTTAAAGAAACATTGTGTCTCAAAAAAAAAAAAACAGGTGGAGAAATGTTGAGGAAGATGCTCATTGTTCACCTCTAACTCATGCGCACACACACAGAGAGGGGGGAGCATTAACATCACAAAAGCAACATACACTCATCTGAGAATATCTGTTTTGTAGATAATTAAAGATTTGTACATTGCAATGCATGTGGAGGCCAGAAGGTGGCATCAAATCCCCTGGAGCTGGAGTGGTAGGTGATTGTGAGCAGCCAGATGTAGGTGCTCAGAACTGAACCTGGGTCCTCTACTAGAGCAGGAAGCACTCTTAATCACTGAGCCTTCTCCAGCCTCCAAGTTTTATAAATGATATCGAGAGAGAGAAAGAGAGAGAGAGAGAGAGAGAGAGAGAGAGAGAGAGAGAGAGAGAGAGAGAGAGAGAGAGAGAGAGAGAGAGAGAGAGAGAGAGAGAGAGAGAGAGAGAAATTTTTTTTAAGTCACTTTTCCCACATTGCTCTGAGATGTAGGTGTGTTCTCTCAGGCTGTTAATATTTATAAAACTGCAACCAGGAAATCAGTCCTTCCCATGAACAACACACACTAAATGCCTTTATGGCATTGCTTCCTCCATCACTCAGATTATGAATAGATGTAATTTACCTGAGCAGTTCTCTGTGAGTGACGCTTATAGGGGATGCCCCCCACCTCACCTTCCAGGTTCCTCTTAACAGAAACCTTCCAGCTAATCCTCCAGGTCTGAGGAGGCCCCTCAGACATTTCTAGGGGGCGCAATTTATAAATCTGACTTATATTGCCCTGCTGCTCCAACAAAGGTTCTTTCTGCTCCTTCTTCGTGTCTCATATATGGGCTATTTCTCTACAGTCTCCCCCAATGCCAGGAGCTATATTAATTCATTATTATTAACTATATTAATTCATTAGTTGCCGACTGGATAGAAGGGAAGCAGTGCACTGTCTCCTGGCTTAAGTCTCAAGCTCTACCTTCTGCTAGCACAGAGTTGAGGGGACTTCTTGGACCAGAGCTTTGAGACAGCCTGAGTTGGCAGCTGCATCACTTCTCCTGAGTCCCTGCCTCCCTATTTCTATCTTGTGGGAGGAGCCTGCTACTCTCCCCCAGCAGTATGTTAGCTGTGGCAATCTAAGAAAGGATGTTCCTGATGCTTCTGTTTATGAGCGTGAGCCCTGAGCTCTTTCTAAACTCTGGCATTGGAGTGGAAAGACCTCCAACCACTCGTAGTAAAAAAGGATGAGTTGCTCTGAACCCTCAGCCCTCTGCAGGGATGGACTGAATGTATAGATCTGTCTCTCAGCTCCCACACGGGCTTCACCTGGCTTCAGAGTTGCTGAGGGTAAAACCGACCATGAATATTTCTTTCAGGGAAGGAAGGAAGGAGAACTGGACCCTTGGGGAATCTTGATCTTGATAGGAATGTATTTCTGGTCTCTTCACTCTCTTACTGCCTCTGCTAGATCAGAAACCATGCCACCCATGAGAACCCCAAGTTCTAGTCTAGAGCCTGCCTCCAGTTAGCCAGGAGACTTCCCACGTCTCCAACTTCCCTTTCCTGATTTGAAGGGAACTGTAAATGTTGGAGCCAAGTCTGCGGAGTAAAATCCCAAGGTCCAGAAAGATGACGTGTGTCTGCCTGTTCCTGCCGAGCCACCTCTCAGAATGTCATCTTGGATTTGACCAAAATTGACTAAGTCATGGGGCAGAAAGTTACTTTTGAGGTCAGAGCCCTATCATGAGCATAAAATGATTTTTATCACTTAATACCTTTTCAAACTTCTCAGTTCTTTAAGGCCCCGAACCAAAGCATGGCCCCCCAAAGTCGCTCCAGCTGCACAGAATCAGTTTCAAATGCCCTTCTCTATTTCCTGCTGTTGACAGTGGGGTTCCTGATTACAGAGAGAGCAAGGAATTGTGGCAGGGCTCAGGCTTGGGTGTGGAGCTGGTCCTTGTAAGATGAACATCTCCTAGGAGTGGAGCTTAGGGGGGGGGTTGGTTTTGTTTTATATTTTTATTTATACATTTAGTTTGTGTGCATGGGGCATTGGGGTGGGGAGTTTAGTTCAAATGACCATGGCTCCAGTGGAATCCAGAGGACAGTCTGCAGGAGACTACTCTCTCCTTTCGCCACATGGGTCCCAGGATTAAACGAAGGTCTTGAGACTGGATGACTAGTGTCTTTCCCCACTGAGCCATCTTTCTGGCCCAGAAGGGGAGTTCCAAAGGCTTGGGATTAACAGGTTCTTTCCTCCCCCACAGATCCTGGTGCTGAGAAACCATGGCATGGTCGCTCTGGGTGATACCGTGGAGGAGGTTTTCTATAAGGCCTTCCACCTGCAGGCTGCCTGTGAGGTACAGGTAAGCAGAGCACTCAGGAGCTGGCTTTGATGAGGCCCCTGGGAACTGTGGGCCGTGCCAGCTGTCAGTTGGGGTCCTGTGAGCACAAATTCCCAAAACTCTGCTTTGTCACTTTACACTCCTACAGTTTCCTGCTTACAATGGAATCCATATCCTGGAAAACTTCATCACACCATCTGACTAACTCATATCTAGGGGACCCAAGGCCAGGGTGGGGGAACTACCACAAGACACACAAAAGCCCTGCCACGTCTGTGTCGCCTAGTGTGGCTGTTATACCCAGCTGTACTGGCGGAGACAGAAAAAGGTTGCTTTTGTTTTGCCAGGAAGTGGGATGGAATAGCGTGGCTGTACACCAGCCAGGAGTGTGGTCAGACATGGAAAGAGGAGTAAACAGAGAGCCCATCAAGGTTGTCATAGCAACCAGAGCAGCCAAGATACTCCAAGGGTATGCAGGGAGCCTGCTCATCCCCTCACTGGGAAGGGACAGCTAAGTGGAAGGTGTCAATGACCACACGCCCCCTAGAGTAGCAGGGATGCTAGAACAGACAGCTCTATGGTGCAGGTCAGCCAAGAGCATGCACTCTGTGGTATACAGGTTGGTGGAGTTGGGGGTGGGAGTTACCCAGCCCTGGATAGATTTGTGACCTGACTCAGCTCCAGCTCTGGCTGTGTATCCTTGAGGCCCTCTGTAAGACTGTTTTCTTCAGGTTGGCGTGGGTCAGAGTTTGCTGGCATGAATGGCTCCCCAGGAGAAGAGATGGTGAACTGTTAGGGCTGAGCTGACAGAAGCAGAGGCTGCAGTTCCAGGACAAGCCAGCTCTCTGAAAGTCCCACATGGTGTACTTCCTTATTCTGACTGGTCTGGCAGAGTAGCACCAAAGAAAGGTTGTCACCTTTCTCTTGGGGAAAGGTAGGATCAATGTAGCAGTATGGGGGATGGAGAGGCCCTGTGAATCCTTACCATGGCTTTAGAGGAGTGTTACAGAGGCAACTGTAAATCCAGAGATAAATAAATGTTACAGGGATTGGAGTGAGGATCCCGAGAAACAGCAATGGTCAGAATTAGAGACTATGGGACTCTGAATCCAGGTCTCTGAAGCGGAGCCTTCTCCCTCAGCTAAGAATACTGCCCCATGTTTGGGCCACTGACTGGCATCAGAACTGGCTGAACTTCTACTATCAAGGAAAGACTCTGTCTTTTCCATACAGGACTGTAAAGGGCTCCCTACCACACCTTTGCAGATGCTTCTGTGAGAAAATAGCACACAGGGAAAGCTCTTCTTTGAAGGAATATCCCAGCCCTCTGCACAGATGGAGAATGATGCTGATGTGTCCTCTATAGGTCCAAACTGAAGAGGCCCAAGTTCAGACCCAGAAGTGCTCCCTGGGCAGTTTAGCCTTCTGACCTGCAGCCACAGGGCAGAGCTGTTAGTTCTGGCCCCTGACAGCCTCTGGCTGCTGTCACTTTCTGCACGGGATGAATGGGATGAGCTCAATGTGCCTTTGCCCACCCGCATCCCTCTGGAAACCAACCCATGGAAGCTCCAGTGGTTCTTGGCCAGTTTCAAGGACAGAGAGGCTTCTAGAAGGAGGCATGGTCTGTAAGACATGGAAGAGCATAAGCAAAGGATAGGGTACAAGTAAGGCCTGCAGCTACTGTCAGGATTACACCCAGGCAGCCAGCTCTGGAGCTCTGCGACCACCAGGGCCCTGCGTCCTCCCTTGGTGACCTTGGTGGATAGGTAAAGACTGTGGACATGTCTGTGGTCCAAGTCCAAGCACCTGCTCCGCTCTACTGAGTCCAGTGTTCTCTTTGCCTATCGGTTTGGAGTTCTGGAAAAGTGGGTCATCACTCGCTGAGAGGCAGATGGGAAGCACAGGCAGTTCTCCATCTGCTACCCATCGCCATGGAAACTGCTGGAGGAAGAGAAGGAAGGAGACAGTTTGGGCAAGGTTGTGGGTGCCCTCTCCCTCGTTCCTCCTCCATTAACAACCAGTCCCAGGGAAGGCTGCCTCTCCTCCTCCGTTAACTTAGCAACAGTGGTGCTCCTGAGGCTCCAGAACACTCTAAATAATTTACCATATTGCCTTAAAAGATTCCTTGTGAGGTAACTAGGGCATTGCCACTTTCAGTTGACAGAGATGGAAGCTGAAGCACAAATATGGCAAACAGATGCCCAAAGTCAAACAGGGAGGTGATGTAACACACCCAGTGTGGTACCCACCCAAGCCCTCCCCTTCCACACACCCAGTACTGCCTCTCCTGGGCAGCAGGAGAAAATGGGGGCAGTTAAAGACATACAGACATATGTCTTGAGTAAGAAGGCACTGGAAAGTGTTGTGATGTCCTCCTCTCCCAAGGTGATGGGGCTCACCTGAGGGAGTCTGAGAAACTCACCTCTGAGAAGTAGTGTAGGGTCATCTTTTGGCACAGGAGAATGTCCGGTACTTGAGGGCTGCCTAGATGCTTGGAGCTCATGTAGCCTGCATTTGTCAGTAAACTAAATGGACCCTTTTATCTTTGGTCAAAACAAACACCATCAAAACCACAACCGAGACTCCCAACACATCCTGAAACATCAGGCGCTGCAGGTTTAGATCATCAGAGAGGCAGTTCTGGTAAGTGAGCTTGTGTGGGGACAGTCTTCCCAGATGCAAACACGTTAACACACTGCAGCAGTGACATGGCTTACTTGTCCCTCTGCCTCCCTGAAAGCCAAACCTGACTAAGGACATCTGAATGGTAGGGATGCAGGGCTCATCCACTAGATAAGCATCAGATTGGGAAAAATGGAGACCGGTTAGCTGCATGGATGCTTTTAAGGTTATTTTATATTGCCTGTTCTGTACACATACCTTTGACCTAATAGTTAAGTATGCTACCTCCCCATGGCGCTCTGACAGACTGAGAACACTGTCTGACTGCAGTATACCTTGCTATGCATGAACTGAACCTGGTGACTGATCTCCCTGCATGAGTATATGGACATACATCTTGGATAACAAGTCTGTAGAAAATTCTTCTGGCTTCTTCTTCTGCCCAGGGGATCCTTTTGTAGATAGATCTATGGGCCCTGAAGTAGGTCACACTTAAAGGTCACTGGCCTGAGTCTCCTCCCCTAGTTCCTTTCAATGTCAGGGAGAGACAGAGATTACATTTCACACTGTCTTAGTTCACTTTCCATTGCTGTGATAAAGCACTGTGACCAAAAGCAACTTGGGGAAGAAAAAGTTTATTTAATCTTACAAATCTCAGGTCATACTCCATCCTCAAGAGACATCGGAGCAGCATCCTGGAGGCAGGAGCTGATGCGGAGGCCATGGACAGGTGCTGCTTCCTGGCTTGATTCCCATGGCTAACTAAGCCTGGGCTTTCTTATAGCACCCAGGACCACCTGCCAAGGGTCACCATTGCCCACAGTGGGCTGGGCCCTCCCACATCAATCATTAACCAAAAAGATGCTCCACAGACTTGCCTACAGCCCAATCTAATTGAGGAATTTTCGAAATTGAAGCCCCCTCTTTCCAAACGACTCTAGCTTATACCACATTGACTTAAAATTAATCAGCATGCACGCGCGCGCACACACACACACCACACACAGACACACACACACACACACACACACACACACACACACGGAAAAATAGAGTAATACAGTGCCACTCAGGTTTAATAAGTACTTAGAGCTGTTTGCTTTCGATATTTTCCTCTTGAAGTAAAATATTATGATGACTGATGAACCAGACTGATATGAGAGCAGTCGTATTTAATCCCAGGTCTCTTAGGTAGAAGCAGAAAAAGTAGGTGTTCAGGGCCAGCCTAGACTACATAGAAACTTAAAGGCCAGCCTGTGCTACATGATACCTTGTCAATTAAAATAACAAATAGTCCCAGTAGGTGTCCTTTCCAGAATCATCTTTCCCAGAAATAATTGTAATTCCGTATTGCATCCTGGGTATCATTTCTTCTTCTCCGAGGCATTATATCCTGGGTACTATTTAGTTCTCTAGTGTACTGTATCCTAGGTACCAGTTACCTAGGTGCTAAATTCCAGACATCCGTTCAGTCCTCTGTGTTGTTTCCTTCCTGGAGTTATTTCTTCCCCTCTGAGTTATCAAAGAGCTGAACCCAAGGAGGAATCACTAGTACTTTGCTCCATGACAGTAAGTGCACACCTAACTGGTGTCCAGATATTTTCCTTAAGTCCCCTAGGCCTTTCTGAATCCTGAATTCTCCTCTGTGGCCACTGCCCCATCATGCACACCCCAGCAGTTTCAAGGGTTTAATTCCCCTGTGATTTAGTGCTCTGATATCTCTGCAGGTGTCAGCTCTGTCCAGTGCTGGAGGAACTGAGAACCTTATCCTTCTGGAACAAGAGAAGCACAGGCCACATGAAGTGGGCTCTGTGCAGTGGGCAGGCAGCACCTTTGGGCCCATGCAAAAGAGCCGGCTGGGAGAGCATGAATTTGAAGCCCTCATGAGGATGCTGGACAATTTAGTGAGTATCCTGGTGCAGTCCTTCAGACCACTCCATGGAGGCTAGCCTGCAGAACCAAACAGCTCAAAACACTAGGGACATAAAAGAATTGCCTCTGCAAGCTCATTATGCAGTCAGCTTCCTTTTTCTAAGCAGTAACTTTACATTATTTTGTTACAGTGAATGAATTTCACTGTAATGAATCCATAAAGAATTAAATGGATGGTTCATGAAAGAGTGCAGGCAGACAGCAGCCCCCTTCTGGGAGCTAGCGGCCGGGTTGATGATACAGAAACTCAGAGGAGACAATTCAGGTCCTAGAGGAAGGGGTGCAGTGGGGTACAGACCGGTAAGAAGAGAAACCCATCTTCAGAACATTTCTGGTCCACTCACCTTCCTCACCCTCAAGGTCACTTGACTTTATCATGTCAAAGTCATTGCAATAATTAATACTTTCTCTCCTGCCATTCCCTCCAAGTCATTTTTTCACGACATTGCTAGACTGACCATTGAGGGAGGCTTTATAGCGATGAAGCGTGCCTTTGGTGATGAGATCAGGAACTCTGGGCAACATCTGTATGCTGAATCATTGGCCCTAAATGAAGCGCCAGGACTTTGTGGGTAGCTTCCTATGGGAACCCTTTCAAAGCTTTGAGAAGCAAAAGATTCCATTTAAAGTTCCAGAGAAGAGGGCCAGGAGAGTTCTAATGCAATCAGATAGATTTCACCATGGAATGTTGGTGAAAGGTGATGTGAGTGAGGAGCTACAACCAGCTCTAGACAACAGCCAAGCCGTGTAGTAGGAGGTTTCTGTCCCGACTTTCGGGCCTAGCCTCAAAGTTTAGGCCCACAGACCCCCAGACTTGCAGACCCACAGACACTTTCAATAGTTTTAGGCTGATCGGTCTCAGGCCCAGGCATATCACTTGCTAGCTCTCTACCCTTCATCTAACCCATGACTCATCCTGTTCAGCCATGCGGCTCGGTACCTTTTCTCACAGCAGCATGGTTGTCTTCTGCTTCTTCCGGCTTCTCTCTGGCATTCTGCTCTCTTCTTCCTGTTCCTAGAGTTCTCCTAGTCTGGTAGCCCCGCCCACACTTCCTGCCTGCCTTTGGCCAATCAGTGCTTTTTATTAAGCCAGTGGGTGGGACAATTATTTACAATGTAACAAAACAATCTCCCACAAAGCTGGGCTTGTTCCTACAACCCAAGGGCAATTTACTATCATAATTATTTTGACATTATTTTTAAATTAATGTTTAAGGTTAGCATACAAAGTAATGAGGGTTTCCTCATGGCATCTAAATACTTATGTATCATTCTACATTGGTTCCAGTTCTCCACCTTTATCAAAATCATGAGCATTAAGCAGAACCCATTATTTCTTAATTTTTTGTGTGTTGGAGATTAAACTCAGGGTTTCACATGTGCCAAGCAATCGTTCTGCATGGAGCTCTGCCCCAGCCCCTTTCATTCTTGCTTTATTTTAAAGCGAGGATCACTAAGTTACTTAGCTGGCCTTGAGCTTGCTCTGTAGTCCAGGCAAGCCTTAAACTTCCTGCCCCAGCTTCCTGATTGGCTTGCATGACAAGCCTGAGTGGTCAGACCCACTCAATTTAAAGCCCTGTAACCATAGCCTGGCTTCTCAGGCTAACATCTCCAACGTATGTTAGATACATCTGGTAGATAATGGGGGTTGAACTGAGTCCACATGTGGACCGCTCACCTCCACAGCACCTGATTCTGGTTCTCTCCTCTCAGGGCTACAGAACCGGGTACACATACCGTCACCCCTTTGTGCAAGAGAAAACCAAACACAAAAGTGAAGTGGAGATTCCAGCCACAGTCACTGCCTTTGTGTTCGAAGAGGATGGTGCCCCAGTCCCTGCCCTGCGCCAACATGCCCAGAAACAGCAGAAGGAGAAAACCCGCTGGCTTAACACGCCCAACACCTACCTACGGGTGAATGTGGCCGACGAGGTGCAAAGGAACATGGGCAGCCCCCGGCCCAAGACCACGGTGAGAGGTTGGCCTGAATGGGGTTGGTTGTGTCTGAGTGGAAACAAGCTGTGCAGCTTTCTTCCGGGTTCCGCAGGCTGTGCTCAGGTCCCAGAGGCCCTAACAAGTCTTTCTTGTACTTCTTTATTGCGGTTTGGGGTGCGAGGGGCAGATTCTCAAAGGGTGATAGATCTGAGTTTCTTCCAGCAGCTCAGATTCAAGAGAGACTAGGTTCTATGTTTCACCCCACAGCAAGGGGGTCTTTGGGTACATCCCTGGGTAGCTGCTTAGCACTGGCACAAACCTGGGAGGCCAGGATGAGCATGCGTTGCTTTTCCTCACCTTTTCACTCATTCACACAGACCTCTATTTGATTTTTTTTTCCTCTCTGTTTTTTACCGGTAAATGTGATTTTTTTTGGCATGTACATGGGTGCACATGTATGTGGCTCAAGACTGATGTCTAGAATCATCCTCACTAGCTCTTGTAATTCTTTGAGGATAAACCTAGAGTTGATGTGATGGCTAACCTCACTGGTTCTGGGAATGCCCTGCCTCTGCCTTCCACAGCTGGAGTTATGGGTGGACCATCACAACCGTCCGGGTTCCTAGGATTCAAGTACAGGTCCTTGTTGCTTGATTGGCAGATGCTTTAACCACTGGGCAATCCCTCCAATCCCGCTGTGTTTGATTTTTCATTAACAACAAAAAAAAATAAGTGGCCACAAACCATGAAAATAGGTCTCTACCAGATGCCAATCCATTTAGCTGGAACCGAAGCCCAGTGGTGGCTGCCCAAGGTTCAGCCTCTACTTTCTGATGTTCATTATGGCCCAGTGGCCTTTCTTGACATCTGGGTCATCTATCATTCATCTGGGCTCTGACCCAAAGAAAGAACAACTTCCACGGTAGTGGGTAGGGCACCTTCCGGCCCATGTTCCACTCCTCACTCACCTGCCTTGTCTTGTCAGTGGATGAAAGCAGACGAAGTGGAAAAGTCCAGCAGCGGTATGCCCATACGGATCGAAAACCCAAACCAATTTGTGCCTCTCCACACTGACCCCCAAGAAGTGCTGGACATGAGAAACAAGGCAAGTCTGCTCCTTCCATATTGCTTCTCTGAAGGAGTCTGGGGTCCCAGGGGCAGCAGCTGGGTTTCTGGGTTGGGGGGGAGCACTGGTACCTCTGATGTGACACTACAGAATGTATAAACTTCATCCTGACCTCAGTGCCTCATGCTGTCCTGTAGTCAGTCCTCTGTAACCCATTTATGTAGCAGGGCATTTGCTTTACATGTTAGATATGGCTACAGAGTGGCCTTTTATTGGCTCAGAGTTACTCAGGGCCAGGTATGGCAGCAGCTCTCAGGATGGGCAGATTGTGGTAGAGCTGAGGGGACAGGCTGCTGGCCACAGTGGACTTTGTCAGAACCACCCCACAGGCCTCACCAGAGCATTCCTCTGTGCTCTGACCCCTTCCTCTTCCTTTTCCACACAGATTCGAGAGCAGAACCGACAGGACATAAAGTCCGCTGGGCCTCAGTCCCATGTCTTAGCCAGCGTCATCGCCGAGAAGAGCCGGAGCCCGGTACAGCAGACTCCACCCCCAGCTGAGGGGGAAGCATATTTGCCTCCTGGGGCTGGGCAGTGGGACCCCTGAGTCCTCAGGTCTGCTCACCCCATGATCTTAGGTGCTGGGCTCTTGCTGCATAGTGAAGGGCCACCACACAGGTGGTCATGATGTCAGGGAGGACACTGCTGGGTGCAGCGGATAGGGAGCAAAAAGTAGGAGGGAGGCCTCTGGCTGGCTCCATACCTCCCATCATTGAACTTCATGAGCTTCTCTCTCAGTGTTCTGCTGAGTTCTGGTGGCCCAAGGATTCTGTGTTATCATCTGGCCAAATGATGCCACATCTGGCCAGAGCACTAGGGCACAGTGAGAGAGGTGTGGACAGACCTGTTGTGCCTATGGGGTGGGAGGGGCAAGGAGTATCCATACAAAGCTAGGTAGAGTTAGAAAGCATGAAGTCGCTGTTTTCTGTGTTTGAGATGGAATGGCATCTTGTCTAGGGCTTGGTGGCAGAGTGGCCTTGCAATTTTGCTGTGTGCAGGTGGCATCATGGCTGTCCATGGCTCTTGCAAAAGGTGTGACACTTTCCTAGACAGTAACAAGTGGGAAGTACCAAGTTACTGTGATGTGGTGGCTGCAGCATTCACTCCTGCCCCCGATCCTCCCAATCAGCCAAGTAGTGGACTCTGAGCATACCATAGTGTCAAGGTTCAAAAGCAGCTCTGCCCATCTCAGCAAGAGCTCTCATTGGAACCCCTTCCTCTTAGACTCCTCATTGCTCTGAAACTCGTTGCAATACGCCTATGGTTGCCTCCCTTGTGAGTGAAGCCCATAAGCTGTGAGAAGAAACCCTGGTTGCTCTGGGCACATCTCCCCTGAGCCTTCGCTCAGGAGCACCCTTTTTGGATAGGCTGCAGTGAGGAACGGACTTAGGGAGAGGGCAGGGGGTCTGTGATTCGGTCCTCCCCTGGAGCAGGAAGGACCTGATGGTTCCTGGAGCTTACAAGTGTCCCAGTTAGTGAGATCTCACAGTCAGGGACTCCACTGAGGTATAAGACAGGTTCTGCCAGGGCCTACGAACAGGCAGCTGAAGATCCTTGATGAAGGATCTGGCCTCTTGGTCACTGTAGCTCCAGGACTCACTGCTTGGACTGAAAATGCTGCAGCCCCTGTGTCTTGCTGTTTTAACGCTGTGTATTGTGGCTTGCACTGTTGTTGGGGGTAGGGGGGCAGTGGGAAGAGTTCTGGCATGCTGCTTGCTCTAGCCAATGCTATGCTTGCTAGACTTTGTCTGACTGACTCTGGGCAACCAAATGTATGCAGTGATGGTTTGGAGTGTCCATAGAGGGGATTGCAATAAAGGTGTGTATTCTGCTTGGGAGCATCTTTTGATTTCATTTCAAGGGCAAGGGGTGGACCCCTATACCCCCCAGGACAGTCACAAAGTCTAACTGTGGGAAGGACATAGCAATGGGAAGAATGAATGAACCTTACCCCAAGGCCCCAAGCTCAGTTCCAA
Source organism: Phyllotis vaccarum (assembly GCA_033318265.1). NCBI lineage: Eukaryota > Metazoa > Chordata > Mammalia > Rodentia > Cricetidae > Phyllotis > Phyllotis vaccarum. The sequence goes on along the minus strand of JARWLC010000014.1, from coordinate 65,981,644 downwards.
GGAGCTACATGCCACTTCCCTAGCAAGACAGCTGACTGCCACCTGAGTAAAAGAAGCTCCAGCTTGGGCCCCGACACAGCGGTCAGAGAGCAACACACACTCTGGTTAACTTTCAGTCTACAGAGAGCCAGCTGATGTCCAAGGGCGACGCAGATACCAAAGATGAATCAGAGGAGACAGTGCCCAACCCCTTCAGCCAACTCACCGACCAGGTGCTGGAGGAGTACAAGAAGGAAGTGGAAAGGAAGAAGCTAGAACAGGAGCAGGAAGGTAAATGTGAGAGCCACGGCTGTGAGAGCCACGGCTGTGAGAGCCACGGCTGTGTGAGCCACGGCTGTGTGAGCCACGGCTGTGAGAGCCACGGCTGTGTGAGCCACGGCTGCAGGATCTGCCTGCCTAGAGGGGAGAGCTCAGACTCCTTACTGAGGTCTGAGGTCCCATTGAGGGCCTTCTTGCCCCATCACAGCTGACAGAATACAGCTGACTGTGACCCAGCACCTCACAGCCACATGGTCAGGCACCTTGGTGACTTCACTAACCCTGCTCCACTGGATACAAGGAGTTAGTACTTGTAAAGAGCTTAGAATCGTGTTTTTGATTATGGGAAAGGTCACTAAACTACAGGTAGATGTTAGCTATATGAGACAGGTGTGACAGTCACTTAAAGTCTGGAGCCAGGATTCCATCAGCTGATGCCTCTCTCCTTGCCTCAGGGTCTGGCGTCCAGCCAGTCCCTCTGTGTTGAAACTCTTGGGTGTCTTGAGTTGCTGCAACATGCTTTTGTTCCCTTTTGGGCTAGCCTGAACCAAGTCATCTATACCACAGGCTTTACCTCACATCCTCTCTGGCTAGAAAGACTGTCCTCTCACCCTCCCGCTTTGCCCCTAGCTGCCTCACCTCCTTGCTTCAAGAGTGCCTAGGGCCTGAAACCCACTGAGACTAAGGTATAATTTACCCAGAGTGGGGGGTCCTCTACCACCACTTCTCACCCAGAGTTAGACATCTTTTCAAGAGCTGCTTCTTGCCTTGCTTGGAGTTCAAATGTGCCCACTGGAAAAATAGAAAACTGTGGTAGGGGTTGTTAGGAAGGAAGGTGTGGATTAGCTAAGTTAACTAGTAAGCTGGCTACTGTGAACAAACTCTGGCTGTCCCTGAAGAGAGCGTGTAGCTGTTAGGGGCTCTGCTTCTGTCTGTGGCTGGTCTGGCACATGGCATTCTCTTGCCTTGTTACTTCCTCGAGGAGGGAGGTGGCAGCTGTGTGGCACACAAGGTGAAGTGTAACTCTGTCCCATTTTAGTCTCCCTAGGAAGGAGCAGGGGTAAATCCCAGCTAAGGAGGGCCCAATAACTCTCCATTCAGAAGTGACTAAGTAGAAAGCACCCAGTTTCATGCCCCTTGTCTCTCTGTGACTGCGGTGCTAAGGTAGGTTTCTACTATTTTCAGGGGAGAAGAACACAGCCACGGAAGAGCCTGGCTCACCTATAAAGTCTGCACCTTCATCTCCAGTGCAGAGCCCGACAAAAGCAGAAACCAAGAGCCCAGCAATTTCTCCTTCCAAGGCTTCAGAGGGTGAGTGGTGCTGAGCAGGCTTCAGAAGACACCAGTGTGGGAGAGTGGGTGGTCTGTACACTGTAGAACTGTTGGGTAGTTGGTAAGGGTTTGTAGGAGGAGGATGGCCTTGCTCCCTGGGAAATGCTTCCTCTTGGACAGTTCTAGGCAATCTGGGCAATTCAGTTTGTCTTACTACTGAACTATGCTGCTGAATGCAGCCAAAGCCCTTCCAAGCAGCGATAAAGGACTAACCCACAGCCTCCCCATACCCAACTGGCCAGGTGTCCCATGTGGTCCTTGGGTGCTGAAGTGGAGAAAGGAACTCTTTAAAATGAAGGCTCTGATCTGTCAGGTCTGCGTCTCAGGGGTCATGACCTGCCCGTGTCACTCTTAGTCTTAAGGGAGCATTGGGATGCCCTGGTGAACTTAGGTGGTTCTGTGGCCCAGGGCTCATCCTCGGCATTTCTCCAGGGCACTCTAACATGTGAACCAGCTAAAAACAGTGTCATAAGAGAGACAAGCTTAGACAATAGAATTCCAGGCCCAACCAAACTGCTAATTTTAGTAGTTCAGAGACCCACTCTGTGCCTCAGTTTCCTTGTGTGTCAAATGCTTTCTCTTGTTACAGTTCTTCTGTGTCTAAGGGGAGTGTTGATAACATCATACTTTGAGGGAGGAAGGGGCTAATTTGAACGTAGGACCTAACTAGGATTAAGGCATGCATGGTAACAATGCTTTTGTGGTCCCTCGCTACCTCCATGCTGCTCCACTGGGTTCCCTGAGAAACTCCACCAGAGAGGGCACCATGCCACCCAGAGAACAGCCTCTGATGGGCTGCTGGGATCCCCTTCCTAGGTGATGGTCACATGTGTGATTTTGGTAGCACCTTTACCCTGAGCTTCCTCTTCAAGCCAACCTTGTTGGAGAAAACCCATCTGCCCTCCCCTCCACTGGCTGTATGTGTTCACGTGTCTACTTGTGGTGTGCTGTCAATGTGTCCACAATGTCTTCCTTTCTCTCTCCATGTGTGCTTCATCAAAGGACTTTCCTCCGAGTCTGAATACTTGTCTTTGTAGTAAGTACAGAGAGGCCACTTCCTAACTCACCTGGCACTCGCAACAGGGAGGGAGGAACTTTTCAAAAGAAATCTATTTCCCTCCAAGGTTTTCTTCTTGCATCTCACAGTCCCACCTTTGGAAAGTCTCTTGGATGTAAAATTTATGACCAATTCACCTGTGCTGTGCATGAACTAGGCTTCCTGTAAGGTGGACATGGACATACACACACACACACACACACACACACAGAGAGAGAGAGAGAGAGAGAGAGAGAGAGAGAGAGAGAGAGAGAGAGAGAGAACAAGCCTGGATTCTCTCAGGGCCCCCAATGCCGCCTAGATATGTGCAGAGGACATGACCTGTGTCTATACATTAGCACATGGATGCAGGGGGAGCCTAAGAAGGGCTCACGGCAGACGATGAACAAATTAAGAAATTCTTGCCAGCTCCTGAGAGGGATAGAAAATGGGAAGAGAGCGAATTGATGGAATAGCCATCCACCCATCTTTGAGTATCACATCACTGTGACAAGAGCTCTAATTCTCTCTAGTCCAAATATACCCCCTTCACGGGGCCCACTGCACTTGAGAATAACAGAAGTTATAGTTTTCTCTAAAGATGCTTTGTGTGCCACAGACAGCTAGGAACATGGATACCTTGAAACAACATGATGTAGATGGGCTGGACCAGCTCCTTGGAGCAGGCAGAATGGACTCCAGTACAGCAGCTCTATTTCCTCATGTGTCCTATCCATTAGATGAAGGGCGACTGTTTCCAGCCATCTGTCCCCGTGCAGGTCCTGCTGAGTCACCTACTGTCTGTCAGTCCTCATCCATGTTCCGGAATCTGAATCCTGCACCTTCAGCCTCTCTAAGGCATCTCCTCCTCCACATCTGCTCACCATTACAGCCTTCTCTTTGACTAGCCCCTGACTGATGCTATCCATACTGACTGCAGCCCCCATGGACTGCTCTGCAAAGAAATATCTCCTGTCTCATGTCAGATGTTCACAGATTAATCCATTATTTCAAACAAGCCACTCAAAATACTTCAAATGGCTGGAAAATGGCACAATAGATGCAGGTGATTGCTGCACAAATAAGAGAAATCTAAGCAGCACGGCAGTCCTTGCAATCCCAGAACTCAAGAAGCAAAAGCAGAGGAACCCCAGAACAAACTGGCTACCTGATCTAGCCAATCAATGAGCTCTGGGTTCAACTGGGAGACCCTGACTCAATAAATAAAATGTAGATCCATCAAGGAAGGCAGCTGACATCAGCTCTGGGCCTCCAAGCGAGAGAATGAGTGTGCATTAGGAGAAAAATAGCAATTTTGCAGTGTGCTTTCATAAATCCATTTTTATTAAGGACTGTGCTCTTTGAATTAGAAGAACTGATACTATCATCCTCCAAGACTTGGGCAAGTTAGCTCTGTAGCTTCAGATCACTATCCAGTCATTGTCCACAGGGAGATAGTTCTTCTGTGGATTGACTAGAGTTGACTGGACATAGCTCAGTGGGTCTTCAGCCAAGACCACACACAATCAGCTGGGACTTCCATGGCTGGTACCATGGTGGGGACAGGAAGAAGTAGGGCTCAATGGGGACACTGGGTGGCTGAACTGGTCTCTGTGCCTCACTCTTTCTACCCTCCACATTTTCCACCAGTGTCATTGGACTTTAACATTGGAGGCCTATGCCTCCCAAAGCTGTCAGGCAGAAGTTTCTAGACCTTTCTAGGTCTTTGGCCTAAGCCCAGATCTGCAGCACTTCCCTGCATTCTAATTGCTACCAGAAACCATGGAGCCAACAAAGGATACATAATCCAACAACACCAAGAGGCTCTGCACACAAGGGCCTGAGCTATCCCACATGTCAACACTATATCCAGTACGCAGGGGGCTTAGAGACTCCACCAAGGTGAGCTAGTAAAAGGAGTATATTCTGAACCCAAAAGCCCCACCGTACATCCAATGGTCTTCTTATGTCAAAATATCCTGATGACTTAATAGAAATGTACAGAGGTGGGAGTGTAGCTCAATGATAGCACACTTGCCTAACGTGTGTGAGGCAAAAAACACTCTTTTACACACACACACACACACACACACACACACACACACACACACACACACACACACACTTTGTGACTCACTGTCTGCTTCAGGGCCTAACATGGAAAGACTGCATTTGCACAAGTTGAATCTGGGTTGTTCTTTAGAACACAAATATCTGGAATGTAAGTGAAGACAGAAGCTAGTCAAAGCTCTACTGGCCACTCTTATGCTCACAGAGCCTCACCAGGAAGTTCTTCTGGCTAGCCCTCTGTTCCCTGCTCTGCGCTTTGAGTGCCTCTTGGGCCAGCACGATTCCCTGGCACTGTCAGCACTAATCATGAATGATACTTTCCCCCAACCTTTAATAAGCCTCTCTTCAGCTTCTGCATGCAATGGTGAGGAGCATTCTTTTCATTGGGGAAATCTACACCATGCATGGCAGTCACCAGTCCTGCATGCACTGGGATATAAGCCAGTCTGGGTGACATTGAGTTCAGAAGCACCTCCCCAAGCCCACTTCCAGGCCACGCCCTTATCTCTCTTGCTGTTGCTAAGTGACAGGCTAGGCCAGAAGGTATGTGTCTGATCCGGTATGGAAGGATGAGCATGTTCCTGAAGAGGCCAGGTATCCTTTGTAAAACCTACATCTGGCCTCACACAGAGAAAGACTCAACCATGTTCTTGCTGACCAGGAGATGGCCACTCAGAAGTAAGAGAGAATTTATGTTCTGAATAGAGAACATAAATGGTACATGACAATGTAAACTTAGCGTACAGCACTGGGCTTAGAGGAGGGCATGGCACCTGTCAATCTCAGGGGAAGCTACACAGACAGAGTGTAATTGAACCCAACTTTGGGGAGACGTGTACTTGGCCTAGTTGGCAGGCCTGAGGTGGGCTGTGCTGGAGTAAAGGCTAGGAAGCTGGAGGAGTAGACATTTCTAGAAAGGGGCCAAAGAAAGTGAGGCTCTCCAGAGAACCAGAGCCAATTGGACACGTACAGATATGAAAGGAAGATGTTGCATTACAGGACTATGGAGACTGCACCATCGCACCGAAGAGTGTGTAAGCTGCAACCCAGGGAATTTGGTTGTTTCATTCACCCTCAGCCAGAGGTTTAAGAAATAGAACATTGTTGAAGCAGAACATGGATATTCTAAGCCCAAGAAAAGGGAGTTATTTTTTCACCTGCTTGTTCTGTTGGGCGCTCGAAGGGCTAGCTGACACCCACCTATGTTGATAAAGTAGATAAAGAAATAGTAGATAAAGAAACGCTTTACAATTCTTAACCCATCATTTCTTTGTTTTAAGTAATAATTTTATAACAGCTTGATTTTGATAACATTACAGATATTTGTAAGTAAACAAGATCACCAGGACACCTATGCATGAGTACACAAATTCTAAAACCAGAAGCCGGGTGCATGCTTATATATTATAAAACTGACTGAAAGTTATGCTGGACTGCGTTTAGTCCTCCAGTGACAGGCAACCTAAGTATGCTAAATGCCTTAAGAATAGTCATCTAAGATCATCTGAGTCAGATCTTTTTCTTTTGATATTTTAATGTTTTTTTTTTTTTTAAACTCAGTTAAATCAACACAAAACCATCACAGGGCCACTGGTAGAGACAATGTGGTTGGAGGCTGTGGGGTGTGGGAAAGACTGGAATCTGAAAGGGGGAGCTCAGGCCAGCTCTGTGCTCCTCCCAGCAGAGACCTTCTCCCCACCCCACCCCACCGCACCCTTCATCTCCACCCCATGGGGTCTAGATTGGATCCAGCTCTCCTGCGCCCAGATCTGCCCTGAACCATCCACTCTCCTGGTTCTTCTTGTTCCTCTCCCAGTTCCCTGGTCACCCTCTTTAGACAGAACTCACAACGTTACAGCATCTATTCCATCTCCCCCCTCCAAGTGCCCCCATCCCTGAGTACCCTCAAGCACCACACTCAAGCAAACATGCACTCCTACTGTACCCATCTCTAAGGGTCTCTCCAGCTACTCTTTAACTTCCTGTTCTGGAGCATCTCACAGGGACGGGGTTGGTTCTTACAGCCAGTCCTGGGTGTTTCCCAGAACTCAGTACCTGCTTCTATTTGAAGCTACCTTTCTAGCCAGCTCTCCAGCTGTCTCTGTCCCTATGGTGGAGGATGCACTGAGCATGCTCTGTTAATGTTACTGTCTTAAGCCAGCACACACACCAAGGGCTGGATCTGTAGTCCTGGTTGGTATGGGTGAAGAGACATGGACAGGTGCCCGGGGGGACGGACTGAGTTAGAGTGAGGACATGAGTCACCGTGAGGAAGGCAATGACAGTTGTGCAGAAAGCAGAGCTCATCTAGCAGACAGTGAGAATCATCTTAGGGGGGGATGGCCATTCTGGAGCTTGAGAAATATGTCTAAACACGTCACAAGATGAGATTCCTGCTGTGGGGTTGCAAAAGAATAGGAGGCTGGGAGGGAGGGAGGGAGGGAGGGAGGGAGGGAGAGGAGAAGGAAACAGGACAAAAGGTAACACTTGGCAAGGGTGTGTTTTCATGTGTGGATACAGCCTGACTCAGAAGACTCTATTGGAATGGACAGGATGGGATGAGGGGAATGAAGTGACAGTATTTGGGGTATTCAGTTACCACATTTGCCTATTCATTCACAATTCTGCCATGCGGGCTCCATACACACTCCTTGGGTGTCTTCCAGGAGCTGGGCACATAATCAGCATAGCCTTGCCCTCTCTCTGTGCAGAGTAGGGAGATGATATACTCGAACAGACAGGTGTGATCACCTCAAAGTTGGGGATAGAAGTGTGTGTATATGGTGGAGGCAGGATAGAATAAGTTCTGTCGGAAAGTGGGAGTGAGGTCAGGAAAGATGTTGAGGAAGACTACGCATTCAAGCAGATCTATTGTAGAAGGTTAAGTCTGGAGATGCAGGGAGGAGAGAAGGGCCATCCCCAGATAGTAGAACCTGGGTGACCGGAAAGGGTTAAGGGATGGTGGTAGATAAGACCAAATCAAAGGTAGAGGGGCGGCAGAGTGAAAAGAGAGGGCATGTCCCAGTGGATGTATGGCATTGAGGTGCACTGCCAGGTGACAGCCATGGGAATGCACACAGAGGTGAGGAGAGCAGCGCTCAGCTTGCAGGAATCCGGGCTGCCAATGTTGACAGGCTCCAGTCTGGTCCGTGGAATGAGTGGGAGGCAGCAGCCAGTCTCTGATACTAAAAGGGAACCCATGCCCAGCTGGGTCTGGAAAGAACTTTTGCATGCCAGATTGAGGTGGAATGAAAGGTCTCACTGTAAGGTCTTGCCAGGTTGTTGAGCCAGCCTGTTCTGACTGTCCCAAGCTCACCCCATCCACACAGACTGTAGTCACAAGTCACTCTGCAAATGTGGACGCTAGGTTTTTTCTTACGCACTTCTGTAGCATGGCTTCACCTTCCCCCGGTGTTTAACATTCCCATACAGGAGGAAAGCACATGCCAGTCTTTCTGATGGTGGTGCTGCCACTCAAAGGTACCCATCATCCTACCCCACACACTCTTGCATGCGCGCACACACACACCACACATGCATGCATACAAAGACAATCTACACCACACTAAAATGCTCACCTCTCACACACCACACAGCTGTGCTCAGCATACACAGCACACTTGTACACACCAGGAGGCCTCTCAACCATGGCTAGGAAACATGTGGAGGCAGAAGCCAGGACCTGAGCCTGCATTATGTAGCTCTCTATTCCGAGCTGTGAAATGGGAAGGAGGGAATGGGACAGTCTTTACGTCACTGTCTGCATTTCGGTGTCTGTGACATCATAATTCCCCTCCTTCCTCTACATAGTTGGGGAGAAGGGACAGCCGGGGACTGGCTTACAGCCTGGGGTTTAAGCATGCTGCCCTTGCATATGGAACCTAGTGACCCCAGGTAGAATAGAGATCTGAGCCCTGGCCACTAGAATGGAATGGACCCCCTTGGGCTGTCAGTTCTGTTATGAAAACCTTGGATTCTTCCTGTTTGTCCTCTATGCCCCCTGGGAAGACACTGGTTCCCTGAGTCCCATGCTGCTGCATAGGTATAAAGAGCACAATGTTTTCCCTGAAATGACCAGGACATGCAGCCTACAGCTTCTCTCCTCTCCTGGGCATGCCTCCTCATTCTCATTCAGCACCTGAATTAGATGCTTGCTCACAAACCAACATATGTTTCAATACGTAGACAAGAATCCAGAGTTCTTCCTGTCCGGGGTGCATTCCCCAAGGCAGGTGATGAGAGGTGAGAACTCCACCCTTCCCTCCCCTGTTCCAGGATCCTCGCTCCCACCCCATGCCAGCCTGCTCACCCTTGGCTCCAGACCTCTCCTGGACGTGGTTCTGTTGACCCCTTGTCCTCTGGTCTTTTCCTAGATGCCAAGAAGACAGAAGACAGCGAAGCCACCACAGAGCCTGAGCCAGAGAAACCAGAAGGGGTGGTGGTAAATGGGAAGGAGGAGCCGAGCACGGAAGAGGTCCTCAGCAAAGGACTGGGCCAGATGACCACCCATGCTGACACAGATGGTGACAGCTACAAGGACAAAACCGAGTCAGTAACCAGTGGCCCTCTGTCCCCAGAGGGCTCGCCCTCCAAGTCACCCTCCAAAAAGAAAAAGAAATTCCGAACCCCCTCCTTCCTGAAGAAGAGCAAGAAGAAGGAGAAGCTGGAATCCTGATGGGTTCCGCTGCATCCCCGCCCTCCTTCCCTGCCCTTCTCCCAACTCCGCCCCTGGAGCACAGGGCCAAGGAGGGATAGAGAAGGACCTGGGGTCACACTCAGAGGGGAATTTAGAGCCAGCCTTCCCAGAGCAACCAGGCAGTCACAGTTAGTGGGTGGCAGAGCCCACCCTAGATTCCTGACTCCCATGGTCACGCCCTGTTCTCTGTTCAACACTGCCTAGTCCTGGGCTGCCTTTGTGAAGACACCGCCCGCCAGCCTGAGCCCAGGGCAGGAAGGCCAAGCACCAGGCATAGCCTCGAATGCTCACAGGCCAAGGCTTCCCCTGAGTAAGGTCCATCTCTTCCCAGGAATCCTGCCTCTTGCTGATGGAGCTGTCTCCACAGCAAGAAGCCATGCTTCTCTCTTCCATTTTGGGTCCCTTCCTCCTGCTCAAAGTAACCAGGCAAATTGACCTGCTTCCCCTCCCCCCAATAGAAGTCAATCTTTGATCCCCAGGCTGATGGCTTAGCTTGTACTTTTCCAAACACTAATCCCGAGATTTCAAGATGGAGCCCATTGAGTGATGGATGGGAGAACCCTAGGAACAGACAAATAGAGGTCAAGCAAAGTCAGCTTAATGAGTGAGTGGACAGGGGGCCATCAATCTAAGAGCCTAGGATCTTGGCGTTGTCTGTATTGTGCATCTCACAGGCTTCAAAATTAAACTCAACTGTAGCATAAGAAAAAGTCTCAGCTCAGGGCAGAAATTCGAGGACATGGAAATCTTGTGCTGATGTTAAGTTATGGAAGGAGGGTGGAATGCTGCTTTGACTTGGCGTGATATTCAGGGCTGCACCTGCCTTGCTCTTACCTTGCAGCCAGGTGACCTCTGGCCTTTCCACATGCCCAAGAGCTCTTACCCATTGGCCAGAGCATCTTACTCTTGGCACCTTGACCTTGGCTCTTGGAGTCTCGACTCTGAGTCACAGAGGGTCTAGCAAAGGACAGTTAGAAATGAGTCTTTCTGGATTAATTTTCTCTCCCCACATTTCAGAGGTGCCTGGCATTCACAACCCCATCATTCTCTTTCATCCTGGATTTGGTGACAGGCCAGCTGTTATAGTAAACTACAGCATTGTTTTCTATGTTCTCCCGGGGTGTAGTGCTGGCTAATGAGCCCCCTGGCTCCAAGACAATCCACCTTCCCTAAAGCACAGCATCTTCAAAGGGCATCTCCTCCCCCCCCCCCCGATTATTGTAAAGGGATTTTCAAGATTTCTTGATGCGTCATCATTTTTCACTTTGCACACTTGCAGTCCACAGACACCATACAGGCTTTACCCTCTGCCTTCTCTGTACCCCGTTCTTCCTTTCTTGTGTGGTAAGGAAACTGAACCCCATCAGGGATACTGGACTTGCTGAGCAAGATCCAAAGGCTGGGTTTGAACCCAAGTCAGAGTTGATTGCTAGCTCTTCCCAGCCGTGGTTTAGGCCCATTAGACATTTCTGCAACTGGTCTTGGTGTTAACACTTGCAGTGATGTTAGAGAAACCACCTGTTGTTGCCCTAAATGATGCAGTCAGCTCCTGGTGACCGGGGCTGCTGGTGAGATCTATTCCTCTGACAACAAAGAGCTGAACCCTCTGGCTGCTGCAGGAATCCCACCACACTTGCCCGTCTGTCTCTTGAGCAGATCTGAGAACCTGGTGCAGATCTGTGGCTGCAGCCCAAGCCCCAGTTTTGCTCTGCTCCCTGGTTGGGTCAAGTCTAGTGACAGGCAACCCAATGTCTTGTGTATGAATGCTCAGAGACTTCACCCTTCCTACAGGAGCTGCCTTCTTAGATTTCACATTTATTCATTCATTTTCTCTGAATATTCATTAGCCATCCACTTGTGTCACTTGAAAAAAGTGAGATGCGTCGACCCCGCAGAGGCAGCATTTGTGAGCTGGTGCTCAGGATGAAGTCGTTGTCCCTGCCCAACATGCTCCCATTATTACCTTTATGGCAGCGAGGCTTGCATAGGTTAAAATGTCAGAGCTTCGCTGGAGTGTCATTGGGGTCAAGGGCATGAGTTCGGTTCATAATCACTTCATAATCACGTATCTGTTTATTACTTGTATGCTCAAAAATCACTTATCTGTGAGCATGTGAGACTTGCAGCCAAATTACAGAGCAGGCGGGGTATGCAGGTGAGCTGGGACAGTAATGACTGGCCATCCAGTCTTCCCAGAGATGGGCACAGGGAAGCCTTCCGGAAAATTGATGGCTGAATTGGGCTTTAAAAACAGAGGGAAACTTTTAGAGGAAACAAGTCAGCAGAGACAAACAGATGTGGTAGCACAGGACTCCACACTGTCCTTCTGGGCCATGTGGTATTGTCAGAGCATGTAAAAGGTGACAGAAAGTGTTTCCATCCTGGGTGGGCAGGGCTGGGCCATAAGAAGACTTGTGAACAATGTGGGAGATCTGGGTCTTACCATGTCCCAGACACTGAGGACTATTGATTAGGGTAGCGTCATAAATAGAAGTGTGTTGTAGAGTCTCTTTGAAGACCAGATGGAGAGAGAGTGTGCGGGTTAGGCTGTTGGTTGATCTCCTGCCGTGTTCTCCCCCACTGCACTAGTGAGTTTCTAGCTTAGAATCAATCCTCTCATGGAATTTTGGGGATAAAAACATCTGAAGAAATTTTCAATGAGCTAATAATGCTGGGTTCACAGCCTCGGGCCCCGTTTGTTCTGGGATGAGATCATAGAAGTATAAAAACATTTCATCTATTTTCTTCTCCCCTTGTACGTAAAGGATGTGACCTGCACAGCTCTGAGGACCGTAGAAACAGCCGTGCAGCCCATTGCTTTAGCTCTGTGTAAAAGATGATTCAAAGTTCAGCTGATGAGGAGGGAGGATGTTTGTAAGCTCAGAGTTAGTCATTGGCTTGTTTCTCACTCAGCCACTGGAATTGCTACCGAGAAGGGTATTGGTGATACTGTGTGACCAGCTGTTCAGAAAATGAAGTGACCTATCCCCACATACAGGTAGCTTCACAGAGGTAGGACAGAGGCAGCTATCCTGGCTCTTGTGATGCTGCACCCTACGAGTGGTTATGATCTGTGAGGGCTACCCATTTTGTGTGACCATCCCTCAAACTGGGGTGGGGGAGGGGGCTGAGATGCTCTGCACTCCAGCCTGGATCTGGGCTCTTATCAGTGGACCCAAGGTCTGGTCCCTCTTAAGCCATGGGAAGAGCCAGCTGGCACTTGGTAATAAGTGTGTAGTCCTTACTCTGTGGACAGAGGGGCACGGATGAGAACTGCAGGTTTCTCATGCATCCATTGTAAGGCACTTCTCTCAGACACCCATGGAGGCCATACCTGAACCTACTGTGGGATGACAAAATGGCAAGATGGTGGTATGGGGCCACTGTTGCTCTTAACGTGAGCAAAAAATGCTAAAATGGATCTGAAAGAACCGTTTGCCCCTAGTGTAAAAGGTTAGACCTACATTTGGGTTTCGCAGGAACATTTGCTTAGGGCAGGACATTAGGCCACTGTGCCAGGCCTTTTCATAAGTGTGGAGTTTTTATGTCTTAGTTCTAGACCAAATGTAACGAGTTCTTGAAGCTGAAGTTCTTGAAGGGAATGTTCACCCCCTGTTCAGTTTACACAATACCTTGGTCTCTTGGCATAGTTATCATCCACTAGAGCCAGGGAGGACCCTCTTACATGTGTTGTCACTAAGCCCAACTGAACTGTCTATGAACACCCCCCCTCCATATAATTCAGAAAATCTGAGAACTGTGTGAAATGCCAGGTATCTGCTCTCTGCTCCCATGGACAGGACAGGGACCCTCATAGGACATCAAGCCTGTTCCATGTGTGGTCTGAAACAGGAAAGATCCATAGGCAACTGAAATTCTCAAAGCATGTCCATTTCTTTTCTGTAAACCGTTCTCTTTCTCCAGTGTGCAGAGGCACCCACGGTGCTGTGACTTCCCAGAGCCCTATCTAACCAGGATTCCTGTCAGAAATGAGAGGTCACATATCTGTTCTCAAGGCCTCCAACTCCCTTCTGCCCCTCACCGGGGAATCACCTTGTCCAGAAGTCTGTGGAGATCTCACACAGTGGGATATCCTTCAGTGGACAAAGCACCTTTGATCATCATTGCTCCGGCAGTGCCCTGGTGGGCTTCTTTTCATAGGGACAATTAGCAGGAGTCAGTATTCGGGAGTCCCTAGAAAGTATGAAAGTCATGTCCCACCTCATTCTCATATGGGTGGCTTTAGATTTTTGTCATAGTGACTTTTGTATCAGTTGTCTTCAAGATTCCCTCACAAATTGAGTTATCACTTTGAGAACTTAGGGCCAGAGATAGAGGAGGCTCATGATGCTCAGAGGGGCCCAGGTTCAGACTAGCCTGAGAAGGCAGAGTCTTCCATGGGAGTTCCTCAGCTCCTTCCTCACCCTCTGGGTCCTAGGCATCTGGGTGAGGCTGCACCCTGAGGATACTTCCCTTGTATCTTGGGTAGAGATGACAACACCAGAACTCAAGAGATGTTGGGAAGGATCTAAACTCTTCTCTCCAGAAAACTAACCTGTGGCCTCTTTAACATGAATCAGGGTGGCATCTGGACTTAACCCGGGGGGATCTAACTTGGAAAACATCATAGACCCTTATATGGTGGCAATGAACTTGGGGAAGCCTCTCAGACCTCATTTCAGTGCCACCTTTTGCTTGGATCTTACGGTGTTGGTGACTCATATCACACGATTGCCCTGTCCTTAAATTCCTTGAACTGCTAAAGGTGATGAGTCCAGGGTCCTCCCTCTCCGAGAAGAGGTTAGGCAGAGTGAGTGAAGCAGCAGGCACCTAGCAGGACCCATGAAGTCACAGGAAGCTGGACTGGCCAGGGACTTCAGTGTCTTATAAATAATGCTGTGGGTGGTGATGGTGAAATGTCTGTTGGACAATCATCACGTGAAAGTATGACCTACTGTCTTCCCCTGTACATAGGCTGTCTGTGTTGACTTTTCCTAGTACTGTGAGGTTTCAAAGAGGGATTTTGTGTAATGCTCTGTGCTGTGAATGCTGCCCTCCCCCAAGATCGCACATCATCCCCACAAATGGTTCTGCCTTTTCTATACGCTAACACATTGAGCCACTGATGTGCAGTTGGATGGTTAGGCTCTTGGATTTTATTTTGCAATTTTATATATATATATACATATATAATATATATATTTATGGGTTGGTTTTATATGGTTTTCTGTTTGAATCTATGAGCAACAAAGCTTCACTTTGATTTTCTGACAAGTTTCCAAAGGCCTTTTTCTGCTTTGGTATCTGACTGTGTTTGGGGTGGACTCTGCCCGTGGGTTCCCCTGTGTGTGCTGTTTTTCACCTGCAGATCTTACCCTAGTAAACCAGATGTGCTTGGCTTCCCAATGTGTGTGACCCATCTCTGTCAGTTACTTGGGGCTCCTGGCTCCTGGGGAAATGTGGGCCACACAGAGAATTTTAACCTTTTTTCACATGTAGAAAGCTGAACACGGGTATTGCTGGTCTCTGATGTGGGAGGGGAGGTCACGGAATGGAGTTCTCTGAACAGAGCGAGTGGGTGGGGCCAACAGCTGCAAAGGCACATTGTAGTAGGTAAGAAGGGTGCAGCTGAGATGGCTGACCCTGCATTTGCCGGTGTGGAGGCCAGATGTTGGACCAGCAGCAGACAGGTAGGGAGAGAGAAGTCACTCCTTTGGGTGGAGAGTAGAAGCTCCTTTTGCCCTGTACTAAAAAATACAGAAAAGGGCTGGAGAGACGGCTCAGTCAGTAAAGTGTTCACCGTTCAAGGACAAGGACCTGCACCTATATTTTTAAAATTGGCTATGACTGGCTGTGCTTATAACCTTTACATTTGGAAGACAGAGATAGATTTCTGGGGCTCACTGGCCAGCCAAGTCTAACTGAACCAGTGAGTTCCAGGATCAGTGAGAGGCAGTGCCTCAGAAATAAGGTAGAAATTGATTGAGAAATATGCCTGATGTCAACCTCTGAAACACACACACACAGGCACACACAGGCACACATACACATGAATGCCACACCACACCAGAGGAGGGTGGAGACACCTTACTTTTATTGAACATCCATACACATAGTCCAGGTACTACGTGAATATATTGGGCAGGCGGCCATCTGGTTTTAGCCCTGTAACCATGAGGCTAATTCTACAGCTTCTAACTCTATAGATGAGGCCACAGGCTCTGGTGAAGCTCTGCTCTGCCCACTACATTTACAGTCACAGGACCCAACCTTAAGCCACACTCTACAAAAGATGCTTCTGTCTCGAGTGCAGGCCCCTGCACCAGGCAGGTTCATCCCACACCCAGCACCCACAGCCAGAGTCCCACCTTCCTCTGTTCCCATCTGGGTATCCTGAAGCTCCCCTTCACCAGCTACTATGCACCTGAGAACAGGACACCAGGCCCTCTCCTGCTCCAAAGCTGCCAAG
This sequence comes from Phyllotis vaccarum, assembly GCA_033318265.1. Taxonomy (NCBI): domain Eukaryota; kingdom Metazoa; phylum Chordata; class Mammalia; order Rodentia; family Cricetidae; genus Phyllotis; species Phyllotis vaccarum. Next base: position 65,965,783 of record JARWLC010000014.1, on the reverse strand, counting down.
TGCACCTACACTGAAATCACACTGAGCAGTGGGCCTTTCTGTTCCTATAGCTTTGCCCACTGATTAGTTTAAGGCTAACCATCATTGTACTGTGCCGCTTTGCTGGGGCTTAAGGGTGATGGATAAAAAGATGGCTGTGGGATTAAGAGCACTTGCTCTTCCTTCAGAGGACTCAAATTTGGTTCCCAGCACCCACATCAGGTAGCTCATAGTTGCCTGTAACTCCAGCTTCAGGGGATTTGACTCTGTCTTCTGGCCTATGCACGTGCACACACACACATTGTTTAAAATAATGAAATATTTAAAGATGGAGATAGGAGCTGCTTCCTCCTCGTGTTTCCCTGCAGTTACTAGGTGGATGTAGCAGAGACACCCCCCCCCCACTAACTAGAACTATGAAAGGTGATGGGGTTTCCAGAGCAAGAAGGGAGCTAGGTGTACAGCCATCTTACTGCAGCCTTTGATCAAGATACCTACCGTTCTAAACCTAAATGAAACGTAAGAAGGCCTAGACATGGGTCCCGGGGCCACCTAAAGACACCTGCCACTGGGACCCACATGATTGAAGATCAATCTGAATAACCCAGCAATTTGCTTTTAAATGATTAGAAGAACATTGGGTTAATTCACCTCAACCTATAAATTTAGGAGGCACAAACATTGAGTCTGATAATTATTAGATAAGAGGTGACATAAAAATTTAAAGTTTATCTTTTCTAAAAGGTTATATAGCTTCCAAATCATAAAAATAACCACAAAAATGAATCAATGTGATTAGAAGATGGTTCAGTTGGTTCCTGCTGGGCAAGAATTACAGCTACGCCAAGTGGATAAAAATAGAAATAAATATGTACGCGGGCATGTGTGTGAATATAGCAAGTTTGATTAAAGTAACAATAAAGATACATTGGTTTAATAACATGCAGACAGACTATAAACAGAATACACGTTCCTTTCAAATGGCTGTGTAGTAGTTATCTATAAAAATAAATAAATAGATAAAATAAAATAAAAGGACCAGCCATCCGGTAAAAAGCACACTTTGCCGGCCACCAACCCGCTCAATTCACTACTTCCCCAAATGCCCACCAGAGGGCAGCAGCTTCTTGCTTTCCCGGATTTTAGTTCCTACTTGGCCAGGCCACATCCAGCTAGGCTGTCAAGGGCTCTCTTTTCTCACTAGCAAAAACACTAACTAGAAACAGTGAGTTTCCTCACTCATCTAAGAACTCAGAACATATCTGAACACCACACACTACCTGGTACCCACTTGGGGGCAGTCACCCCCAATAGTCCCAACTCCATCTAGACAGGACAAGGGCTCCAGAGCCATCTGTGGTATGGGGTGAGCCCTTAGGTCACCTGGGTCAGGTGTTAGCTTCCTCATCTGCACAATGGAGAAATAATACCTATGGTAACCAGATCAGAGACCCCATTGCTGCCCAAAACCCTGGGGAGAGGCCAGGTCAGCCTCTGGGAGTGCCTGAGAAGGCAGTGAGTCTTTCCAAAGCTTGAGCAGATGCTTGTATGGGACACGGTTTGTCATAAGGAGAGAAGAAAACAACGGCCCCTGTTCTGTCTGGTGTAGGTCAGACAAATCAGCTAAAAAGAATCAGAGCCTGTTGATTAGACTGATCTATACAGTGGTAGACCTGGATCCTAGTCACAAACGTCACGGCGAGCCATCCAGATCTCCTCTAGGGCACTCAGGATGGGTGATCAGCACAGGTGGGGGGCAACGCTGGACTCTTAGCTGCTCTGTCACTGTCCTTCTGGTGCTTGTCCTGGGAGCGCCAAGGAAGTACCCATCACATTGCCCGGGGCGGGGGGTACCCAGCTCTCCAGTCTACTTTCTTCCCTACAGATTGTGTTTGGGGACATTACTTCTGATGGCACATAGGAAGGTCCCTGCATCCTGTTGGCTGTCCATGACCCGACACTGTGGTTGTTTCTGGGAGACTGTCCGAGGTCAGAGGGACAGTTTTCCTCTCTCCCATGGTGGCCAGTGGTTTTTCTGGCATGGCGTCTAGCTTTGGGCCTGTGGACTTGCTGCCCTGTCTGTGGCTATTACCCACCTACTCAGCGTGGAATACAGATAAGTCTGGCTCTCTTCCTTTTCTTTATTCCTTTTGTCTTTTTTGTCTGATTGTTTTGCTTCTTTTAATTTTGGTTTTTGAAGACAGGGGTTCTCAGTGTAGCCCTGACTGTCCTTAAACTCAGAAAGCCACCTTCCTCTGCCTCCGGAGTGCCCGGGATTAAAGGCGAGCGCCACCACCATCTAGCTCCTTTTACTTAATGTCAAGTTCTTACTGTGTAGCCCTAGCTGACCTTGAACCTGAAGCGCCCCTCCCTCTTCTGCCTCCCAAGAGCCAAGACTACAGACTTATGCCACCATAGCTTGGCCCTGGCATGCTCAGAGCAGCAGAGCAGTAGAGCTGGTGGACAATTGCTACCCCTCCTCCAATCTGCAGGTGAGGTGCAGAGGTCTCTGTAGCCCAGGCTCCTCGCCCTCATCCCTGCTCCGAAGTCCTATAGGTTCTCAACCTTTGGGGATAAAGAAGGGACAAAATGCACACATTCACAAATCCAAGCATGCCTGCTCTCGTGAGAGAGGCTTTCTGCATTTGTGTGCACAGTGTTGTGAGGTGCCTGCTGTCTCAGACCTTATCCATGATGGGGGAGGTCAGGGGAAGGCTGAGGGAGCTCTGGAGCCAAGCTGCCTGGATTCAGGTCTTAGAACCGTCTGTCACTCACTGTGTTTCCTGTAAAGCTAACAGGGGTTCCATCTCACCGGGACTCTCCTGTACTGAACACACTGGGCTGTTCTAGGCTCACAGAACACAGCAGGATAGGAAATATGTTAGCTATTGTTATTATCATCACAAACACTCCTGGGTGTACACCAACAAAGACTTAAAAGGAAAAAAAAAGGAGCCTGGGAGCCCTGTTGAGTATTAAATTTTACCTGTTCAACCTGCACATTAACTACAAAACAACTTTTGGAAAGATATACATAATATTCAACACACAGTCATTTGTCTTACAGAAAAAAATGACATAATGGTGAAAATTAACAGGTGCTCTCATGCTCAGTGAACGGGGCAAATTTTGCTACCATGTTTGGGAAAATATCCTGTTCTTCTAGGACTCACTGCACTGCCTCCAGGGGGCGCACTCACCCACCAGTCCCGAAATGCTTGTTTACACACACCTCTCCTGTGACTGGCTTTCCAAGGATATCTTTGGATCTGGCCTTACCTGCCTAGCCAGCCCTGCCTGCTGGACACAGGACACCACGCTGGGTCCCAAACACCCTGTATTTCTATGTCCCATGTGACATAGTCTCTGTTGAATCTGCCACTTCCAAGTGACCTTGGAGGAGTGAGGAAGCCCGGGAACAAGCTTATTCACAGATTACTATCCATCTTTTCAGCAGCAAAGGAAGAAAAGACATCCCATCCCATTTGCCCTCCCTACCCCCCACGCCCACCCGCCCCTCCTGAATAATATTCAAGCCCTGGGATGAAGAACAAGGAACACACAGCAGAATGATATATTTCATCATTTGTCCCTGGCTGAGGCTAAAACAAGTTGGCTTTCCTAGATGGAAGGCTTCGGAAGCCATTGTGGGGGTTTCAAAAGGAACAAAATAGCATTTTAATCTAGGACAATCTATGCTGTCCTCCCACGCTATCAAGTACCCAGAAATCTTGACTAAGCCTTATGCACACACAAATAACCAGGAAATGGGGTCCATGATATCACAGCCTAAGGGTTGGATGGGAAGGTAAGATGGCCTACGGGGACAGGAATTTTGCCTCTCCCAACCCTTACATTCTACTTTTGTGTGAGTAAACTCTTCTAGGAATTCCTGCAATTTGGGGCGTTAGATTTCCTTACCCATCTAGAAGCCCAGGCTAGCAGCTGGCCAGGCCAACCAGCTCACAATGCCAATCATCAGGCCTGCAAAATAGGTGTCAAGTGCTCCTAAAGCAGGTGTAGCCCTTACACCACATCTCCACCTACCAGCACCTCACAAGGCCCTAGTTATTACCATTTACCCATTTATCTTTTTAAAAAAGATTTTTTTTCTATTTATGTGAGTGTTCACGGTATATGTGTCTATGTATATGCAGGTGTGTATATTCCTGGAGGCCTGCAGAGGGCACCAGTGAGTTCCTAGCACATTGTCTGCCTTTCCCTGTTGAGGCAGGGTCTCTCTGAACCTCAGCTAGGCTGAAAGCCAGTGTGTCCCAGCCATCCTCTTGCCCACTCAGAGCTGGAGTTCAGGCGTTTTGGAGATGCCCAGCTTATTATGTAGGTGCTAGGATCCAAACCATAGTCCCCATGATTACAGTGCAAGAGTTCTTAACTGCTGAACTCTTTCTCTGGCCCTTATTTCTCCCATAAAAAACTGTCAATACACCTTCATTATTTGGGGTCAGAGGGAGCACATGCCTTTGTGTGTGTGTGGTAGTCAGAGGACAGCCTTCCACTGTGTGGGCCCTGGGGTTAGATCTAAGAGGCATAGTGCCTTTACCTACTGGGCCATCTTTCCAGTTCAAGTTCTGTCATGTTTAACATGGTGAATCCAGGTTCAGGATCTGACAGAAGAACCACACTGACAGGGTAGAAGCTGAACCCCATAGAACTCCTGGTCCAGGGCCAGTGTTGGCTTCTGGGAAGCTGAGATGACCCACCATAGTGACAAGCATAGGCTCCTACTCCTTGGGGGAGGGGCAGAGGGTGTTAATTACTGTGTCTTGGAGATCCCAGATATTTAGATGAAAGAGGTTCAGTCTGTCATTACAGCCTTCTTCTTACCATGGCCTTTGAAGCCTATTTTGGTGGGACATGATGGCTGGCTCTGAGGTCTGGCCAGGGTTGCTGCCTTCACCCTGGATACCCTTGTGCTTCCTGAACAGATTTTCCTATAGGCAGCAGAGGGTCTCCGGGAGGAAGCTGCTCTCCACAGACATTCTGAACAGTTAGTGTGAGCTGTCTGGACTCTGCCACACTCTCCTCAAGGAAGACTGTCTCAGGTGCCTTCCATCATATCACTCCTTGAGAAATGAAGACTCCTGGCCAAGATGAGAGCAGTTAGTACACTGGTCCATGGGCGAGTATCTTGTCACAACTAAGGAAACAATGGTAGCTGAGGGGACCTCAAGACAATTACAGGGCAGAGTGAGTCATTAAAGAGTAATTCACAATAATCCCCATGTGCCAGCATGACCTCCCTTTTTTATTCCCAAAAGCCTCTGGCTATATATAAATAAGATAATAATCATCATCATCATCATCATCATCATCATCATCATCATCATCATCACATTGCCAACCAGAGGACTGCGTCTTCCAAACAGTAAGACCACTGTCTCTTTCTTCCTTGGCAGGAAAGACATTTGGGACTCTGGGCTCCTATCTCTGACTGACTATGGGCTGGCTGGGGTGGGTCACAGCAGCAAGTGCAGAGGAACCCGTCATTGGATTTCAAAAAAAGGCCAGGTCCTACCTGTGAGCAGCAGGTGAGTATCTCAGGCCAACGGTAGCCCCCAACCTTCTAGCCAGGGCTGGAAGCTCTGAGGTGTGAGAAGAGTTTCACAAACACGGGGTCTTTTCTGGGCGATGAGTGTTGCTACCCAGAATGCACTCTGACTCTTTCAGAGACAGGATGGCTGTTGTTTCCCAGAATATTTTCCCACTGTTCTCTCAGAGGTGTGTGGGTGTTGCTACCCAGAATGCACTCTGTGTTCTCAAAGGTGGGATGGACATTGACACCCAAAATGCCCTTGTCTGTGCCTCCCCAAAAGTGGACTGGAAACTGATAGCCACACTCTGGCTGTACTTATGAGAAGACTGAGGTACGTGGATTTCAGGAAGGACTTTCTCGAATATTTCCCCTGCTGCCTTTCACCAGATTTAAAATTCCATCTTTCCTTCACTGTGTATTATTTATTCCATTCCTTAACTCTCAAGAAAATCTGTTTTTTTTAAAGAACTTAATTTTTATATGTGTAAGTGTATCTATGTGTGTGAGGGCAGGCATGGGCAGAGGCCAGCAGAGGGTGTTGGATCCTACGGAGCTGGAGTTACAGACCATTGTGAACCACCAGACTTGGATGCTGGGAATCCAACTTGAGTCCTCTGCAAAAGCAGCAGATACCCTTAACCACTGAGCCATCTCTCTAGCCCTGGTGACTGATTTTTAAGAGCATCTTCTCAAGTCCTCATACCTAGTCCTCTTCCTAGGAGCTAGCAGGAAGACCTACCTGCAAGAAGTGGCTGGAAGTCTGTGTAAAGAGCTGTGTAAGCCCTCCAGCCTGGAGAGGGGCAGTGATACCTGGGAGGGGGAAACCTGTTTTCCACACTTTAAATTTGAATTGTTTCTCCTTCAAAAGATACATTCAAGTCTGAACCACTTAGACCTATGGCTTGGTTTTCAAATAGAGTTCTAGCAGATGCAGTTGGCCAGAGCAAAGCCATACAGGATAGGTGTGGCTCTAATCTGGCAGGCAGTGTCCATAATACCCTGTGCTGCACAAGAGACCACTCCAGGTAGGACACAGATCCCACCAGACCCAGAAGAGACGGTATGGGTGGTTGGAGGCAGAGACCAGAGTAGTTTCAGAGAACTCCTGAGGCTGCTGGACAGGAAAAATGGGTCCTCTCTAAAGCGTTTGTGGGGAGCACAGCCATGCCACCCCCTTGATTTTGGAGCACTATCCTCCAGAACTGTTAGAGAGCCCAACTCATTGTTAAAAGCCACCCAAGCTATGATTGTCACAGCAAGTTTAGAAAAACGAGAGAGAGAGAGAGAGAGAGAGAGAGAGAGAGAGAGAGAGAGAGAGAGAGAGAGAGAGAGAGAGAGAGAATCTTGGGATCCACAGGAAATAAAGCCTCTCCCTCTCAATTTCATGGATGGATGGCTCTGAGGGAAGGTTAGGGAAGCAGTATGTTCATTAGCTAGTAACTGTTGGGTCCCTTCCTGTTCTGGGGTTGGGAAGATGAGCAAGACTCAGCTCTCAGAGAGGGGGTGTTCATATCTCAAATGGCAAGATGGACAAGGCTGCAGGCAGGAGTATCAGATTCCACGGCCACCTTTAGGGTGAAGGCCAGACTCCTAAGTCTAAAGGTTTCTCACAAAATCAAAAAGGGAGTCAGCTACATGACAAATTACAATGGCTGTGTATCTTGAACATTCCCCAAGGGCCATGGATTAATGACTCGGCCACAGCCCGTGGTGCTGTTGCAAAGTCATAGTGGAGGGCTCATTAGAGAAAGTTACACCATCGGGATGTGTCATTGATGGGGATACTGTGTCTCTTTTTGCTCCTGGACCATCATGGAGCAAATATCTTGTCATTTGCTGGCCAGTACTCTCACCACAAGATACAGTGACACCAACAATCCAGACCTTGAAGGCTGACCAAGGGAAATGTCTTCCCTTATTAAGTTTATGACCTTGGACCGTTTACAGACCAAACAACTGACACTCAGGACAGTGTCTACCTTGCATTTAAGTGCTTTCTACTTGCTTGTGATTTTCTTGCCTACGGATCATCTCTTCATTTGGCGCAATACTTAATATAGAGATGTTACTATACTGAAATATAATATATTGGCATATTTTAATACTTCTCTAGAAAATTACAGGCTATCTCAGAAAGAATTGCCATTATTTTCTGTGCCATGCATTGAGCCGAGGGCCAACTCAGAGGCAGACACCAAACACCCTCTCCTTAGAGAAAATGAATCTTTTAGTTAATTTTCAGTTCATTTTTGTCTTATTAGGGCACATTGCTTCAAACACCAACTTGATCTGATAGAATGAAATACAATTTCCTGCCCCACCTCTGCCTTCTTCACGTGTTCCTGGTCCCAGAGGCTGCCGCTTTGAACTGCATTCTCCTGAGCCTGCACATCTGTTTCTAACTAGTGTGTGAGAGCCGCCTTCTCCTTGAACCACAGACTTCCTGTGGTGAGAGATGAGAATCTCTCCTTCCTGTGCACTCCTCTCCAGGTACTTATTACAGTCCTTGGCCAAATCAGTGGCCTCTGACTATGTCGTCATGCCTGGCAAATATCAGTCACAGTCAAGCCGTGCTCAATGGTTACGTTTCCTACTTTACCTTTTGTTTTTTATCTGTAGTTAATAATTGCCTTCTTTTTATTGATTTAATTTTTTGTACTTATTTTAACCTTCCAGAAGTTACTCAGAATATCTTTCTATAAAGACTATGAGAAACATGAACCTTTCCCTTTATAACTGCCCTCATGTATTTTGTTATAGTAATAGAAAGCTGATTGTCACACCGTTGTGTCTCTAGAGTTGCTGCTAAAAGGCGATTCTGGTCCCTCTTCTTTGTCTGACATTCTTTGTCTCTGAAAGCCTGTAGCATCACAGTTCTGAAACCGGATAATTTGTATCTTCATCTGAGTTTACTTTTAATCAACCTGCTGAGTCCCAGAGGACCCTGTAGTCTGAAGGACCATGTTCTTTGGCTCTGGGAAGTTTTCTTAAGCTGTTGCTGATTTCTGGTTCTTGTTAATCTTCTGTGCTCTTTTAAATACTCCTGGTTGTATGGGGGGGGCTCTTGATTCCTTCTATTCACCCTCTGGTGTATCCATGTAATCTCTCCTGCTTTTCTTTTTTTTTTTTTCCAGAAAATTTCTTCCAGTGTGGTTCCAAGTGTTTCTACTGAGTTCTCATTTCTGCCACCATATTTTAATTTTATCAATTGCTCTGGGTTGTGGTTATGCCCCTCAAAACTGCCTATAAACCCAGCCCTAGAGAATTTAATGTCTTCTGGTCTTTATGAGTACATCACACACACACGCACACATACACACACGCACACATACACACATGCACGCACACACACACCACACATGCACACACACACACACCACAACACACAAACACACACACGCACACATACATGCATACACACACAAACACATACACACACATACACATGCACATGCACACATTGAAAATACTTTTATATAAAATATTCATCCTTATCCAGTCTTCTAATTTTCAATTTCCACTCCTGTGGGGATATTTTCAAATATAATAAAAGCAGTCAAAGATATCATATCTGAAAACATCCCCACACACTCCCCATTCCATTTTCAGCTTCATCATTTTATAGCTTTTGAATCTCCTTATTCATCCTACCTTTGTAAGTGTTTGTTTTTAAAGTCACTTGCATGTTAAGGCATTAGATAGTCAGGCACGTTAAAACTGGAGGTCCTGGTAGCTAATTTCAACTCCAATTATAGCCAACACTTATCAATTAATTTTTAATGATTTGTTTTTATTTTTGTGTTAGATACCTGCAGGTGCCCTTGCAGACCAGAAGAGGGCATCTGATCCCCTGGAACTGGAGTTACATGTAGTTGTGAGCCACCAAGTGGTGCTAGAACCTGAATCCGGAATCCGGGTCCTCTGCACTCCTAACTGAGCCCTGCCCCCAGCCCTTTATGCTGATTATGGTCACACAGTCATCCACCTCGACCCTAACCACTTCAATCCTCATATCAGCCCAGGAGGAAAGTATTCTGTTTTGGTAGGGAAGCCAAGGCAAGCAGAGGATGGATCCTTGCCAAAGTCTTCTATTCAAGAAAGAAAGAAGACCTGGGGTTTGAGCTTGGGAATTTACCCCACATTGAACCTTGTCTCATCTGAGAAATGTTACTATTTCTCTGTTTTCTTCTACAATTTGGTTACCAAAAGGCAAAGAAGATATAGTTAAATATCTTTGTTTAACAGAGCTACTGTGTGTCAGGATCTACACAATTCCCACTAAACCCTCTGCATTTTTAGGTGGTGATACTAATCACCATATTGGGCTGGCAAGATGGCTCAGTGGATAAAGGTGCTTGCTACCAAGCCTAACAATCTGAGTTCCATTCCTAAAACCCACTTGGGTGGAGAGGACAGACTCTCAAAAGCTGTTGTCTCCTTACCTCCATCCATGCTGCAGTGCGCATCCCTTCCCCCACACCTCACACAGTAAACAACTGAGTTTGCTTGCTTGGTTTTTCATGGGCATATGACCATCGGGGCTCAGATAGATGCCTTGAGGAATTTGCCAAAGGTTCTTGGAGAAACTGGAGGAAACAAGAATCAAGTTCAAGACCATGTGACTTCAAAGCTAAGGAAACTGTGACCTATGCTCAGAATCTTGGGCAGTGTCTATGAAAAGAGGCAGAAGAGGTGTGCCCCTGCTCCCGTGTCTAAACACTCACCAAAGTAAACATTTTATGGCTCTTTACTCTGGCTTCATCCTCCAGGACCCAATTACACATGTTGGAGGAATCTCCTTTGTCTGAGTCCAAACCAAGAATCTCTTTAACACTTTGATATTTTAATTTAGTACTGACATTCCCTCATTTTAATCTCTCGTGTCACTCATTTATTTTCCATAAGTGTCTATTTTTCTTCATTTCTGTTATGCCTTTCATTTTTACTTGTGTATGTGTGTGCTGTGTGGGTCTGGGTCCCTATGTACGTCCCAGTGAATTTATGCTATGTGTGTGCGCAGGTGTCCTTGGAGAACTGAAGAAGGCACTGGATTCCCTGGAGATAAAGATACTTGTGACCTGGTACTAGGTGCTGGGAACCAAACTCAGATCCTCTGCAAAGCACCAAGTGCATCCCAGAAACACATCTAGGTATCTCTGCTACATTCTGTCACTGGCTGGGAGATGCATGAAATAAACAAATGTGTTGATGGATTTAGGGAGCAGAGTAGGGCTCATGTTCCATCACACTGCCTGTGATCAGTTATCCAAAGGATGCTTCTCAGGGAAGTCACACTTCTGCTCTACACTTTTGAAAATACCATATTTTAGCCTGACATTTGTTGATGATAGTTTAGCGGGATATAAAATTCTAGATTCAAATTAGTGTTTCCTCAAAATCTTGAGGTTAAATCCATTGTCTTGGGCTGGAGATTGCTTAGTGCTTAAGAATATGTATTGCTCTTGCAAAGGACCCAACTTAAGTTTCCAGTCCACACTGGGTGTTTCACAACTGCCTATAATTCTGGTTCCAGGGGACCTACTACACTCCTCTGGCCTCCCACACATGTGTGCATACACACACAGAGACTCATACATACACATAATAAATAAAAATAAATATTTAAATCCATTGTCTTCTAGAACCCAGATTCTGATAAGACGTCTGGAATCAACATGACTTCTGAGTTTCAAAGAATCTGTGTGTGTGTGTCTGTCTTCCATTCTCTCAGCTTCTAGATAGACTCTACCTTTGAACTGCAGAAATGTGTTAAAGATGTGTGTAACTGATGGCACTATCTGAACGTTATGTGTATGGGCGTGTGTGCAGGTGACACATGTGGAAGCCAGAGGACAACCCTGGGTGTCTGCGTTATCACTTTCCGCATCACCCGCATGAGACAAGATGTCTGCATTTTGGCCAGGCAGGCAGCCTCTGAGAGCTTCCTGACTCTGCTTCCCCCAATACTGCAGGTACAAGTGTGAGTGCCCATGCCCAGCTTTGACATGGATGTTGGGGATGCAAATGAGGGTCCTCATGCCTCTGTTGCACACAGACTTACCCTCTTGTCTCCCCAGCCATCTCCCCAGCCTGAGCTTTTTAGGGAAGTTGATTTTCCATCCTCAGGAAAATGCCCTCCATCATACATTTAATGCACTTCCTGTTTCCTTGCTGGGGAACTTAGCTGAATAACTGACTTTTTGGACCAATTCTTTAGGCTATTCACCTGTTCCCATGGGCCTCCCTGTGCCACATGTTCTGGGATATCCTTTTGGCTTAATCTTTTAACTATTCTAATCTTTCTCATTAATTTCCCTGTTGTCCCATCTATGGGCACTCGGCTCTTGTTTTTATCAGTATCTTTACAACATCTAAAAAAGATCCTAATTAAAGGCTATGGATTTAGGTGTTTTTCTTCTGGGTTGAGATGCCTCTTTCCATGCACTGTGTTTGTACACCCCTGTCATTTCACTCACGGGGTGTTGGGCTCCTCCCTGGATATTGTCCCATCATCCGTAATGACAGAGGATGGTTTGGTCTTCCCCCCAAGCCATCACGGGGTTCCCTCCCTGGGTGTGTCTGTTTTTCTCCCCCAGGCTCTCTTGTGATGGGTATGCTGGCCAGAGGACTGCAGTGTTGGGAAGTAGGTAGGGAGCTTGCATGTAGATTGCCAGCTTGAACTTGGGGTTCCCCAAGTGTGTACACAAAGAGCTTTGCTCTCAAGGGCTCCCACTCTGGGAATCATTGTGGCCTCAGATCTAAGTTCAGTGTCCACTTCCCCTCTCTGAAACGCTGAAGCGCAGGTGTTAGGGGCTTTGTGGTCCTGGATACTGGTCTCAGGATGGCCTTCCTTCCCCGTCACAGACTCTCATGTCACCTGACCGAAGCCTTCACTCCTGCTGTGGCATTACCTCCCACCTGAACAGATTCCCTCCATCACTGTAGGATCTTAGCTCTGGCCCTCACTGTCTGCAACACCCAGTGACTCAAGTCTTCATCTCGTCTCTCCCTGTGATCATGGTTATCATTCCTGGGGCCATACCCTGGCTCTTGTCATTACCAACAGTACCAATTTCAAGCACCCATTCTGACCATCCTGTGTAAATAATCACCTAACTCTGGGGACCCAAACACCAGCAGTTCTGACCGGCTCTTCCAGCCTGTTGGTTCCACAACATTCCTGCGGCTTTTGTTTCTTGTTTGGTGCCTTGGCGACTTTTCTCTGTGCTGTGCCCCAACACCTGAAGCAGCAACACAACCGGAAGAGTTTGTTTTGTTCATGACTGAGGGGATGCGGTCCACCAAGGAGGGCCAGGCATAGGCAGGAAGCCATGACAGTGTGGGAGTGTGGCAGGCACTTTTTCCTCGCCCCCTCTGGAACAGGAAGCGGAGACTAGGCAGGAAGTGGGCTGTAGTCCACAAGGCCGGCCTATCATTCACCTTCTGTCCAGTTTCCTCAGCCTTCCAAAACACCGCCAGTGGCCGCTGAAGATCAAATGTTCCAGCACATGAGCCTGCGAAAGACTTTTCAAAAAAAAAAAAAAATGGTCCCTGATCCAGTCTTACAACTTCTTTTAAAAGCCCCTCCCTCTTCATAGTAAGTACTTCACCAGCAAACCAACAACCTAGTTCGATCAGAAGCTGCATTTGTCTCTGACCACGCGTGAGATGTGAGGTGTGTGACTCTTAAGTATGGAAACACGCCAGCTGAGATTTCAAAAACCTGATTTTTTTATTTTCACTGAAGGTTGTTCTACCCATTGCCCAGAATGTGACAGCTGCAGCCCAGGAGGGTTTCTTGAGCACCCGAGACTACCCTGTGCACATACTTGTCTCTGTGGCAGTGAGGGGAAGGTGAACGCTGCCGGATCAGGTCTATCTGTCATTAGTGAAAGGGCCTGCAAAGCCCTTTACTGGCTTTGTCTGTTTCTCCCTCGGCGGGGGTAGCTGTGATAGTTATGTCTACCTGGAAGCGAACACTGTAGAAACGAACTCTTTTGATCCACATGTATTTTGTGCATCCTTTCATCGCTTTTCCTGTCCCATCGTATATGCTCATTTTTAAAGTGGGTGTCTTTGTAGATGCAGAGATCCACAACCAAGCACCCTGCCAAGCTCCAGGAATCCTGCTAGAGAGAGGAAGGAAGGATTGTAAGAGCTAGGGGAATCGAGATCATCACAAGAGCAACAACTAACCTGGGCTCACAGGCGCTCAGAGTCTGGACCGACAGCCAGGGAGCCTGTATGGGACCAATGTAGGCCCTCTACATATGTGTGACAGTTGTGTAGCTGGGTCTACGTGTAGGACTCCTGGTGACAGGAGCAGGGTCTGTCCCTAATGCTCTGACTGGCTCTTGAGAACCTATTCCTCACACTGGGTTGCCTTGCTCAGCCTGAATTCAAGAGAGGAGTTCAGTCCTAACTCAACTTGATATGTCATGCTTTGTTAACACCATGGGAGGCCTGCCCCTTTCTGCACACAAACAGAGGAGGAGTAGATTGGGTGGGGGGGGGGGGGAATGGGAGGGAAGGAGGGAGAGAAACTGCAGTCAGGGTGTAAAATAAATAAATAAATTTAATTAATGTAAAAAGGAACAAAAAAAACAAAACAAAACAAAGAAGTAGATTTCTGTGGATCTGGAAAGGTGGTCTCAGGCTTCAGGGAGCTTGGTGCTCCTGCAGAGGTTTTGCATTTCCAACACCCACATCAGGGTGCTACCACCACCTGCAATTCCCTTTGATTTGATACCCTCTTCTGGCCTCCACGGGCACCTGCATCTCTCTCTCTCTCTCTCTCTCTCTCTCTCTCTCTCTCTCTCTCTCTCTCTGTGTGTGTGTGTGTGTGTGTGTGTGTGTGTGTGTGTGTGTGTGTGGAGTATCGTTTCTGGCCAAGTGACACAAAATTGACCATTTAATTTTTGTTCACTTACAAATTATGTATGCTTATTTATAGTGTGTGGGAAAATGTCTGGAGTTTGATGTGTGTGTGTGGGGGGGGGGTGCACTTGCACCCAGAGGGCAGAGGGGGACATCAGGAGTCCTGCTCTATCTACCTTGATCTTTTACCTTGTCCCCTCCGGTTATAATAAGGTTTTGGCTCTGGGTGGCCAGAGGTCTAGACTTATAGACTTGTGTTAGACTTTTTAGTCGCTCACAGTTGGTCAGGCTTTTAGAAATGACTTAAATATTCATATTAGTGTTTGGTCTATGGCTTAGGCATATTGTTAGTTAGCTATTTTATCTTAGTTTAACTTATATTAATTTGTTTTGCCACGTAGCCCGTGGCTTGTGTTTTTTATATCTATTTGGGGGGAGGTGGCTGGGTCGATTTGTTTGACTTTCGGTTTTTTTATTTTTTATGGTGTCTGTCATGGGCCAAAACAGTTGTTTTTTTTTTTTTAATATTTAAAGATTGATGTTTATAGTATATAGAAAGACATTTCCACATCACCCTCCCCTCCCCCATTTTGCAAAGTTATTCTGACTTGTTCTCTGAACTTAGAGCTCTTTCTAGCATGTGAATAAGGCTGGCCCACCGCCCTCCACATGCACACTCCAAATGAGAGTCCTCTGCGCCTCCTAAGGGATCCCCTTGCCTGTGGTGCACCCTGCCTCCCCTTCCTCCCTAGCAACTCCCTTCAAGGTTTTCTCTTTAATCTTGGTTTGATGAGTTAGGCCTGCCATGTATCTGGTGTGATTTTGCTTGGACTTGTTCGTATTTTGGTAATGGTTTATCACGTAGGGGCTTCTGAAATTTCTGAACCTATGCCTTAATAGATATTAGTATTTTTATGGAATTCTTGACCTCCACCTCTTAAAATATTTCCAGCATTCAGTTCTTCCTGTTTATTCATGACCTTTTCCATGCCTGCACCACCAGGGGGGCCTTTCTCCAGCCCCCCTTCACCTGTCTTCCATATTTCCCAAGAGCTTGGGGGACAGCTGTGAGTGCTCACTCGTGCCCCCTGGGGTCAGACCCCATCTCCTAGATCCTGCCCCCCATGGGACTGGCAGTTGGTTTTGGCGTTTCCTGGTTTCTTCTTAATCATGTGCCCCTGGGTTCTGCTTTAGTACCTGCTGGGCCACATGGTCAGTGAGCCCCAGGAATTCAGGCAGCTAATCATCTGTGGCATCATCTCTCCATGTCAAGAAAAAAACAAAGCACCTGCTATTGTAACAGTTTCTGGTGTGATTTTTTCCCCCCATTTTTGTTTTGTTTTGTTGTTTTTAGTTTTCAATTTCAGATGGGGATTTGAGTTGCCTGGACTGACTTCCAACTCCGTAGGTAACCTTGCCTGACCTTCAACTTCTGATCCCCCTCCCTCCACCTTCCAAGTGCTGGAATTATGGGCATGCACCACCACAGCAGGGTTCTGGGTGCTGGAGATAGAACCCACAGTGCCACCCATGCTCATCAGGCTCTGGACCAATTGGGCAGCATGCCCAGCTCACATTCCCTCTACCTCTTAAGTGGAAGTGGCGTGTTCTCTTTGGACACCACTGTAAATTCATGATGCCAGGCAATCTTGTTCTGTCTTCCTGGATGATCATTCTGCGGACCTCCTGGATGGTGGTCACAATGTCCCTTGACCTGCTGCAATTTCAGTCAGCTGACAGATCCAAAGAACCTTCACCAGCCTTGCCATGACACCCACTCACCTTGTGTGTGCCTACCTCCTCCCTGCTGGCCACCATCTGAGGAGAGGCTAGCAGCCTTGTTCATCCATCAGATCCAAGACTCTCACTGTCCCTTTTTAAAAAATATTTTCTAGATCATTCGCATTAGCTAATAACTATAAAATATATTCAATTCAAAAATATCAAATGTTCCTTTATTATCTTCCTTGGTTACTGTTTTCCTTAGACCTATAGGAAGCCCCTTAAAGAGTTGCCTGTCCACGGTTCTTCCATTGTTTCTTGAATTTAATCCAACCTGGCTGAATAGTGCCTTTGGCCAGACAAATAGAGCTGCCTGAGCTGCTAAATCTGCACTTAATTCTCTGTTCTTACTTAACATTATTATACATCTCCATTTGCCCTGGCTTATATCCACGCCCTTGCATAATTAAGAATACCTTCTTTGGATCTCAGAAGTGTCACATGTAGGAAGTATAGTGTTACCCACGGTCCCTAGCAAATGATACATTTAATTGTTTGATTGATTGACTGGTTTTGCATGCTGGGGAATATGTGTGGAAGTCAGAGAACAACTTGGGGAATTCGTTCCCTCAGTCTACATGTGGTTCCAGGGGATTGAACTTGGGCTCATTGGAGGTACCTTTACCCACTGAACCATCTTTCCAGTGAAGCTCTCTCTTCCATTTAATCTAGGACCATGGCTTCCTTGTCCTCTCCTTATAGACTAATGTGTGGGATATGCCTCCTTCATCCTCACCTGTTGGATGGCATTCACTACTATGCTTTGTTCTGCGATTCCATAATTAATGTATTTGTGAGCTGTCACCACAATAGCAATACACAGCAAAGAGTCAAATTCCAATGACTTAGAACCACAGTAATTTGTTTCTGGGCAGGCTGGGCAGGCTAAGCAGGTTGATGCCCAAGCACCAGCTTGGGCTCAGGGCTGGCCTGCATGTCCCAGGTTAGATGTCCCTTGCTCGTACTGTTCTGCACACTCTAGGCTTCTTCCTCATCACGTCACAGCATCTGCAGCTTTGCCACACCCTCTGACAGGTGCACTTTCCCTCAGATACCTGTGTGGTATGTCTCCACGCCCCCTTCATTGACTAGGTGAGGATGGGTTTCCTAGGCAAAGTAACTTCCAGGGGCAGTTTCTGGAGGAAAGGTCAATTTGGACTCACAGTTCAGAGGGCACAGCCCATCATGACAGAGGACACACAGCAACTAGGGTGGTAAGGCTTGGTTTGCTTGAATCTTACAGAGATCAGAGCAGAAGTTGGGCTGGCCTATCACCCGCAAAGGCCTAGCTGCAACGACCCATCCCCAGGCCTCCTGACCCAAAAGTTCCACAAAACAGCACCACCTGCAAGGGACCATGTGTTCAAATATTACACAAAGCCGGTGACTTTTCACACCCACACTGTGACAGTTTGATTCAGAGGCTAACTTATTTTTGTACAGTTTGGCTAAGGCTGATGACTGACTACTATCTATTTATCTAGATAATAGATATTGATATTATC
This sequence comes from Phyllotis vaccarum, assembly GCA_033318265.1. Classification (NCBI taxonomy): domain Eukaryota; kingdom Metazoa; phylum Chordata; class Mammalia; order Rodentia; family Cricetidae; genus Phyllotis; species Phyllotis vaccarum. The sequence continues at coordinate 65,948,086 of JARWLC010000014.1, read as the reverse complement.
TATTTATTGACCAGCTCTTTACATAGTGGATTACACGTGTCTATTGACTCCTTAGTCTCTTAGGGGTGACAGTGTTCCCCCAAAATGTTTCCAAGACATTAAATCAAATTTTGGTGAAAATTGGGGTAAGCATAATTTATTACCTTGCAAAATTAAGGTAGAGATTCACAGTCAACTTGTCTCCATGAAGAATTAATTATCCTTGTGGTAGGCAGAACAACATAAAAATGGGGATGCCAACCAAGAAACATCATCTGCTGACAGGTCACTAGCTACAGAAGTGGCTCTGTGCCTTCTTTCCAATCTATTCCAGGTAGACAGTGTCAGAGGCCTATACAAGCTGGGCCTTTGGTGCTGGTGAGCTAGCTCAGCAGGTAAAGGCATTTGCTGCCAAGCCCGATAATGTGAGTGTGATCCCCAGAACCCACATAATAAATGAGCCAATTCTCACAAGTTGCTCTCTTACTTACATGTATGCCACGATGCACATGCGCATGCATGCATGTTCGTGTGCACACATAAAATAAGTGTGAACAATTTTTAGTTTGTATAATTTATATTCTACTACATATTCTCATAGCAATGACATTTAGTTCTATTGCCATTCATAGAAATGGAGGTGAGAGCTAGAGAGATGGCTCAGTGGTTCAGAGCACTTGCTGCTTTTAGAAGGACTCAGGTTCGAATCCCAGTACCTTCATGGAAGCTCCCCATTGTCCAGTTCTAGGGAATCTGATGCCACCTTCTGGCTTCTGTGGACACCAAGCACACAAACAGTGCATTTGTATACATGTGCAAAATACTCATACTCATAAATAAAAAATAATTTTAAAACTTAAAATTATCAAAAGAAATGAAGGCTGAAGATTGGCCTTATAAAACTTCTTTGAACTTTTCTTCTTCATCTCCCCAGTACTAAGGCTGAACCCAGGGCCTCACCCTAGGCAAGCGCTCTACCAACTGATCCATATCCCCAGAGCCTTTGAGGTTTGCTTATTTGCTCAAATTCTGTTCTGCTGCCTCTGGCCAGCAGATGGTGGCCTCGTCCTGCCAGGTTTCTCAGGGAACTAAGCTCAGGATTCCTCTGATCTGGAAACTGGAACTCCTTTGTCCTGGGCTCTGGTGACTCTGGTTTGCTGGCACACCCCCATGGCAGCATACCTCTTTGTTGGCTGGGTTTGGATTAAAGGGAAGTCAGTTGCTTCACAGTCAGGCATGCTGGCTCTCAGCTCCCAGGAGAGAAGGATGAGAGCAAGCCATTGAGCAACCTGTACTAATAGGGTGTTAATTAGTAAAGCACACTTAACTTTTTCACTGCCAACCCAAACAGGCCAGCCTTGCTTTTGGCTCTGTGCCATATAACTGCATCTCAAAGCACCTCATAAACACTCATTAACCCCCAGTGTGCATCAAACTACAGGGTACCAGCAAACCCTTTCCAAGATCTGGAAATATGTTAGCTTTAGATTCACTAGTAAATGAGTTACGGAAAGTTTGCTCTCAGATGATGGTCAGTCTGTCAGATGCCTGATCCCCTCTGTCGCCAACCTCAACACCTGCACTTCCAGTCCTGGTGTACCTCAGTCTACTGCTTCCGAGACAGTCCTTGCCCTGTATGATAAGTTCTGTGTGAGAAGGAGTGATCTTCTGGGTCATGTCGAGCATCCTTCGGTAGCTGTTAAGTTGTGAGTGTCCTTTCCAGTTGTTCCCTGTGGTAAGAGGAAATCTTATCTTTATGCCACCATGGCACCCAGGTTTTGGGTCACAGGTCTGGGTTGGGTGTGGATATGAAAAGAAACATGAGGGGGGAAAAATGAGTTTCTTCAAGGTGTTTTCTCACCCCACGGGGGGGGGGGGGGGGGGACACAGAGCACCCAGAGACCAAGAGACTCTTCAAGTATTTTCTGCTGGTGTGCCTGAAGCAAGCCTCCTGCTCCACCCTACCCATGGAGCAGGAGCTCACAGCAGGCTGGGCCACATGTAGGGAAGGCATTAGAAACAGCTTGCTGCCAGCTGTCAGGTAAAGCCCTCAAAGCAGTGGGCCAAGAACATTTGCACCCCCACCCCCACCCCACACACTTACTGTGGTGCAACCCAAAATCCTGAGATGCCTGTGGCTTTCTTCCTGGCTTCCTCTGGTGACATCAGCCTGACCTGTCCAGCTCTGACAGGTACCGGGACCAAGCTAACCACTCCTGTCTGCTGAGTTAGCAGAATATCCCCAGAAGTGGTTTCATGGTATGTGAATCACCTGAGCCCTGGATATGTCTGCGTTTCTCTCACACCTGGCTTTTCCCCCAGGACAGTGCTCACTGGGAGCCCTTAGCCTCTCCACAGATATCAAGGGGCTGGAGAAGAGCTGGACACTGCCCTTCCTTCAGCCTGCTTCCCTTACTCCAAAGCAGAGCAGAACCCAGAAGTAATTAACTTTGCCCAAGTTGAGTCACATGACCTCAACTAATGCAGGGTTAGGCTCAGCTGAAAGCAGCTGCATTGGTAAAGAGCTCTTCCTGGGTCGTTGGCACACAGGCAGGCAGGTTGTGGAGGCTCTGGGGGAGGTTTCTAGCCTGGCTAGAGGTGAAAGGTCAACCACACACTGTCTCCATGGATGGAGTGAGCTGGAGTTTGCATGGGAATGACTGAGACTCATTCATAGATGAGACACTGAATATTTGTGCCCCTCCATTCATATGTGGGATTCCTTTTCTCCCATGAGGCAATGGGGCCTATAGATTAGCAAATCATCAGGGTGGAACTCTCGTGAATGAGTTAATGGTGGTGGTTGTGGTGGCGTGTGTGTGTTTTTCTGAGACAGAGTCTTTCACTTAACCTAAAGCTCATTTATTCAGCCAGAGAGTCTCAGAGATCCTCCCATCTCTGCCCCTCCAGCACTGGGATGACAAGCATGAGCCACCATGCCAGGTCTTCTCAGACCCCCATGCTTGCACAGCAAGTACTTTATTGACTGAGACATCCCCCGCCCTGGGATTAATGTTCTTACACAAAAGAGTACATAGGATTCTCCCACTGCCTCCATTAACCAAGTAACACACAGCCAGAAGACAGCTGTTGGATGTAGTGGGTTCTTCACAGACCCAGAATCTACTGACATCAAAGTCAGTTTTCCAGCCCTCAGAACTGACTAGCAAATCCCTTATTATTCATGGATTGTCTAATCGAAACAGACTAAGGTAGTGAAGTCCTTTTTCTTGAGGGACAGGACATCTTAATAATGGCAATGCCAGATCACTCTCAGAGTTAAGTCTTCATCAACTCTGACAGTATGACTCTTTTCTGTTCTTGTGATAAACACCCTTACAGAAAGAAACAAATGAAGGAAAGGGCTTATTCATCTTATGGTTCTAGGTTATTGTTGGTTTCTATGGAGCAATCAAGGCAGGAACTAGAAGCGTCACATCCACAGTCAAGACCAGAGAGAATAAACACAGGGATCCTTGTTCACTCTTGGCTTACTTTATCCTCGTTTATACTGTGCTGGGAATGGTGCTGCTAGGGAATGGTGCTGCCCACGATGGGAGACATGCCCACAACCCACCCAAGGTAGACTGTTTCTTACTGAGACTCTTCTCAAGTGATTCTAGGCTGTGTCGAGCACACACCTAGGAAAATTAGACAATGCTGTTTGCTCCTGCAAGCTATCTAATTTGTGGGTTACTGTTATGGTGAGCAGCTAATTGAAATTAGCAATGAAGGAAAATTTAAAACGATGGCCATCTTCTTTGTAGTAGACTAAGGTTTCTAGTTGACACATTTATGGTAATCACATACAACATCAGGAGCCATCCAAACTGACCAGAAGGTCTGAGAGGAGGTTTTTTGTTTTGTTTTGTTTTAATGTCTCCTTCCCCTTCCTCTCTAGTGGCTCCAAACTAGGAATAATTCCAAATTCCTTCATTTCTGTTTGCTACATCCCCCATTGTTGTGATCAGATGCCTGACAAGAAGCAATTCAAGAGAGGTAGAACATATTTTGACTTACAGCCTTTAGTTATTTTTATACAGTTCCCATCATAGCAGGGAAGTCATGGTGGCAGCAGGTGTGTGAGGCTCTCCCAGCTGTGGAACAGGTGTGTGAGGCTCTCCCAGCTGTGGCAGCAAGTGTGTGAGGCTCTCCCAGATGTGGAACAGGTGTGTGAGGCTCTCCCAGCTGTGGCAGCAGGTGTGTGAGGCTCTCCCAGATGTGGAACAGGTGTGTGAGGCTCTCCCAGCTGTGGCAGCAGGTGTGTGAGGCTCTCCCAGCTGTGGCAGCAGGTGTGTGAGGCTCTCCCAGCTGTGGCAGCAGGTTCCTGAGGCTCTCCCAGCTGTGACAGGAGGTGTGTGAGGCTCTCCCAGCTGTGGCAGCAGGTTCCTGAGGCTCTCCCAGCTGTGACAGGAGGTGTGTGAGGCTCTCCCAGCTGTTGCAGCAGGTTCCTGAGGCTCTCCCGGCTGTGGAGCAGGTGTGTGAAGATGTCTGCTGACCTCTCTGTGGAACAGGATGTGAGTAGGAAGCAGGGCCGTCTACCCAGTAACCTACTTCTTCTAGCTGGTCTCCACCTCCTAAAAGTTCTCCAACCTCCTAAAGTAACTGCACTTTCTGGAAACCAATTGTCCCAACACATGAGGTTTTTTTGTTTTGGATTTTTTTTTTCCTTTTTTGGTGGTGGCGGGGCACTTAATTCTATCAGTTTCTCTGATACATGATGAATTCTTATGAATTCTCTTCCCTGGTATAAACCTGTGTGTTGTCATCCTGAACACATTAGTGATTTCTCTCTCTGTCCTTCCTAGGCATGGCCCAGTACCCCATTTCTCGTAGGATCTCCCACCCCTTCCTAATACCAACGACACTGATGTAAAAACTGAGTCTTACACCAGAATTAGATATTTTGGGGCATCCTGTATGAACAGGGGAGTCTGTTCTCACTTGGTGAATCTTGATGGTCAACTTGCTGGCTTATAATCACATGAGAGACATGTACAGGTGTCACTGGGAAAGCTGAATGTCCTACTTGACATCCCTCATCTGGTTGCCTATGCACCTACAGATTTTGAGACTCCCCTCCCCTCTGCCTGCTGGTGTGGCTGAGTTAAAGATCTTCCCTGAAGCCTCACACAGTACTAACTGTGTCTCATGGGGGACAAAGCTTCCAAGGTGGACACTTACAGGACAAGTGAGAGCAAAGGAACCATCCAGGTTTTCACTACTATGTGTCTTTCTCCTGATCTCATATCCACACCTTCTTATGTCCAAGAATCATCAGGGTGAGAATTTCTAACACAGATGTATTAAATAGATGTGTGTGCAATAAAAAAAAAAATACAGCTCTTCCATCTTGAGTAAGAACAAAATGGTGTAATTCAGACCAGGATCTTTCCCAGGACACCTAGAAAATCTCAATAAAGCTTTAAATGTGTAAGTTCATAATGACATTAAAATAAAGTACAACAAAATAATACTTAAAATCTCTGGGATGTTCAGGAAACTAATAAACAATAGGAACAAACATTGTTCTTTCTTCAACAAAGTTAACTAAATAGCCAATAGATAAAGCTTGTTCCTTGAAAGGAAAAGCAGAAAAATGAAAAAAAAATAATTAGAATACTATCATTTTGGTAGCTGGTAGTGAATTGGTAAGATTAGTTTAAATCACGAATGACCAGAAACACCACAAAAGGGAAATAACCAAGTATCATGTGCTGCTGGATGAAAATGTGAACCACAACCTATGTGGGAAAGTGGAGTACACAGGAAAATAAAAGGGGCGTGAGCAGCTGAAGACGCTGTAAAACATAACTGACCTTTCTTCCAAACCCACTCAGTGCTAATACTTTGCCCCTACAATAGGACAGATATCTTAACACCATAAACATCAGGGGCACTGACTAATGGTTGTATAACAGCTGACTGGGAATTTAAAGTGAATCATTGAAAAATAGAGTGTCCCTGTGGCCCTGTAAGATCTCTGTCATGGAGCCGGTGAGCCTGTAGTCACGCACTTGAGAGGCTGAGGCACTGCGATGTATAGTGAGGTCCAGGATAATCTGGTATGAAGAGAGCCTTCATTTTTTTTTTTCAAGGAAAACAGAAAAGGGATGGAGGGAGGAAGTGAGGAGGAAAAAGAAAGTTCTACAATGTTCTTGAGAATCCAAAATGTTCTGCACATGTGCAAGAAGAGTTAGAAAACACCCTAAAATCTCACCTCTGGTTGACTTCAAAGCTCTGCACAGGCAGGAATGAGAAGCATTTAGGTGAAATGGTAAAATCATGGCTCAGCACTCACAGGGCTCCCTGTTAAGACTGGAAAGGAAGAAATGCTCACTCTAGGTGAGGAAAGGCAACCAGTCCAAAAGAATCCTAAACACTGGGCTTGCTAGACAAAGGCTTACTTTGTCTATTTACACCATAACCATAAATGAGACAACAAAAATGATTTCCTACTAAATAGAGAACATTAATAGACACCACAGAGGAATGAATAAAAGGCAAGAGGTGAAATGTACAATAACTGAAATGAACCATTATATACAATTTTCCAAACAGGGGGAACAGAGAACTTGGAATTGGGTTAACTGTGATTATTTGGTTGGAAAAACAAAGAACAAAGAAGAGAGAAAAATGAGCATAGCAACACAGGTGTGTGGGACACTATCAAACATATCTACACATGCATAATAGAAGTTCCAGAAGAATAGGAGTTACAGAAAGGAACCAACAAAACTGTTGAAGAAGGATGTCCCCCGATTCTTCAAACCTGACAGAATTATTTAACACATCTAAGAAGCGCAATGATTTCCCAACAGAGTAAACTCAAACAGATCCATACATACCCAACTATAATCTGAACACTAGGTATAAGTGAAGGTACAGACAAAGAGGTAACAGAAAAAGGAACAAGGAAGAAATGATTTGCCAAGCACACAGAAACCTCAACAAGACTAACAGCAGATTTCCTTTCTGAAACTATGGGCATCAGGAGGAAGTGGGAGGTAATTCTCAAAATGCTGGGGGTGGGGGATGGGAACTGGAAAGATGGCTCATAGTGCAATGACAAAGAATCTGAGTTTGGTCCCCGACATCCATATGGTGGCTCACAATCACCTGACCTCTCCTGACCTCCACAGACACCTGCTCACACACACAAACTCATACACATCTCTAGTGCTGGAGGGAGGGGATGTCAGCTGAGAACTCTACATCTTCTGAAATTATCTTTCAAAACCAAAAGAACTATTAAGATCTTCTGATAAAAAATGAAGAGTTCGTTACATGTATTTTCTCCTACAAGAAATATTAAATAAAATTTTTTAGAGTGGATAAACATGTCAGCTAACATAAGGAAACAAAGAACAGTAAAAATCATGTAAAGTTTAAAAACAATCATGTTTTTATTTGAAACTTTTTTTATCCTGTCTGATTTAACAGATAGCTGCACCAGTAACAATTATAAATCCATGCAAAAATGTGTAAAATATAATTAGTAATAATGATAACATGTAGAAGGAAGGCACTGCTATATAAGAACAGATAAATTAAAGTTAATTCAGTAACTTTTGTGATTAAGTTAGAATAAATCTGAACTAAAGTGTTATGACTTACTATTCTAATTATAATCCTTGGGGTAGCAACTAAAAAATAACATTAAAAGCAGATTAAAAGATATTTAAAGATGTGGTAAGAAATTCTCAGCAACAATATGTAGTGAAATAAATTAACAAAATAATGTAAGATATTAGAATAGAAGTATAGAAGTGATAGCTTTAAGCTCTTTTGGTACTATACTAAGTATAAATGGACTAAATTCTCCTTTAGGGATACCGTTGTTAAACTGGATTTTTTAAAAAAGTGACCTATCTGCTATTTACAAGATATTTGTCTTATATTCAAAACCCAAATAAGCTGAAAGTAAATTATGGGTAAAGTAATGCTATGTTCTTGTAAAGTGTATCTAAAAGGTCTTTAGAGTGAGCAAACTAATGTCACATAAAGTAGTCTGGTCTAAGACAAAGAAGGACAATTCCATAATAATAAATTATCAATTAATCAAGAAGATAAACATTTATAAATACATATCATCTTTAAAACTTAGACTTCAAATATTTAAAACAAAAATGGACAGAATTGAAGGAAGAAGTGAATAATTTAGTCATAGCAGCTGGAGGCTTCAATATCCCTCTTTTGGTAACAGATAGAAATTGGAAAAAAAAAATCGGCAAGGAACTAGAAGGCTTGATAAAATGCTACTCACAGCTCTGACAGAAACTCATAAAATGTTCCACCTGCACATTCTTCTCAAGTCTGTTGCAGTGTTTGAAATCATATGAGTCCTCTGATTGCAGAGGAAATAAGACTATATGGAAATAGTAAACTTAGAAAGTCACAGCGACATGAAAGTTAACAAATATCCAGTGGGAAAGAAGCAGGAAAAAACACCCATGAACCTCTAGTAACAGAGAAAATAAGACATGGAGTATAATGGCTCACGTATAAGCCCTATCCCGGCACGTAAGAGGCAATGAAGGGAGAATTGTGAGTTTGCAGCTACACAGAATACACAGGAAAGAGACGAGTGGAGAGAGGACCTAGTTTAGCCCTTAGACCCCATGGAAAAGACAGCATCATGGAACATACTTGTAATCCCAGTACTAGGAGGCAGATCAAGGAGGCTTGCTGACCAGCCTAATCTAGTCTTTTGCCAACAAGAAAACAGATGTGTTGTGAGGAAGGGCTCATTCTGAGTGAATGTGTGTTTGACATGAGCACAACTATGTCAAGGACTCCAAAGCTTCAGAACCACAGGCATGGCAAGGCCTTCAGCAGGTAAGGCTCAAACTGCTTACATGATCTGAGTACAGATACTGACAGTGTGTGCACAAAGCATCACCCACAGCTTCCTTCTCTGGGATGACTGCAGCCTGAGCCCTCTTCCCTAGAGAGATGTCTTAAAGCATTATTCTAATTACTCTTATCAATAAAAAACAAGAGTCAAATGTTGGAGTAAGAACATGAAAGATCAGAGAACAGGGAGCAGCTGCCAGTTGCTTCCTACCTCTCCCTCCATCCAAAAGGGCCAAGAGCCTCTCTCAGTCCCACCATACCACTTCCTGTCTCCTCTCTCTACAATCCTCTAAGCCACAATCCTTAGACTGTGTCAGAACACAATCAACACATCACACATTTCTCTTTTTTTGTCTAAGATTTCAACAAACAAACAAACAAACAAACAAAAACTATACACAATAAGTACAGTAACTATATACAAATATACAAGGCAACAATTACATTACCAATGTCCCGTGCATTTGCATTTGACAAATTCAGAGAAAATACTTCATTATCTATCCTACCTTGGTGAGTCTAAAGTGTTAGACCTAATTCACTTTCTATTCTAACTTGTATTATCAACCCCAAACTATTTTATATGTCTCTCAACCTTATATACTTTACACCTTTTTTGTGAGTTTCTTTTCTGAATTTGGTAACAAGAAAAACTATAATTATAATGTTTTCAACTCCATTAGAGATCTGAGAAGGATATATAGTATTGCCTGAGTAAATAGGAAGTGCAGAGCAAACAACTTCCAGAATTAAGAAATGACAGAAACAGTTGGCTGTCTGGACAGTCTTCCAAGGTTCCTATGTAACACTGGGTCATCCATCTTCAGAATAGAGGCCTAAACTATCTGATAGGCTTTACTATGAAGTGTGATTTTTTTTGAAGGACTGTCTCACCTTGTCTTGGCAAAGTTCAGCAGTGACTTTCTTTTGGGTCCTGCTTGTCCGTTGTGAACAGCAACTGTTAGCAGTTGAAGCAAGGTCAATTTCTTCCCCAGTGGCTAATTTTTGCCACAAAGAAAGTAAACTTCATATGGAATTTCTTTAATTCTCATCTTCTCTGAAGTAGATCGATGCTTCCAGGAGCAGACATGCCTCATTGTCATTTAAAAAAAAAAAAAAAAGAACCTTATGTTATTAAAACATCTTAAATGCCACATTCTGTAGATCTCTGAAGTGTTCATAGACCACCTGTCTATCTAACATAGGTTTGACCTTGAAAACATACCTAACATGACTACAAGTTTGATTGTACTATGTGACTAACTATGACCTGCATTTTTATTATCCTAAATAGTTTATAATAATAACTTTAAAGGACTAAATTTGCATTACATTATTAAATGAGATGTATAGGTACAATACCTTGAACAACAGTAGAAATGTATGTACAGTATGTTCTAACAAAAATAATCCTAAATTTGAACAATATACAAAAATATCTAAAACAAGAATATAAATTATATATATATACATAAAATATATACAGTACAATAAAAATGACCTCAAAATTGCATTAACGTACCAAAATCCACACCAATGTAAAATATTTAAGACTAGTAGTTGCTTCTCTGGTTTAAAAATAGATTTAATAAGCTAACTATTTATCCTATCATTTCTATATCCCCCCTTTTTTTCAGAACAATATTCATGAACCTAATCCCCTGTGTTCAGCTTTTCTCTGACCATTACCAATAACAACTTATAACCAACCCCCCTAGTCAATGAAAAATATCCATAACCTATTGAACTACAAAACACCTCCCATTCTACCTCTTGAGAATGTGGGCATTGTGTTCTTAAAATTACTTCCTGCCCTCTGGGGGTGATGGCATCTTTAGGGGACCCTGTGGGGGGGGAGACAGTTAGCTGTATCATTTGATGTCCAGTCTCTGTATAATGGGAACATGCAGGGTTTATCTCAAGTCCTGGCTATAGTAGTCTGTGAAGCTGGACCATTTCAAACTTGAAATTGTCCTGAGCAGTTTGTAGTTAAAAGATGATCTTGTCAGCTTAGTGGTGTTACCACAATCCAAATGGAATCATCATTGTAGGGTCCCATCCATCTTTTGGAGACTTCAAAGGTCAATATTAGGCATGGTCAAGGTTCCCTACAGAAAACTTAGACATTTTAAAAATCATATGCAGCAGATCTCAAAGAAGTTAAAGAACCATAATTTGTTATGTACATCCAGAGTACAAAAACTTAATTCCTAGTTTCTCGATAGACACTCAGACCCTAAATTATATGAGGAAGCTAGATGAATCCCTTTTCCAGAATTAGTACTCTTGTGATTACTAAAAGTTTTAAAAATATATATTAATCTTACAACTTTGAGATAATATTTATACTGTGAGGAAAGTTTTAAAGAGTCAAAATAAAGCTAAAGAATTATGAGATTAGTAACAGAATAATCTCTTAATTTTGATTTTTTTCTTCTTCCTATATCAGGCGGCTCTTCTAACATGAGACAGAGATTTTGGATTTTCTTTAATAAGTATGTTTGGGTTTTAGAGAGCCACAATCCAACTCCAAAGTCAGCTTTAATTTTTAATTGAACTGGGATTACAAAAAGACCATTTGCATTATATGTCTGTAGAGAACGGCAGAAACCCAACGTTCTGGAAGATATATAAAGTTTTATTCTGTTGGAGATGTGATATACCAATAACCGTTACTCTTTTTCTTGGGGCATTTTCTCTGGATGGTTTGTCCTTTTTCTTCAGATGTCTCTTGTCTGGTGGTCTTCCAGTTCCTTAGTGAGATGCCACATTCTCCTGTAACAACAGAAACACAAACCAACCCCAACCCTAACTTTGGGGAGTTCCCCTTTCGACAAGTTATAGACAATCAAATGAAAAGCATTTGTTAGTCTTACAATTTAGCATAGATCATGCTGTTTGATGAACTATCACTTTTTCTAATTAGGAGGTCTCTCTTGCTCGCATCTAATCTTTATTAATTTTGTCGGTATCCATAGCTCTTCTTCTCCTGTGGAAACAAAAGAAAAACCTCTTCTCAGAAAGGTCTAAAGGTCCAGGATTCACAAGAACTTGCTGTCGCTGTCATGAGGGCCTGGGTGAGCAGTGCATTAGATAACTGTTCTCATTACTGTGGCCAAGCACCTGACAAAGAGCAATTTAACAGGGGAAGGATTGTTTGGGCTCACACTGAAAGGGGATGCAGCCCATCATGGCAGTGGGGATATGAGGCAGCTGACCACACTGCATTCAGAGTGAGAAAGCAGAGAGGTTCATGTTTGTATCCCCTCCTCATTCAGTCCAGAACATCAGCCCACAGGAAGACATCCACATTCAGAGTGAGCTTCCCCCTCACTTAAGCCAGTCTAGGAACTCTCTTACAGACATGCCCAGAATCTTGTCTCCGGGGTGGATCTGTGATGTGGGAATACCTTTCTGTATGCTGTGAATATCAATCTTTAAATAAAGGTACTGTTTTGGGCCATGACAGGCACCATAGAAGAAATAGGAGGAGAAATCAGAGCATAGGTAGGAGAAGCAGGGCGGAGTCAGGCAGATCAAGCCTGAAGCCCAAAGGAGCAACATGTAAGGAACACAGGTGAGCCACAGGCCACGTGGCAGATGGATTAATGAGAATGGGTTGATTTAAGATGTAAGAGCTAGCTAGCAATGTGCCTGAGCCATAGACCAAACAGCATGAAGTTAATATAAGTGTCTGAGTCATTTCTGGGGGCCTGAGCAGCAGCGGCAGGTGGCTAAGGGGTCTGGGGCTGCAGGTCTGTGGGTCTGGGCCTCTGGCCACCTGAGACCAAGAAACCACTTTGCAACAGATCTGTTCCACCAAGCTGACCACAAGCTGGGTCAGGCCTTCTCTGAGACAGAACTGAGCAGTCCAATGTAGCCTCCAGCTTTGGATACACCATCTGCCCCATTTCCTCGTGTCTCCACAGCTGGGGGTTCCTAGTAGAAAAGGTTGTAGACCTCCAAGGTTCAACAGTTCTTGGGGCACGATATCAATCTGAAAAGCAGACAAGGTCACCTCGCTGTGTTGGGCCACCGTGAAGCTCAATCTTCCTAGGCAAGCTCCTTACAAATGAATGAGTGAGATCTGACTTTCTTTTGCTTCTCCAACCCCAGCCTCACTCAATAGGGAGTGGGCCATCCATCTTGTCTCTACAGAAACTGTCATGCCCTGAACACAGCCTGCCTTCTCTGGGCCTGGACTCTCACCTCCTGGCTGACGTCAGCCCTGCCCTCCCTAGAGGTCCCTCATCCTGGAACTGTCAATGGTTGTGGTGTGGGGAGCAAATAGCGGATGTATCTGTAGCACTGTGTGCCTCTGATGATGTGGTACAAGAACCCTTGGGTCACCAAGCCAAGTGCTGAGTTGGCTGGAGTGTGTTCAGTTGCAAAGGCCAGGCCTGGACACCACACAAAGGGGTGCATTGTCTGGGGAGCATGAACGATGTCTTGCTGGAGAAGGCTATTAGTGGGGCTGCCTATTGTTCCAGGGCCTGGGTTGATGTTGTTCCCAAACAGTGAACTACGGGCAATTCACGGAATTCCTTCCCTTCTTTCCCCACAGTAATTACAGCTCTCAAATCCTGTGGATCTGCTGCTAGTGTTTGCTAGTGAGTCCCATATTAAAATCATTCCCTTTGCACCAAGATACCATCACCAAGACAGTTTCTCCTTGATGTCATTTTGCCAAGAACATACATCTATTCTGACACCCATGTCACCCATGGAAATGTGGATGAGACTGACTCATGAATTCTCATAGAGACAGCTGAAAGATCCATGCATCCAGACTCAGCTGGATGCTCACACCTAATGGACAGCCCTTCAGCTTGCCCGCTATCAGCCTCTCTCCTGAGTCCTCATCATTCCACCACTCAGTCCTGAATTGTACCCAGCAAAAGCCAGAGGATCCACCAACCACTGGAGCCAGCCAGCCAACGCCTGAAAACTTTCCAATTGTGAGACACTGACCCTCACTTCATAATAAGAGCACTGGAGACTCAAAAGGCAGAGCTAAGCAGCTCATTTCCCAACGTTGCCGAGCTGAGTGTCAGCCTGGAGGGAAGGCAATACTGGCTGGCACCCTGATATGGAGCTTTGCACTGTGTTTGTTTGTTTACAGTTTTTACAGTCCCTATTCCCTGAATTCCTCATGGCCTGAGTTTTTTCAGAAATTTACAATCTTTCCTCTCTTTAACACAGTCCTCAACTCCAAATTCCTCGTCCTCACGGGACTCCAAAGTCCCTCCTTTTCTGATATAAGGACTCAAGTGGCAGACTGCCTGTCACCTGTCATCCCTGGGATGAACTGAAGCACCCAGACAAGTGAACACTGAGCCCCAGGCAGGGAAGACAAAAGGACACACCTCCTCCGGCTTGGCTGTGATCCTGATAATCTCTGAGCAAGAAACAGTGGTCGGACATAAGGTATTTCTGAACTGTTCGCTACCTGAAGATGCCCCGCCCACCCCCTCCTCTCATCTCACCATTGTGCCAAGCCTGGGGTACCAGGAGTCTGCGCTTGCATCAAAGTCAGTTCTGCTAGAAGGACTGCCCTGCCCCCTAGAGCCAGCCCTGTCCCTCCCCAAGACATCTTCACACAGCTGGCTGGGTGTCTAGCACATGTGTCTTCCCTCCACACCCACTCCCCTCTTCCTGCATCCCTGGCCTCCTAACACACTCACCATGTTCAGTATAAAGCCCTACATGACATCGGTGAAGGTTCTCTTTTTCCACATTCCCCGTATATAAAAGCAAACCAAAGACCAACTTCCGGTCCTGTCAGTTTTGTCCCTCGTATTTCTAGAATGTGGCTCTAACCAGCACTCTGTCAATCATGTCTAAATGAACTGGATTCCATTGGGTGAGGCTCGAAATCACTGTCGTATCGCTCCTGGAATCTTGTGACACTTCTGTGTGGCAGATGCAGCCAGCAGTTAAGTGTAAAGTTTTTAAAGACTTATCTGACTTCTGATTCTAAAAAATAAAATAGGTGCCTCGTGCTTCCCATTCCTCCATGGTGAGTATTTGAAAAAAATTCTAGGATTATGAAGTAGTGAGAGAAGATATTGGTTCATGGATGTGAATGACTAGAAACAGATACGAGAAACTGTCAACACTGTGTGGGAAAGGGCTGCGCTGAGAGAGAGAACTCTATTGAATAGCAAAGAAACAAACATTCTGGGGAGAAAAATCAGCAAAAGCCAAGCTGTGGAGATGGCTTAGTGACGTTCTGGGGTCAACAGCACTCACATAAAAGCTGGGCATGGTGGCACACACCTGTAACCCCAGCACAGGCAGAGATGGGAGGGTCTTGTGGGTTTGTTCCCTGGCCAATGTGGAAATGAAATGGTGAGCCATGGATTCAGAGAGAGAGAGGCCATGTCTCTGAAACTGAGGTGGGTAGAAATAGAGGAAGACACCCACGGTTGACCTCTGACCTCTACATGTGCCCATGCAAGAGAACATGTCCGCGAAGGAGTATGCATATATGTCTATCTCACATATGAGACAGAAAGAAGGGGGGCTGGAGAAATTCAAAAAAGCCACAGAGATAAGGTCACTGAAGAGAATGACAGTACAAATAAGCACATAGAAAATGTTTATCAGTTAAAGCCACAGTGAGCATCGTATCTGCCTGGCACAATGACTCAGTAGGAAGTGCTGATACCATCCGTTACTCGCAAAGATGTAGAGAGATGGAGAAATGGCTGGGTCAGGCACAGGTGATGGAAAGGAAAAGATTCGAGTAATTAGAAAATGTTTGGTTTGTTTTTCAAAATTGAGCATTGAACTACCATGTTACCTGGTAGTTACACTCCTGGGAATTTGCCCCATGAACATTTCCATGAGGTCACATTGGGAAGAGAGATGCAGATCCAAAGACATCTTGAGTCTAGCACCTCTTGCTTGTCTGTAACTTGGATGAACTCTAAGCCCACCTCATATTGGAATTTTATTTCACACACACATGCACATGAACACGCACACGCACACATGCACGCACCAATCTCCCCAATGTAGCCATATTGAATAAATCTCCCTTTTCTGCTTTTATTATTAATTTGGCTTTAAAAAAAACCCAACCAAACAAACATGGTTTCTCTGTGTATTTCTGGCTGTCCTGGAACTGTAGGCCAGGCTGGCCTCTAACTCACAGATATCTTACTGCTTCTACCTCCTAAGTGTTGGGATTAAAGGCACGTACCATTACCACCCAGCCTAATTTGGGTTTTCTAAATT
This sequence comes from Phyllotis vaccarum, assembly GCA_033318265.1. Taxonomy (NCBI): domain Eukaryota; kingdom Metazoa; phylum Chordata; class Mammalia; order Rodentia; family Cricetidae; genus Phyllotis; species Phyllotis vaccarum. Next base: position 65,932,009 of record JARWLC010000014.1, on the reverse strand, counting down.
AGTTTATTGAGATAAGTGGCCAAATACGGTGTGTTGAAAAGCAGCTTGTGACCCCAAGTTCTCTAATAGGGCCTGACAGGTGAGGCTTTCCTAATCTAAACTAGGGGAGGCTGAGGAAGCACGGCATTCATCCAGGTTGGGAGTCAGCATCCTGTAGAATCCCCCTGTGCGGGTGAATGCACAACCCCTACAGACAGTGGGAACCTCCGTGGTGAGTAGGTCTGAGCGGATGTGCCTTGGCACGTTCTGAATTCCTGACTAACTGCAGACACCTGTGACCACGCACGTCCAACCTGTGGTTAGGCTCCACTCTGCATTCTGCAAAAGATCCCAGAGGCTGGAAGCCCAGGAGGGAGAGAGGATGTACAAAACCAAGCCCCAGTAATTACTGTGGGCACAGAGCCAACAAGAGCCGCTCAATGGCAGAATGCCCATCAGGCCCACAGCTGAGTGGATACATGCTAGAATTCAGAGCTCACCACTACAGAAGGGAAGACACGCAGACAACAGCATGCGTGGTCAGGACTAGGGACCACATTGGCAGTTCACTCAAGGGCACAGCTGCCAGCACTGTGCAGAGGCAGGAAAAGCTAGGTCTGAACTGAGCATCCAGAAATGGTCAGGTTCATGAGCCTGGATGCCAAATTTGTTCCATCTGGGCGGCTGTCAATCAGAAGGAAGGCAGGAAGACAAAGTTATTGACTTCCTTCCAGAAGACTTCGAAAAGTGAATAGTAGGGTTGGGGCCAGAAGCCAGGATGTAGACCTGGTCTCGGTGATGATGCCGATGTGAGTCAGTCTGCTCTGAGGTCAGGGCCTGGCCAGACAGGTTCTGGAGGGAGGGGTTGACCTGATGGAAGTGTAGGGAGAGTTGCTTTACAAGAGAAAATTCAGGAAGAAAGAAATTCAAGGGGCAATGGAAGAGAAACCAGGGTGGGGATTTGAGTAGCTGCTGGAAGTGAAGTGAAGCCTTGTATCTGGAGTAGGACCCCTCCTGTGTGATTGCCATGGACCAGCCACAAGAAAAGGTCAAATTTGTCAAAAAGGCTCAGCTCAGGGCTGGAGAGCTGGCTTAGGGGTTAAGCACACTGGCTACTCTTAAAGAGAACCAGAATTCATTTTCTGGCAACCACTTGACAGTTCATAACTGTGCCTCCAGTCCCAGGGTGTCTAGTGCCCTCTTCTGACCTCCTTAGACACTGCGTGCACATGGTATACATACATACACCAATATATGTAAAATAAAAATAAATAAATATTTTAGAATGAAGAAGATACCACTCGTTGGAGGCTTAAACAGAAAGTATTTCATATGTTCATGTATGTATATATGCGCACAGAGATGAGGTCATCATAAGATGTTATACTCTTCTTGTCTCCGTGAGAAAGTCTCTTGCTGGCCTGGAGCTCCCTGAGTATGCTGGGCTGGCTGGCCAGCAAGTTCAAGGGTCTGCCAATCTCTTCTTCTCTGTGCTTGGATAACACATGCACACCACCATGTTTGTTCTTTGAACATGGCTTCTGGGGCTCAAACTTGGGACCCCATGCTTTCTGGGCAAGCACTTGACTGAGCCATCTCCTAGACCCTAAACTAAAATAATTTCTGTTTCTTTCAGTGACCACTTTCCAGTTCTATTGGCCAAACTTCTGCTTTTTATGGGTGGTAGCTCCCTTACTGACAGCTTATCAAAGCTCCAGAACTCTCTACTGACTTATAAGTGCTGAGATAGTATCATCCCAGGATTCAAAACTTCAGGACAGACAGAAAGGTTGCATGTCATGACTGAAGTCCCCAGTCATAACTGACACTGGGTACAAATGTTCATCTTCAGTAAGAGGAATGACACCTGTTTCTGTATATGTCAATACAGGTGTGAGAAAATTACCATTTTAGCCAAAACCAGGGAGAAAGGAAGCCTCAGTCTGTCTCTACCTTGCCAAGCGCAGAATTACAATCTCCAGGAAAAATAAAAATAAAACAAAGGCCGAGAGGTCTGTATCCCTGGGGTTAGCTGTGAGTGGTTACTGGAACTGGGCGGCTGAGTCTTTCTTCTGGTAGCAGGATCCTAATTAATAGAGTCAAGACCACCCCTCATCTTTGTCCCTCCCCACTCTTAGCCCATCTTTGAAGAGACAGAGGTCCTATCTGTGGTCATTCTTTTGAGGTGTGTGGCCACTTTATGGCTTAAACCAACAGGTCCCTAGTGGCTTTTGAAGGCAAGACATCCAAATGCTGAGTGTCCTCTCTTGAACCAGTGAGGCCTTCACTGCACAAGTTTCCTGGACCAGAGGACACACTACGACAACATAGGCCCCTGGGGGCCTCGGAGGCAGATGACTACTTTGGCTTAGCTGCCTTTTGAGTAGTGACTGACCCCTGGGTAGTGGGGCATGCTCTTATCTTTGCTGAACCAAGAAGGCAATGCTCTCTGGGGGGTCCCTTCTTCAAGTCCTGCCACCTCCCCATCACAACTCCTGATGGTGTCAGCAGGCTTGGGAACTCTCTTGATGCCTGATTTCAGAGAGAAAATCATCAGGCCTGACTTGGTAGATCTAGGATCTTTCATGCTCCCATTGGCCACCTCTCTTGGTCTCTGCCTGAGGATGACCCCATCTGCCTCTCCAGATCCTGGGGTTCTACCCAGTTCTTTATGTTCTGGTTTCAGCATGTACACGTGCTTCCTGTGCACTGGGGTTCCAGAGAGCACACCAATGGCTCTTTACTAGACTCCTAGAACTTGCCTCCCTTTTGAGGTCTCCTCCTCACACCCTGGCTCAAGAGGCCCTTGTTCCAGTCAGGCCCGGCATTAGCTCTCTACTCAAACACAGCCCTGTGTGTGGCCAGCTCTCCATCAGTTTTATCCTCCAGTCTCCTTAGGCTGTGCACATGGCAGCATATGACTTGCAGAGGGCAATGGGTATGTGTTTGCTAATGAGACCAAGGGATAAGGAATTCACTCTCTCACCCTTTACAATAAAAGGCCACAAAAAACACGTGCTTCGTTTAGAGGTTGCAGAACTGATAATGTTCTTGGTTAAAAGAAGCAAGCCACTATGGGAGACTTAGTAGGGCCTGAGGCTGGCCTTTCAGGGGAGAAGTTCATCTATGTAAATGCTGGTCTCAGCAGCCCCCAAGCTCAGTGGGTCCATGAGAAGGAAACCCCACACAGCTCTGCAGCCGTGGGAGGAGAAGAGAGGTCTGTGTCCTTCTTCTCCAAGAAGGAGTCTTGGGTGTCACCTTGAGGAGCTTCCTGCCGCCTGCCCACTTCCCTGGTTCCTTCTCTCCCTTTTCACTCAAATTAGCAGAGAACTCCAACTGGCTAACAGGAGCCCTGGACAAGACGTCTGATGCATTAGCTGGTAGACAGAAACTTATGCTCACCTGTGAGCGTGTGTGTGTGTGTGTGTGTGTGTGTGTGTGTGTGTGTGTGTGTGTGTGTGTGTACAGAAGAGTGTCTGTATGGTTGGGGGGCACATGTGTATGTAATGTGTGTGATACATATGTGTGAATGTATGGAGTGTGGAGTATGTGTAAATTTGTAAATGTTGAAATTTTCCCTATAGACATAGTCTAAATATATTTATCTATTCCATTAAAGTTAATTAATGGAATAAGATTTAATCTAAAATGTACAAACTATAGAAAGGTAACACATGAAAAGGCAGCAAAGAAAGGAAATGTGCAGCTGAGCAGGAAGGAGGAGACACCCAACGGTCAGCACTGTCTGCGGCTGTGATGGTTGTGTCTAAACTCCCAGTTTGAAAAGGTCCTCGGAGTCCACAAGGTTGGACCCAGTACTATGTGACAGTTTGGGTAAAAATTAGGTTGGGCCCGTAAGGTACGCTCAAGGATGCTTTGCAGGTGGAGATGAGTAGGGGGCCATGTTCCTCCTGCTAGGATGGAAACGTTGGTAGATGAAACCATCATTTCTGTGTTCGGGTCTGGCCCCACCAAGCTTTAGGGGGCAGGAGGTTGATAGGCATCCAAAGTGGCTTCCTGCCTTGGAGGTGGGCGATGTGTTCCCTCCAATGCAGAATGTGTGCCCATCTCTTCCAGTCTCCAGCCTCCACAGTGATTTGTCAGTACAGCTCCGTGTAAAATGCCTTTCCACTTGAGACTAATTCAGTGTTTTCTATAGAGGAAATATAATAAAGCAACCCAAAACAGTTCTTAAAAAGGAGACACAAAGGCTGGGAGGTGGCTGAAAGGGGAAGTGTTTGCCTTGCTAGCAAGAGAACTCAGTCTCATCCCTAGAACCATGTCTGAAAAAGCTAGTTTGGTGGTACATTCTGGTGGCTCAGTACTGAGGAGATGGGGGCAGGAGGTCTCCGGGGCTCACCAGCCAACTGCCTTGGCCTATTTGAAAGACCCTGGCTCGAAGGGAAACATGGACGGTATCTAAGGGACACTTCTGAGTTGACACACTTGTGTTTATGTATGCAGGTACACAAAACACACACACACTACAATTATAATAATAAGTTAAATATTTTTAAAAGAACCCAAGAAGAATTGGAAAAATCTACTGAAAACAAAGGAACCGAGAAATAGCTTCCTAATAAATATCTAATTCATATTCCTTTAAAATGACTTCCCGTTGACAGGCACAGTGGAACACACATTTGATCCCAGCAATTGGGAGGTAGAGGCAGCTGATCTCTGTGAGTTCAAGGGCCAGCCTGGTCTAGCTACTGACATCTAAAACAGCCAGAACTATATAGTTAGACTCTGTCTCAAACAAACAAAAAAGACTTTTGATCAGTTATAAACAAATATTTTTAAAATGAAACCATAAAAAATCAGTGAATTCTTAATTGTAAATTACCTTTGGCCACCATTTAGCAACACGAAGGATCAGTGAGAAAAAGTGTTGAAAAGTAGTATCTCAATACCAGGAAGTCGGCAACATCCTTCAGAATAATTCTTGGGTAGGAAAGGAAGAGGGAACTGTCATTAGATGCTGTTTGGAAAATAACAATAATAACAACACAGATTTCAAAACCTCTGCTGGGTGACAAGGCCACATTCAGAAGAAAATTGCACTCTGAGATCTGTTATTATTTTAAAGGAAAAATAAAAACAAGTTAGTCATCTCAAAAAGAAATATTTTAAATATAAAAACAGTCAGATAAAGTTGCTAAAAAGCATTAGTCTAATAAAAACAGAGAGTGATTATCTCTTTAAAGATCAGAAAAATATCATTAATAATGCTATTTACAATGTTTTTATGAAAACAAAATAAATCACTAGGATCAGTTACAGCCCCTTAAAATCTAGGCTCAGCTAGGGCTGGACTCGGTGGTACCCACTGGCACAACTGGCTTTCCCCAGACCCAGGACCCACACGGTAGAAGTAGAAAACAAAGTTGTCTTCTGATTTCTGTCTGTGTTCTGTGAAGAACACACACACACACACACACATACACACACATGTGCACATGCAATACACACTATACTTCTGAGTGTGGAGGTTTTTAGACTCACGCTTCACTCTAAGGCTGTGCCGAGGAAGTATTCTCAGAGTGAGGTCCTGTTTCAAAAAGCCAAAAGAAAATAAAAAGAAAACCAGATAGTATTTGTGTATTTTGATACAGAAATCTCATCTCTAGGGTGGGGCATTTCTATTTTAAATATGTATAAAATGCTGACCTCCACAATTTCATTGTGAATAGGAGTTAGGAGCAACCTACAGGCTGGGAGTGTGGTCTGTGGTAGAGTGTTCACTGAGCAAGCATGATACTCTGGGCTCAAGCCCCAGAACTACCAAATAGTTAAAAAAAAAAAAAAAAAAAAAGAAGCAATAAATAAAAACAACCTAAATCTACAATAGGAAATGATTAACTATATTAATATAAATATTTATGTATAGTATATTAATCATATATGCTCAAGTCTAATGTATTAGCTAGCCTATCAGTCAGTCAAAATCATGCTAATTTTTATATCATCTACATATTTTACACTGCAACCCTACATGACTGTGGTAGACACATTTTTGAAGTATGCTTAGTGACTTAGAAATACCATGGATTATTGCCAAATTACAAATTAGGTTATCAACACTCTTAATTTTTAGAAAAAAAATTACAGCTTGAGTATAAAGGATTTGCAAAGAAAAGACAGTACACATCGAAATGAACCAAATTCAAAGTTTTATTTCTTCTTCCAAAACAACGTATTTCAACGTGATTGCAAAGGAGACAGTAAAGATTTACAATACACACTGGAGAGCTTTGTACCGACAGCGGCTATCACTGTCTGGGAGCCACATTTCATTGTTACAGTCCATAAGGCAACACCACACTTCATAAATAAAACAACATCATAGATGCTAAACAAATTAACCTTAAAACACTGCTGTAGCATTGCACCCCAGAAGTGTCTAGAATTTTTTCCTGTTGGGTTTGTGAAGAGGTTGGAAGCAGACTTGGCAACAGGAAATGCAGTGAGAGGCTATTAGGCTTGCATTAATTACTGTTATCAAGGAGGAGCAATTGCGATCTGCCTCTGAGTTCCTGTTATTCTTCTGCCAGAGTCCTCGGGAGTCTGAGCTTGGACCTCTTGATCAGCAGATCTCTCAGAGACCCACAAACATCCCCATCCTGTACGGTGGCAGGGCCATCAGGGTTCCTGGATGGGGACAGGAACCTGCCATATCCTGCAGGCAGAAACTGTGAAATGGGTACAGTCACCTCTGGAGGCCTGGTCCCCTGCTCAGTGCAGAGACCTGGGCACTGTCCCTAGTGGTCCACACAGCTTGAACCCTTGGCAGGGAACACAGGCAGCCTCCTACTCCTTCTACCATTGGCACCAGAAGGCAGAAGTCAGCTTGTGTGTAATTCTTGCCTGAGATCTGGCCAGAAAGAGCAAGATGTTTCACTTGTCCTAACATGCCCTGAGCTCAGCCGGGCTGGCCAGATGTGGACTCTGTGTCTATAACAGTAGTCAACTGCTCCCACCACCACCAAATTAACAGCCTTATTTTCATATAATTTATATTCCATCATGATTTAATAATTTTAATGATTTTAATAAAACTACAAACCATAACACATAATTTAATTTAAAATGTTCCTATCAACCCCAAAGCGTTCTTCTACCATTACAGGAATCTCCCCTCAATCTGTCCCTTCCATCCCTTACCTTACTTTTTTTCTGTAGGGCCACAGCTACAGACGAAAGAGAGAGAGAGAGAGAGAGAGAGAGAGAGAGAGAGAGAGAGAGAGAGAGAGAGAGAGAGAGAGAGAGAGAGAGAGAATGTATTTTTAGAGGGGGTGTATGTGTGTGTATGTATGTCTGTGTGTGTACACACGTACATACAAGCACACATATGTGAAAATTCATGTGAAATCCAGTGTCATTTAGTATCACAATCCACTGTGTTTTTTGAGACATAATCATCTCACTACACCTGGGTCTCCATGTGGCCATTACCTCAGCAGTGGGGTCGCAGATGCACACCAACAGTGACTGAATTTCTCTGTTTGGGTTTTGGTTTTTCCACATAGATTCTGAGGAATTGAACTCAGGTCTTCAGGCTTGCATCTTAAGTCCCTTGCCAAGACTGAGCTGTCTCGCTGGCCCTTGTGACCATTTTTGGCCATAGTGTTCACTGTGGTCATGGCTCATCCCCCTTCCATTAAATCCTGAAGCACCCAGGTATAAAGACAGAGGAAGCTGAAGGGCAGGTGGCTGCCACAGCACCCCACACTTAAAAGCCACTGCACTGAGCCTGGGTCCTCCGACAATCTTACAATCAACCACCAACTTTTGAGCAGTGTCCTACATGCTCAATTTCCTAGGGGTTATCAAAGTCCATGGGAGGGCAGGACCCAGGCTCCATCATTGAACACTGATGATACATTTGTTTTGTTGTTTGTTGGTTGGTTAGTTGGTTGGTTGGTTTATTGTTTGTTGTTAGCTGGTTGGTAGGTTGGTTGGTTGGTGGTTGGTTGGTTGTTAGTTGGTTGGCTGGTTGTTTGTTGGTTGGTTTTGTTGGTTGTTTGGTTGGTTGGTTGGTTGGTAGGTTTGTTGGTTGGTAGGTATGTTGGTTGGTTGGTTGGTTGTTGGTTTGTTGGTTGGTTGGTTGTTGGTTGGTTGGTTGGTTAGTGGTTGGTTGGTTGTTAGTAGGTTGGTTGGTTGGTTGTTGGTTGGTTGATTGTTAGTTGGTAGGTTGGTAGGTTTGTTGGTTGTTGGTAGGTTGGTTGGTTGGTTGGTTGTTGGTTTGTTGGTTGGTTGGTTGTTGGTAGGTTGGTTGGTTGATTGTTGGTTGGTTGGTTGTTGGTTGGTTGGTTGTTAGTAGGTTGGTTGGTTGGTTGTTGGTTGGTTGGTTGCTTTTGTTGTTGGTTGGTTGTTGATTGGTTGGTTGTTGGTTGGTTGGTTGTTAGTTGGTAGGTTGGTTTGTTGGTTGTTTGGTTGTTTGGTTGTTGGTTGGTTGGTGGTTGGTTGGTGGGTTGGTAGGTAGGTAGGTAGGTTGGTTGGTTGGTTGTTGGTTGGTTGGTTGGTTTTATTGTTGGTTGGTTGTTGGTTGATTGGTTGGTAGGTTGTTGGTTGGTTGGTAGGTTGTTGGTTTGTTGGTTGGTTGTTAGTTGGTTGGTTGGTTGGTTTTGTTGTTGGTTGGTTGTTGATTGGTTGGTTGTTAGTTGGTAGGTTGGTTGGTTGGTTGGTTGGTTGTTTGGTTGTTTGGTTGGTTGTTGGTTGTTGGTTGGTTGTTGGTTGGTTGGTGGGTTGGTTGGTAGGTAGGTTGGTTGGTTGGTTGGTTGGTTGGTTGGTTGGTTGTTGGTAGGTTGGTTGGTTGGTTGTTTGGTTGGTTGGTTGTTGGTTGGTTGTTGGTTGGTTGGTTGGTGGTTGGTTGGTTGGTTGGTGGTTGGTTGGTTGGTTGGTGGTTGGTTGGTGGTTGGTTGGTTGGTTGTTGGTTGGTTGGTTGGTTGTTGGTTGGTTGTTGGTAGGTTGGTTGGTTGTTGGTGGTTGGTTGGTTGGTTGTTGGTTGGTTGGTTGGTTGTTGGTTGGTTGGTTGGTTGTTGGTTGGTTGGTTGTTGGTTGGTTGGTTGTTGGTTGGTTGTTGGTTGGTTATTGGTTGGTTGGTTGATTGTTGGTTGTTAGGCTGGTTGATTAGTTGGTTGTTGGTTGGTAGACTGGTTGGCTTTAATGAATGCCCTGCCTCCTGCTTCTATCACCATAATCAGAAATGATGAGTCGATGACTCAGCAGGACTTTAGATTCAGGTCACACTGAGCCAGGAGGGAGCTGTGTGGCTGGCTGAAGTCTAAAGTGAAGTATTTGGAGTCTAGAGAAATCTTCCCAAGTTCATGTCCAGGATGTTTGGAGATTCACTGGAGGCAGGGAGAATCCTATAAAGACACAGCCTTTGGATTGAGTGCTAGAGTTGAGGTGTGTGCCCAGCACACCCTAGTTATTCTGCTGCAGCAGATGGCTAGAGACATGTTGACTTAGAGACTAAAGGAAGTAGGATCTTTGCAAAGATACAAGGGAAACCTGATGCCTAATTTCACAGTATGTCTCTACAGACAGGACTTTAAACGCTGAGAACATGTATGTAACATGTTCATTAGCCATGTGCTTTTGTGAATTCAGCCAGCTCATCTTGTTTACAGACTCATAGGTTTCATGTTAATGTCACCAAGCAAATCCTTCACCAGCTACTCTCACCTTCTTCAGCCCACCCCTAGTGGGCTGGTTCTGGTTTGAAATTGTCATTCTATAAAGAATTTTGTCAAAACTAGTCCATGATGTTTTTGGTCTCATACAGTTCTGGCCTGTTGAAAGATGTTGCCCCAAAACTTCAGTACCTAAGCTTGTGAAAGCATAGATTACTATTGCAGAGCTTTGTTTCAGGGAAGGATCATTTGGTGCCTGAGGGCAGGGCCCAGGTCTGAGAAGAGTCTAGGAAAGGTCTCTGGAATGTGCCTGACTGCCAATGGATTCAAAACGGGTTTCGAACTGAAAGTTCACCCAATAGTTTCCAATAATTATTGTACACACCTATTTACCAAATCCTGAAATGCCAAGACGTGTAACACCCCACTTACATATATTTTCCTTAAAAAGCTTTTCACCCCTGAGCTTGGGGCAGAATTCCTCTGCTGCATCAGAACAAAGGGTTTCTACCCAGGTTCATTCAAACCTGTCTTAAAAAAATAAACCGACCCTCGTGGGTTTGCATTGGAATCCAGATCCCTAGAGGTCTTTGGGGGTCCCTCGACTTGGGTACAACAAGCAAGCTGTCTGGAGCACAAAACAAAATAAGAATGGTCCATTCATTGTTTGACTATTCTATGGTACCACCTTTCCTCAGGTGCCAGGTGCCCTTAGCTAGTGCAGATGCTTCCTGCATCAAAGGAGTTACAGTGACTCCAGATGGACACAGCAGAGCAGATGTAGCATGACCCTGCCTGTCCTGTGTCATCAGGGGTCTGGGGCTAACTATGCTGCTTTCACAACTATCTCAGCTGAACACAAAGTCATAGCTTAGAGGTTTGTGGTATCTTGCCGTTAGCTGTGCTAATACCAGCCTAGACTAACTCAAAAGCATTTGTCACTTTCTGGTAGGTGTGTGTCATTCCCAGAAGCCCCAAGTTTGCTCCCTTCCTCATTGGTACTGATGGGTCACTCAGAACTTACCAGACACTACCACCAGGAACAAAATAAAATGTTCACGAGAGGATGAGAAGTGGGTATTCAGACAGTTTAGAGAGGGGCACAGTAGCCAGGAGCGGGTTGTTATCTTGCTTCTTGGGAGAATGAGGCAGGAGGTTTGCCTCAAGTTTGAAGCCAGTTTGGGCTTTAAACAAAAACAAGAATGGACCATAGCAAAGCAAAGCTCTCACAGAATAAGTGAACCCAAGGCACACTCCTGCAGAGGGGAAGCCAGCTGCCTAAGGCTCCTGTTTGGACCATGACCAAAAGAAAAATAAAAGCGCCCAGTGGGGACTCTGAGGGGCTCCTCAACCTCACTGTTTCTTAATCTCACTGTTCATTGTTGGCTTTGCCCTCCCCAGCCCCCAGCGAATTAAAGCTGGCCACAGTGGTGCTGGTAGGAGCGTGGGACGTGGTTGCATTCCTAAGTCTCAGGTGGTCATTTGACTCCCTTGACTGCCAAGCTGCCATCTGGGTCACTCTTAATTGTAAACCACGGTTGTGTTCCGGAAACCCGAGTGTCTGTCTCCGTTCCCACTGTGGGCTCTCCAGGCCAAAGAGCTTGAGGCTGAGGCTGAAGTCGCCACAGGTACATCCATCCCCTGTCACCGCAAGCTGAGGGAGGTCCTGGTCCTGACCTTGGCCCTTGTGATTTTGTTTTTCTTAAAAAGGACAGCAAAACAAACTCCTAGAATGGGTGGATACTATTAAAAACTCCACAGCTTGTTTCCCTGAGTCCACATCCTGTAGCAAGGGCTCCAGTCTCTAAGTGGCACCAGAACATGCCGGCTTTGGGGGTGTTTTTCAACTTCAGTTGTTTGAATGTGACCCAGGTACTGCACTGCACTGTTTGAGTGTGTGTGTGTGTGTGTGTGTGTGTGTGTGTGTGTGTGTGTGTGTGTGTGTTTGCGTGCATGGGTGCATTTACTTTTTTTTTTTTTTTTTTTTTTTTTTTTTTTTTTTTTTTTTTTTTTTTTTTGCCTGTGTATGTGTGTGGGACCACCCACATCTAACTATTCACAATGACCTAACTCGAGTTCTAGGAGACCAGATGCCTTCTTCTAACCTTTGTGGGCACTGACTTATGTGCACATACCCACCCTTCACATGTATGTTCACATAATTAAAAGTTAAATTAATCTTTAAAAAGTCAGAGTGCTAGATGAACACTAGACTAGGTCTTCATGTAATGATGGGCATCCCAACCTTGTCCCTTCAGGTTCTCAAAATGCTTACATGGCCAAATGGACTTCACTTTCATTGCTTGTCACTGTGACCTTCAGCTTACTGTGTCTTCTCATCTATTTATTCTTTATTTATATGGCACAGGCGTGTAACCCAGGGCCTCTCCCATGCTAAGCAAGCCCTCTGCCTCTAAAACCCTGCCTCCGCACTTTCTGTGCAGGATACAAGGCTTATTGAACCAAAGTAAAGAGAAACATGCTGATTTGAGGTTTATATTGTCAAAGAGGCGATCTTAGCTGTAACAGTTGCGTAGACGTTAGGTAAAGCGTTCTTGTTTCTATTTTTATTTTGTTTTCAGAGAATATTTCATCACTGATGTCATTTAGAATTATTCATGGAAGTGATAATTAAAAGTCAGTGGGGCCCAGAGGGTGCTCATGTCTGTCCTTCCGGCCACGAGACAGAGCCGGAAACCAGGAACTCCAGGCCAACCTGGGTTACATAGTGAAAGCCCGGCTTGGGTTTTATTTGCTTGATTGCTTGTTCATTCACTCGTTTAAATAAAAAGTCACTGTGCAGTGGTTTACATCTGTGACTAGGGAAGTGGAGGCAGGAGGATTATGAGTTTAAACTCAAGCTAGGTTGGACTACATGAAACTCTGTCTCAAAAAGAATTAAAAATATTAAGAAAATAAGTTTTTAAAAATAATTTAAGAATGACAATGGACTTTTATTCGGCTTATCTGTTTTAAAAGTTGATACAGGAGCCATTTACCTCACTGTCATCCTGCCTGGCCTAGAACTCACTATGTGGACTGTCCTCACACTCACAGAGACCCACCTGCTCTGCCTCCCTAGTGCCAGAATTAAAGGTGTGTGCCGCCACGCCCAGCTCATCACATATTTTACATTGTTTTTCCTCTGTCTTCTCAACCCAGGCGTCTACTTTTTACAAATACTACACTGAAACATTGAGGAAGTGTAAAGAGTGGTTTGGATGGGACACCCTTTGTAATTATATTAACAATTGGTTCATCATTAACCAATTGTTATTTTTGTTTGAATATAGTTTATTATATAAACAAAGACACCTTTACTCCTCATTTACTAGATTAAAGTATATATCTACTCTGGTTTTTTTATTATTTTTAAAATTTTATGTGAATGTATGTATCTGTACAGGTGCACAGAGGTACCCATAGAAGCCAGAAGACTGTATTTAATCACCTGAAACTAGAGTCACAGGTGATTGTGAACCTCCCATCATGAAGGGTAAACTTGGGTCCTCTGGACAGCTAAGCATTCTTAACTGCTGAGCCATCTCTCCAGCCTCACATACATCGGACTTCTGTGGAATTACTTTTGACATCTGTTAGTATCATTCTTCTTTGTTTTGACTTAATGTGATTTTAAAATGTCAATAACCAAGGATGAAAACAATTTAAGATCCTCTTTGTTCATTTCGGACAGAAACCCATGAAGCCAGGGCTGGTCTTAAACTTTATGTAGCAGAAGATAACCTGAATACTGATCCCCCAAGGGCTGGGATCACATGTGGGGCATCTGGCTAGTTGCGGCTGGTTCATCGTGCCAGGTTTGCTTCCAGGTTCTGTCAGCTTTAAGAAGTACAGGAGGAATGTTCCAGGTTTTCTTGTTTGGAGACAGTTTAGTGCACCAGGCTTTCTCTTAGGCCACCAACCAGCTCCCAACTCATGACACAGAGACCTATTAGTTATGAACACTCGGCCTAGCTTAGGCTCATTTCTGGCTAGCTCTTTAAACTGAAATTAACCTGTTTCTCTTTATCTACTTTGTTTCTCGGGGTATCTTCTTTCTGTATATTTTATTTTTACAGCATCTATATGTCCTGGCTGCCCTGGGCATCTCCCTCTAACTCCCCTCCCCTCCTTTGTTCATTCCTGCTCAAGCCTAGGTTTCCCCTCCTATTTATTCTCTCTCCTTCCCAGTCCTGCCTGTCTCTCTTCTCCTCAGCTATTTGTCATTCAGCTCTTTATTAGACCAATCAGGTGCCTTAGACAGGCAAGGTGAAATAGCAACACATCTCTACATAATTAAACAGATGCAGCATTCACAAAAGTAACACACCTTTGCCCCATTACAGTAACATTCCACAGCATTAACAAATGCAAGGCACCTTGGCCCAGTTAAAACAATATTCGACAACGGTTTAGACAATAGCACAGGAATGTCCTGACAGATATTTCTAAGGCCTGTGACTAGAATCAGCTACACTAATGTTACAGTATGTGAGTTCTCCTACCTTTCTTTCAGATTGAAGATTTCCACTTTTAAAACTTGAGTTTTTCATTGCTTTAAAAATGTATTTCCTCTCTCTAAATCAAGTTGTGGTGGTGTCATAATTTTTCCAGTTATAGCTGATGAAATACCATAGAAGACTTTTTACTTGTCTCCAGGTTTAAAGAATGGGCTCGGCTCTTATATGAGGGTGGGGAGTTGAGTCTTATTTGGTCTCATCCACCCTTCATATGTTTTAGAAATGGACTTATACCAAGTGTGTGTAAATCCCATATATTCCAGGACTTAGTGGACTCACTTACGAGGCTCAACATCTGGCTTCTGATATCCATACACTGTGGTTTGCTTATTCTCTGGATAGGCTTTATCTCACCACCTTCCCTGTTCAAGGTGCCGTGACAAATATTCACTGCACACAAGCTATGTCAGCAGAGGCTGGAGTGTTGGCTCATACAACCTCATGTCCAAATCTGCTGGGTAACCGTGGCAGTTCTGCAGCACAGCTGAGCTTCCTGACCTTGTCTGTGAGCTTTCCCTCGGCCTCATCTTTCCTAAAATGAACAAATCCCCAAACTCCAGTAACTTGGCACAAAGCAAGGGTCTAAATGTGATGGTCTTGGTTTATAGTGAGTTTTGCAGAAGGCTCTGCTGCAGTCATTCAGAGATCAAGGTAGATGGAACCTGTGATGGATTCTAAGTTCACCCTGGACATCAATGTCCAGACAGATGAAAAGGGGAAAAGGTATAATGACATTTTAACACGTGTGATTACAATAATGAGACCAGAGAGATGGTTTGCAGGTAAAGGTGTTTTCTGGCAAGCCTGACCACCTAAGTTTGAACCCGGGAGGAAGGACAGAACTGACTTCTGGTCAGTTGCCCTCCGACCTTCACACAGCGCTGTGGCACATTCATGGAGCACACACACACACAGAGTGACATCAAGAATTGGTGCCTGTCAAAGAGACAGGAGCCCCGGCAGATGTGGTTCTCAGCAGGGAGGCCAGCCCCCACCCACAGCTCTGTCCCTCCTGAGACTGAACAGGAGCTGCGGTAGATACCAGCTAGCTCTGTCTGTGAACTGAGAGCAAGAGGCAGAAGGTCCTCCTATTACTCTGTGGTATTCAAACGCTTCCTTCTGTGACATCTTTGCTCATCTCTGGTCCCTTTCTATGCCAATCTCCCCTCTCACTGTGGTAATAATTTGCCTCCTTTCTCTGAACTGAGTCAAATTCTTCCATCTTATTTTCTACACAAGCTCTTTTTTTAAAACTGAATGCAAGGTAACTAACTTTACACTTCAGTTTTCACTAAAAAATATCCTGACATTTTTTTCTTCCCTTTTTCTTAAAATTAGGGAACTGGTACAGGCCAGTTTTTCTCAGACAGCCCGGCCATGCTTATTGTCCTTTTGTATTTTTTTCTTCTCTACTGGGAGTATAGGACACGAATAATAATGTAAGCGGGGACACTAGTCCTCCACGTGCAGCTTAATGACTGTTACTTATAAGTGTGTTTTTCTAGGGAACCACTGTCCACACTGAAAGACAAAGAGCTGCTGGCATCTTGGATCACGGCCCTGCCCTGAGGTAACCACTGGGACCCCTTTCCTCAGGCATCAATTGCTCTTGAACTTATGTAGATGGAAACATGGTTTGCATTCAACCCTGTCCAGTTCCTTCTGTTCCATACTGCTTGAGATCTCCGTCCATATTTCTGTGTGAGGTCAGTTGGCTGTGCTGCTTAGTGCTGACTAGTGTCCCATTTGTAAGACAGAGGTGTCTGGATAAAAATGGTTGACTTTACAGGTGGCACAGATGCTCTATATGGTCAATAGGAAGTACTTCACCAGTCTACATGTATGCATACGTGGTGTGTGAGTGCATGCTTGCATGTGTGCATGCGTGGGGGGGGGGGGACGTGAGTGTAGCAGAGTTCAACTTTTAAGTTTCTTCCTGTCTCTCTCCATTTCCTTTGGTTTGGTTTGGTTTTTCAAGACAGGGTTTCCCTGTGTAGTCCTGGCTGTTCTGGACTCGATCTGTAGACCAGCCTTGTCTCGAACTCACACAGATCCATTTGCTTCTGCCTCCCAAGCGCTGGGACTAAAGTTATGCACCACCTCCAGGCCTATTTTACTTTTTGAGTATGGATCTCTCACTGAACCTGTAATTGCTAATTTCGATGGGCTTTCTGGCTGACAGGCTTCCGGACTGTCTTGCCTTCACCTCCAGTGGGGAGGGTTACAGGCACATACCATGCCTGGTTCTGGACATGGTTTCTGGATATCCAAGCTCAGGTCCTTGCGCCTGTGGTAGGCACTTCACTGCAACAGCTGCTGTGTATTAACTCTCGCTGCTCTTGTAGACAGGTTTTCCCTATGTAGGTCTCCCAGGCAACTACAGTTGAATGGATGATGCTGGACTATTATGGAACCGTGGCATCAAGGACTGGCCAGGTGCTATGTTCCCATACTGTCTCCTCGTAAGCACTGCTCCTGGATGGCCAACTGTACCTTCAACACTCAAATCCACCCAGATTCAGAGAGTGACATTAGACTCCTGGTGACAGGCAAATGCAGAGCTGCACTGTAGAAGAACACATGCAATTTGGATTGGGACAAAAGACAACCTAATGTCTTAGGTTTCTGCTTACATTGGTCTTTAGGTATTTTTCTTTCTTTCTTTCTTTCTTTCTTTCTTTCTTTCTTTCTTTCTTCCTTCCTTCCTTCCTTCCTTTCTTTCTTTCTTTCTTTCTTTTTTAAACAAAGAGAGACTTTATTTCACTTTACAGTTTCAGGAGGGATGTAGTCCATCATTGTGGCACTTCATTGGAGCATGAGTGTGAGTTCAACGGGGCAGTTAGGAAACACAATGTTCACATTTCACCCACACACAGGAAGCAGAATAAATAGATGAGAATAGGGGGCAAGCTGCAGATGCCCAGCTATACAGTCTCCAGGTTTTACCTCTTAAAGTCCTACAATCTTCCCAAACAGCAGTAAAAACTTGTGACCTCGTGTTTAAATACAGAAGTTTATGGGATGGCCTTTATTTAAACCATCAGAAGTGGTATACAGTAGAAATGTAATCTTTTTTCTCTAGTTTCAAAATTCAGAATATGTGTAATGTAGACTTAAATCTACTGGGTTTTGGTCCATTCCTAGCACTCAAAGGACAGTGCCATAGTGAAGATGTTTCTTTCTTTTTTCAAAACAATAAAACACTGGTTTTATTCATCAAAATTATGTATCTTAAGGATGAATTATTTTTTAGACAGTCCACAGATATAAATGCCCATTAGATCATGAGGTATTTTTCTTAACATGTTATAATTTTCAATGTAGAGCTCCTCAACATATTTTGTTATATTTATTCTAAATATTTAATGATCTTGCTCTACTTTATATAGTATTTTTACTTTATTTAAAAATATTTATTGATAGTTCATTAATTAACCTCATGAAGGTCTGGGAAGAGAGTTAAGAGGGCTTGCTTCTTGCAGAGGATCTGAGTTCACATCCCAGCATCCACATCAAAGTCTCGAAGCTTCCTGCCACCCTGGCTTCAAGGAATCTGACGCCTTCTTCTGGCCACTTTGCCCTACACATGTGTGCACGCATGCACACACACACACAAATATATCTTTAAAAAATATTTAGCCTCACTAATGTCCTTTATTCCTAATCGTTTCTACATCTGGTTGAATTTTCTATATCTCATTTTCAACCCACTGTCTAAGTAGGCATGCACAAATGCGGACCAATTTTGTGATTGACAGCAGGCATGCAGCTGAGGACACACATTCTCTGCCTGGTTCTCTGTTCCTCTGACCCATGGAGTCACCTGTAAATCTGCAGCTGCTATTGTGTGTTACCACTGGGGATCTTCCTGTCCCCACTCTGGCCCGTGGTGTTTAGCTTGTAAATATCACACATCCCAGGACACAGTAGAAATTGCTGGTTCACCTCCCTTCTGTCCGCCCCACTGTACATACACTTTCTGACCAGCTCTTTCTTTCCTGGCGATTCTGCCGCGATCAGATGTAGGGTTAATACCCATGAAAGGCAGGACTAACAAGGGTGCTGTTCCCCCCTGGTGTTCCAGTTTGCCTGTGCCCTGGATCCTTGGGTCTGTAGTAACAATCAGGAGCACTTTACTTTCCACTGACCTCCATTCCACGAGGCATGGACAGAATGGGTCTGTACCAATCTGATGTGACCCACATGTACCTGTAATATGCTTTTGCGAGTCTAGTTAGGCCATCCACAGATCCACGTGTCTATTGTTTGCTGAGTTCTTGTTCCCATTTTTTCTTCTTGTTTGTTTGACACGGTGTCTCATGTATCAAACTCACTACACAGCTGAACACACACTGGCAAGTTCCCGGCCTCCTGCCTCAGCCTTGAGAGTGATGGGTTACAGGCATGAGCCACCATGCTAGGCACTTCTCATCTTGGGTCTCATAAATGTCATGAGGAAAGTCAGAAAGACAATCTGAGAGACTCCTAGGCAAGCGACCCTTAAGAACAGAAGACATTTATCTGTGACGACCTAAATTTTTATTCATTCATTCATTCATTCATTTATGAGAATTTAATGTGCCCCCCCATGTGTGTGTGTGTATGTGTGTGTGTGTGTGTGTGTGTGTGTGTGTGTGTGTACATATTTGCGTGTGTGCTCAGAGACCAGAAGAACTAGAGTTACAGTAACTTTCAGGATTCCATGCTTGTTGCATTGGTGCATGGATCCAAACTCTGACAGGCATGTGTGCAACAAATACTCTTAGCCCCTCCCACCACGGTGACAACCTATGTCTAAAAGATCTGGCCTTAGGAAAAGTAACATGGTGGAAATCTGAGTTGGGCCAGATGACATAAAGAAATAGTCCAAATATCTGAGAAGGCTCTTACCTTGTCACCCACAGGAGGCGCTGTAGCTGACATGTTGCTTCTCTCTGTACACCAGATGCCTCCCCCATATTGACTTCAGGGTGCAGGGAGACCTCCCCCATCTCTGGTCTTGAAGTCATGTTCACTTTAGATTTCATAACATGGCTCCTGTTCCTTCCATCATAGAACCCACTCAGGACTTTCTCTCCCTGGTGAAGACTCTAATCTCAGCCATTTGTCTCTCAAGGCTCGTTCTGGGTGTATTTTTGTAAAGCTGTCTGATTAGATAGTCACATAACTCTAGCAGAATACCAAGGATGCGGTTGTGCTTCCAAGACACAGGCCCACAGCTGGAGGCTGGGTTAACACAAAAGTGCCTTTCTTCCTGTCCTGTTTTATGTTTTCAATGTGTGTGATAAAGTTCTCAGGTGGTGGTATTATCCTTCAGTTAATATGATCCATGCTGAGGAGCAGGCCCTTTTCCTCTGGCTGTGTGGCCTTCACTTTGGTACTTACCTAAGCCATTATACCTACTGCCTGTGCTTCAGGAGACCCTCCCCTCATCCCAAGCTTGGCCACAGCAAGCCCCACTGAAGGACCAGGTTGTCAGGCTTCGTGTCTGAACTCCACAGTGCATCTGCTGCTTTCCACCTGGGGTCTTGTCATTACAGGGAAAATGGTGCTGTACAGGTGAGACCCAGGATTAGTAATTCCAGTCACAGTTATCTTCTGCTTATGAAGGCCACAACCTCCATTGCCTCAAGGGATTCTTTTGCTAGTAGCTCTGAATACTTGAAAAGCCAAAAGGACCTAGCAAATGATCCTGACATCAGCGGACAACCCCACCAGCACTTTGGGGTCAGATAAAGCTTTCTGTTGTTCAGGCTGAATCCAAGAGTAAATCATTAAGCATGTTCCAGAATATACTGTATTAAATTTTCTCAAATCAGTCACCAGCATTGAACGTGTAAGAACATGCCCGGTGTTGCCATCCTTTGGTGAGCACACAGAGAACCTTCCAGGATTCTCCCCATTCCTCATTCCTTAGTCACCAGTGCTACCCAGCCCTGCTCTTGCCTCTTTCCCTTGTCATGTTTACAGGAAAGCCATCCGGACCACTCCCTCGGTCCCTCCCCCACCCCTCCCTACTTCTCTCCCTTCTCCAAATTTTTTAAATAAGATATGGGTAAAATCAAACTTCTTTTCACAATAAAAGTACAAAACAAACAGAAAGCTTGGGGCAGGAAAGATGGTTAAAATGATAACATGTTTCCATCATGTTCAGAGGGACCTGAGTTTGATTCCCAGAACCCACATTAAAGTCGGGTACTTTTGAAATCCCAGCACTGGGGAAGTAGGGGTTTGCAAGTCAGTCAGTCTAGCATACTTGAGAGCCCAGGTTGCAGAAGAAGATCCTGACTTAAAACACAAGATGGAAGGTTTCTGAGAATCAATAGCTAGGGGTAAGTCCTGGCCTTCACACACACACACACACACACACACACACACACACACACACACACAGGTACACACACACACACACACACAGGTACACACACACACACACACACACACAGGTACACACACACACACACACACACACACAGGTACACACACACACACACACACACAGGTACACACACACACACACACACACACACACACACAGGTACACACACACACACAGGTACACACACACACACACACACACAGGTACACACACACACACACAGACACACACAGGTACATGCACACACACACACACACACAGGTACACACACACACACACACACACAGGTACACACACACACACACAGGTACACACACACACACACACACACAGGTACATGCACACACACACACACACACAGGTACACACACACACACACACACACAGGTACACACACACACACACACACACACACAGGTACACACACACACACAGGTACATGCACACACACACACACACACACACACACACACAGGTACATGCACACACACACACACACACACACACAGGTACATGCACACACACACACACACACACACACACAGGTACATGCACACACACACACACACACACACACACACACACAGCCCTACAGGTAGATGATCCGTAGAAGCCAAGAAGATAGTTTGGTTTAACAAGCAGCGGGCATTGATTCAAATGTCAGGACCCTGACTCAGCATGGTTTACTTTAGACATATTTAAGCACAGCACAATTTGGTGAAAACTTTCCCGCTGATAATTAGTTCAAACTCATGTGTTCAATAAAGCAGACATAAATCTCCTTGAGGATCAAAGTCGGCTAAATACCGATCGGATGTGACTACACTGAAACGCTTGTAAAGTTCATAAATATAGATTCTATACACTGATGGAAAAAAAAGTTCATGATAAGAATCTTGGGAAGGGTTCAGTGCAGAAAAAGTCTCTGGCCACACAGATAATGCAAAGGTCGTCATGCTAGTAAGCATGTCCGCTCCCCACATTCTGGGTGGATAAAGGCACTGCATGCCTTCCCTGTGCAGGAACAGAAAGATTCTGTGTGCTTAGCATTCCAGGTTTCCCTGAAGTTTATCTGTGAGCACAAAGACCTCCATTTCTCCAACACACGTGCACACATATACATGCACGCACACACACAAATACAAGTGCATGTGTGTACACACATAGAAGCATACGTATACTTGTTCATGTACACATGTGCACACTGACATGTATGCACGGTTGTACATGCTCACACATGTATATGAATACCACTTTTTAAACTTGAAAACTTAGAGCACATCACAAGCCTAAGCCTCATAAATGATACAACACACTTGATGTGGCCTCATCAGGGCTGTCTTTTATAACTTGTCCCAAGCTCCATTCCCTCTGCTGGTTCTGTTACTTTCCCCGCCTCCTGAATGCCCGGATCACAGGTGGGAGCCACTGTGTCTGGCTAACTTGTTTCCTAACATTTCCATTAAGTTGTGGCCATGCCTTCTATCTTCTATCCTTCTATGGGCTGGGGGCTGTGCTGAGCCCAGGAGGCTCTGAGGTGAAATACCATAGGCTGTGTCTGTTCCTCCTCACCCTGGCGATAATCCCCCTCCCTGAGAAGATGCCTTTTGATAAGCTTGAGGCAGGTATGACATGGGGGTCAGATGTTCCCTGTAGTCCTGGTTTACGATCCTCAGTCTGACACTTTCTCACTGTGGGACCCTGGATAACTCACCCATTTGCTCCAGGTCTCACATCTATAAAAATGAGGATCACAATGACTTCCCCCTACTGCACTGATGTGGGATCACATGAGGCCAGTGAGCCTTTGGAAGCTCTTTGGAAGCAGGGAAGGGGAATTTGGATTATCTCACTTGCTGTGATCCAGCGGCCACTGGCCACAGTAAGGAACTTGTCTCATCCGGGGGAATTCCAGCATTCTGTCCTGCCCAACTGGAGAAACGGGTTACTTAACTGAGAGAGGTTAGCATGGACACATGGCTGTGACCACCAGTGCCAGATCTCCAGTGATATTTAAATGGAGGCTGGGCATACACCTTTTTCTCAGCTCTCAGGTACAGTTCCAGGCCACCGGAGAACGCTGTGTCATGACAGGAACTGGATTATGTTGAGAGCTTCCTACTAGATTTTCAAACAGGCCTAACCAAGTTAGCCAAATGTTCACAAGGAAAGATCCCAAAGACCCCAAAGTCTAGATATCTGAAGACAGGAAATGAAAGGCAGCTTAAAATATCTCCAGAACAGCCACGAAATCTATGGGCTGGGCTGGGGAGATGGCTCAGTGAGCAAAATGCTGGCTGTATAATCATGAAGACCACAGTTCAATCTCCAGCACCCACTTTATAAAGCTTTGATGTGGGGGCATGAATGTGTAATCCCATCACTGGGGAGGGGGAGACACATGGATCTCTAGAGCAGCAGACTGGAGGAGAAGGCCTGTCCCAAAAAACATGATGGGTGGCTCCTGAGTAATGGCTGAAGTTGGTGTCTGGCCTGCGTGCGCACACGCACACACCACATAATTATACAAAAAGAATTCAAAGGACTGGAGAGATGGCTCGGCAGTTGAGAACATACACTGTTCTTCCATAGGACCTGAGTTTGATGCCCGGCTTCAGGGAATTTGACACCTTCTTCTGGCTTCCTTGGGCACTGCACTCACATGTAGGTAAACATACACAGTACAAATACACAATTAAAAATAACTAAAGTCTTGCAAAGAAGGAGGAGGAGGAAGAGGAGGAGGGGGAGAAGTCATCAAAAGCTCATTGCAGTGGTAGCCAATTAAATGTACATGCCACCACCATGGAAGCTGAGAAGTACCAGTCCAGGCATCTGCAGCTGGAGGCCAGGAGGGCCAATGGCGTCCTCCGAGTCAAACTGAGAGGCCCAAGAAACAGTGTGTGTGTGGGGGGGGGGTGTAGGGGGATGCTGATTCTGGTCTGACCCAAAGACCTGGGAACTGGGTTGAGACTTCTTCAAGATGGAAGACCTGAGAATCAGGAGCAGCACTGTCCACATGGAAACAGTCCTGACATCTGTTTTGTTTATTTTCTTGTTTGTTGTTGGTTTTTTTAAAAAAAAAAAAAAAAAAGGTGTCTAAGTGTTTTTCTTACATGTATGTCAGTCAGTATTCCACATGCATGCAGTGTCCATGACGGCCAGAAGAGGACAGTGAATAGCCCAGGACTAGAGTTAGAGATAGTCATGAGGGTGCTGGGAACCAAGCCCAGGACTTCTGCAAAAACAGCAAGTTCTCTTAACCTCTGGGCTGTAGTAGGAGGTTTCTGGCCCAGACTTTCTGGCCTAGCCTCAAGGTTTAGACCCACAGACCCGCAGACCTGCAGACCCACAGACCGACAGACCCATAGAGACACATAGATGCTTTCATTAGTTTTAGACTGATTGGCCTAAGGCCCAGGCATATAGCTTGCTAACTCTTTACCCTTAATCTAACCCATGACTCTTATCCTGTTCAGCCATGGGGCTGGGTACCTTTTCTCACAGCAGCATGGTTGTCCTCTGCTTCTTCCAGCTTCTCTCTGGTGTTCTGCTCTGTGCTTCCTGTTTTCAGAGTTTTCTTAGTCTGGTAGCCCCACCCACACTTCCTGCCTGCCTTTGGCCAATCAGCGCTTTTTATTAAACCAGTGGGTGGGACAGTTATTTATAATGTAACAGCATAATCTCCCACACTGGGCCATCTCTCCAGCTCCTGTTTTTATTGTTTTAAAGATTTATTTTTTATTTATGTATATGTATGCATGCACATGCCCATGTCTGTTTGTGTCCTCAGGGGCTAGAAAAAGAGTTACAGGTGCATGTGAGCTGCTCAGCTTGGGTCCTTTGCAAGAGTAGCACTCACCTTTAACCTCTGAGCCACCTGTTCTGATTTTTGCCTTTGTTCTTGAGACAAGCGCTCATATAGCCCACTCTGGTTTCAAACTCACTAAATATTCAAGGATAACCTGGAGCTTCTGATCTTCCTGCATCTACCTACCCAGTGCTAAATTTACAGGTGCGTGGTGCCACAACTGCTTTATTTGGTGATGGTGATTAACACAGGCTTCCTGCGTGCTAGGCTAGTACTCTACCAACTGAGCTATGTCCCAACCTCTTCCACAATCTGGACCTTTGGTAAATTGGATTTAATTTCACCCATATTGCTAAAGTTGATCTTAACTCACTTCCCCCCATTCAAAAGCTGTTCTCTTCAAGACACACCCTCCCAGTACACACATACATGGGTTGTTCCACAACTGCTTTACCAACTACCCTAGTTTCTTCTTATGTTGCTCTAATAAAAAATACTCTAACAGAGGCAACCTGAGGAAGAAGGGTCTGGGTCAGTTCACAGTGCAAGGGTACAGTCTATCACAAGAGAGTAAGTCAATACAGCAGGATAATGAAGCAAGTGGTCATGCAGCATCTATACTTAGGAAGCAGAGGGTGATGAATGCCCACTGCTGCTCATCTCCCTTTCTCTGTGTGTATGGCCTAGGATCCCTACCAGGTACCCACCCATTTTACCTTATTTAACACAAGGTAATTCCCCACAGGGATACCCAGAAGCCCATCTCCCCAAATGATTGTAGATTCATCCAGCTGATAATACTAGGCATCCCAGTAGCTCTCTGGACATCCCTTCATCCAGCCAAGTACCAACACAGAATTAATTTTCTGTCTGAGAAACATGCCCTCCACATATTATCTGTGATGATGTCAGCATCAACTAGTGCTTCAGAAAATAACACAAAAATCTAAATTAATGTCTCAACCCTCCCTTTTAATGCCCATTGACAAGTACATTATGCCCCTGCCCAGAGCATCCATCTCTCATCACAGCTAGTTACTCCTCACTAGACACTCTAGGAGTGTCAAATGCTACGCAGCATCAGGCATGGAGAACTAAACCACATCCCAAACACTTCTGTTTCTAACCACTCGGATGTCACAAGAGTAACTCAAGGAACAAGCCAGGACAAGACAGATGGCTCTGCCCAGTGAGCTCTCTCCTAGGCCTACGTGGGCACTGAGCTAGCCCATCTTCCCAAATTAAGCACTACATAGTGATGACAGATGGTGGTCAGTGAGTAAGCCACCTGCACTGTTTGCTGTGATGGACTCAGACTCAGAACCTTTAAGATTACATCTTGTGTAATCTTCACAGTGACTCTGTGCTGCATAGTACAGTGTCGTCCCCCCCCCCCCATTTTACGAGTAAGTGAACTGGGTCAGAACATTGCCCTGGACATTAGCACAGACCTACCGTCTTACTCCAGGCTTCCATCCACACAGTCTGGACCATGAGTTCTTCAAGGACTCATTCCCTGAGTCTCAGGCAGTCTTTCAACCTAGGACCACCTTGACCTTCATGACTTATGGACTGCTGTGTCTAAAGAAACCTAATACCATGGTAGGCCCAGTTTTCTAAGAGGGTGTTTGATTGACAAACGTGTATCACAGCGTGTGGGAAACTGGACTGGAGATGGCAAGAGAGCATTAAGGGGTGACCAGGATAATGTGTTGCTTCAACTTACAGGGAGCTTATTGCAAAAAGATCAAAGGTCACTTGGGCCAGTTGACCAATGCTGGGAATGCCCCACTTCCTGGGAAATGAATGAACAGTTCAGGGGCCTCTTCAATCCTTTTTATTTCTTAACCTTTAAGCCTTAAATCTAAACCAAACTATAAACAAGGAGGCTCTTTAAGTCTCCCTTGGCCATCAGGGTCTGATTGATTTTTATTTGCAGAAGATGCCAAAAACATCCCCGACTCACGACAATTTGTTTTGTAGGAAACCAAAGAGAGGGAAACTCAAATGTTTTTTCTGTCTTTCGTTTTAACATTTCTAATCCAAAGTAAACAAGAGACCTCTGTCCTTTGTGCCGGACACTGGCAGACACAGAGCTCTTGTTCAGCTTTGAGCATGATCAGCCATCCCAGTCAGGCTCACACTGAAGCGCCTGTGTGCAGGAGAGAGTGGCCTCGGCAGCCTTAGATCCCTGCCCTGCTGGGGCAGCAGTGCCAACAGCCGACACCCAAGCTTAGCTTGTCTCTGAGCTCAGGACCAGAGTCTGTCAGTCTACAAAATAAAAACCCCTCTCCCCTGCCACTCCCTGAAACCCAGACCCACCCATGACCCTCGCCATCCTTTCTTCTGGAACAAAAATTCTCTCAAAAGCAAGAGATGCTTTTCAGTAAATTAGACGAGGAAAATCAAAATGAAGAATTCAGACATTCAATCTGTCTGCAGTCTTTATATATTTATAACCTTCTGTTTGTCCATGCAAATCTATTAACACATTTATGCGAAGAGACAGAATATGGCTGCAAGGTACATTTTTCAGACATGTATCATAAATAATCACTGAGATTAATTTCAATTATACTAAAGAATAAACATCTCTTCACCCAGGAGGTTGAGAACAGAGGATAGTGAGTTTGAGGCCAGCCTGGGATACACTGTGAATTTGAGACCAGCCTGGGCTATAGCATGAGTTTAAGGCCAGCCTGGGCTATAGCGTGAGTTCAAGGCCAGCCTGGGCCACAGAGTGAGACTTTTCCCTTCCAACTTCTATAAGAAAAGTAAACGTTCTGGGGAAAATATGGATGGACATAAGTTTTAAGTTTTGGTCACTATGAGTTTCAAAAAGCCCTCTAGCGCTGATGAAATAACCTGTAAATGGACACACACACATCTAAACGCAAACCCTAGGAATCAAGGAAGATAGTCCATAGTCTTTTCCATAGTCTCCAGAAGTCCATGTGTTGGTTCCCTTTCCTGTTGCTGTGATAAAACGCCCTGACAAAAGCAACCGAGGGAAGAAAAGTGAACAGTTCAAGGTTCCGTTGTGGCCACCAATTCAAGGCATCAGGAGCAGCCGGTCACATGACATGAGAAAGCAATAAATGCACGCAAGGTGTTACTTTCTCTGCTCTTCCACAATCCGGGATTCCCTGACTAGGGAATGGTGCCACCCACAGTGGGTGGGTCTGCATCTCAGTGTAAGCCTGACAGTCCTCTACAGACAATCTCCTCTCAGGTGATTCTAACTTCTGTCAAGTTGACAATTAAGACTATCACGATGTGCACAGCCCAGAGAAGTAACAATTTGTATAAATCTGGACCACTGTTGAGTTGTTAATTAAGAAAAATCTTTTGCAAGAAAAGATAAGTATAATTAAATTATGAAGTAAAAACAGTGGGAGGCAGAGGTGAATTTAAAAATAAAGGTATTCAAACTTAAACTATTAAGGGGTGACTGTGTGACGAAGGTATTATTTCAATTCTGTGGGGAAAAGGAGAAGAAAGATAGACTCAGAGAAAGAGTATCATAATCAAATCAAATTATTTGAAAAGCCAGTGGCTAAGCCACATCCTGGCTGACCTCTACCACGGCAGTTCCCAGTGTTTTAATATGAAAAAAAAAAAAAATGTGTCCTCAGTGATGCATCTGGCATCTCGTTAATAAGAACTAATTTCAAGTTTGGTTCTTGATTTTGTTTATTATTATTTACTTATTTATAAATCTGCGTATGCAGTGTGCATGTGCTGGCTGCATGTTCCAATGATGCCTATGGACCAACAGGGGTCAGCAGAAAACTCTCCTTCTGGCGTGTGTGTCCCAGGGATTGAACTCACACCATCAGACTGAACAGCAAGCACTTACTCACAGGCCCATGATCACTTCTCCTGAATCTTCTAAAAAGCCTTGAGAGAAGTGTGCTTGTATCTGTGGAATAGAAAGGGTTGACTTGTGCATTGCAAATTGATAGGATTAGATTATTCCACTTCGTGGTATCTTTGCTGTTTCCACCCTTTTGAGGGGCCGCTGACAATATACACTGGAACTTCAGTCTGTCCCTCACTTGACTTTGAAACTGACATTTTCCAGTTTCTCACACCTCTGCAGTTGGCAGGTTTGACTCTACAACACAATTCCGTGGGTATGTTTAGGACTAAGTTCAGCAATAGGGGGCTTGTCTCTGATCCCCATGGCCCCCACAATGAGTTTATTGGTATCTGGTTTTGCCTGCTATAATTTTCACTGGGCACATTTCTTAAAATCCTCTGATGAGATTTTGCACGTTAAAAAGAGAGCTGGGGCTCATGAGGTGACCCAGGGAGTCAAGGTGCTTCCTGCAAAAGCCTGATGTCCTGAGTTTGATCCCTGAGAGAACCAGCTCCACAGAGCTGTCCTCTGACCTCCACAGTCGCACACACACACACACACACACACACACACAATAATACTAAATTAAATTTAGGAAAAAGAGACCTAGCGACTAAGGATGTACCTCAGTAGATAGAGTCCTAGCCTGGTATACATGAGACCCTAGAATTAATCCCAGCACCTTAGTCTGAGGCTGACCTCAAGCTCATGGGAGATTGCATGTTCTGGAAATCCAGGTGTGTACCACCACACATGGCTTATTGTGTATTTTCTTTTGAGAGTTTTCTTCATCATCTGAGACATTAGAGGCAAAAATGGTAACAAGGCTAGGCTGAGGAGATGGTTCAGTGGGTAAAGTGCTTATCTTGAAAGCATGGCGTCATAAGTTTGATCCCAAGTACCAACACAGAAAGTCAGGCCTGGTGGCACTGGACTGTCATCCCAGCACTGGGAAGATGGGCATGGTAGTATACCTGGAGAACACTGCCCAGCCAGTTAGTCTTGCAGAATTAGTAAGGTCCAGGTTTAATGGGAGACCTTGATTCAAAAAACAAGGTGAAGAAACATTGAGAAAGACACTTCTTTCATGGCTTCCACATGAGTGCACACACATGTACTCACACACGTACTCACACACATGTACACACACACATGTATGTACACACATGCATGCATGCTGCCCTTCACACAAACACATCAAAATACACACACATAGCCAAAAGAAGAAGTTGCGGGGATGGTTCAATAGCAATGCAATGCTCAATGCCGGCTGGACAGCTCTCAGATTCTCCTGGATATAAAAATGTAATGTTAAAATCTAGACTCCTCTCCCATCTCACGAGCATCTTAACTGAGTCGTTATGTCCCTCGGGTCAACATCTCTCATCTAGGGAGATGATTTTGCACTAAAGGAAGGTCAGAGGCCACACTTGCTCCCTGCTGTTTCCTGCCTCCAGCCTAGGAACCAGAGGTCCTGGCTATGAGACTTCTTCCGTCCTCTGGAAACTACAAGAACAGATTTTCACTTCTGCCATCCCAGGCCCACCACATGGGATTCGATCTCTTTTTTTCAGAGACCCTGCCGCACTGTCTGCCTGGTGTTACGACCTGAGCTCTTCTTATAGTCCCTGGTATGATGTGGCCTCTCTATCTGTTCATAGTGTTACTAATTCTTTTAACGAACTCCATACTCCCCAGTAAACCAGCTCAGGATTCTCTTGAACTCATCCTCCACCCGAAATCTAACCCTCTCCTCCTCATGATGGATGCTGAAACAACATACATCTCATCCACAAACAGGAAAGGAGAAAAGACCGTCTCAGTATTCTCCTTCTCAAAGGGGGACATTCCTTCCCCCAGAAGCTTCAGGAGACCAGGCCTTTTCAAGTGCTCACCCCTAAGCCAATCGGCAACCACAATCAAGGGATTGTCTTGTTTCCTCTTTTTGGATCAAGGCTTGCTGCTAATCTTGTGGGGAAAACCCATCCACATTACGGCAACAACAGTGGGCACTACAGACACTGAAAATAGAAGGTCGGAGAATTTATTCCTGAACTGGCTTCTTACAGCTCATCCCCTACAGAAGAACACTCAGCCTTGATACTGGAGGGAGGGGCTTGGTCCTGCTTCAACTGGATATGCCAACTCACCGTAGGAGTCCTTACCCTCTCTGAGGAGTGGATGGGGGGGATGACTGGGAAGAGGGGAGGGAGGGGGAACAGTGGTGATATGTTAAAAAAAATCTTTTAAATAAAAAAAATATTTTTTTTAAAAAAAGGAAAAAAATGTAAGGTCGGCGGTCTACACCCATCATTCACCAACATTTCCCCCGCTTTCTTCCAGTTATGCAGTCTGCTTTGTTTGCTTGGCAGGGACATTTTCTGCGGAATATTTTTTTGTAGGGGTGGTGCACAGGTGGTTGACATTTTTACAGTGCCTTATCTGAACTACCTTGATAAGAAACTGAATTTTGTATAACAGCCATTTCCTCTCAAAATTCCATGGCAATGGCTTTGTGGTCTTTGGCATTTGTCTGACAGACATCAGGATAAGTTTCATTTTGGAAGCACCCTGATTCTTCTTCCCCACTTCCCTACAGAGCAGGAGGGTTTGTTCCACGTCAGGTGCCTGGAACGCAATAGGCTCAAAGGGAAGGGACAAAGATGAGAGAAGTGTGTGAGGGCCGCTGCCTGCACAGATGCCTACCACCGTGACTCACATTCCCGGGCCCCTGCCAAGCCTTCTCCCCGCCGCCCTGGTGTCTGATAAGCCTGAGGACCCTTCCTCTCAGCTTTGGTCAGGGCCACGGGCTCCACTTTCTCATTATTTCCCTTATGCTCCTCATGGAGTTTGGAGTTGACTGGGAGGGAGCACTTGCCGGCCACAGAGTACAGGTATGACCCTGTGTTTGCAAAATCTCCTTGAACAAGATCTCCCTTTCCCATAGAGCTGTAGGGTGTGACTCTCCCTGCCTTCCTGATCCCTCTGATTCTCCTGTCAACCTCTGCTGTCTTCCTGAGCATCCGGTTAATAAATTCTCCCCAAGGTCAGAGAAAAGGGGAAATGGATAACAGGACAGATAAGACAGAAACAGAGAAAGACAACTATGGTCAAAATATTTTTGAGTTCATCAGACAGATGGATTCCCGTTGAAAAGTAAATGAGTAAGTTCAACTTGCATTGATTTCTCTTTTATTTACTCTTTAGAGGTGTGTGTGCGTGTGTGTGCATGTGTGTGTGCGTGTGTGTGTGTGTGCGTGTGTGTGTCTGTGTGTGTGTGCGCACGCGCGTGTGTGTGTGTGCGCGTGCGTGTGTGTGTCTGTGTGTGTGCGCGTGTGTGCATGTGTGCGCGCGCGTGTGTGCGCAGTGTGCGCGTGTGCGTGTGTGTGTGCGTGCGTGTGTGTGTGTGTGTGTGTGTGTGTGTGTGTGTGTGTGTGTGTGTGTGTTGCACCATGGCCATGCGCATACCTGTATGAGGCCATTACAGGCCAGGCTTGGTTCCTGAGGTGCTGTCCACCTCGTTTATTGAGACAACAGGGTCTCATTGGCCTGAAACTTCATTACTAGGCAGAGACTGACTGTCCAGAGAGTCCCAAGGGCCCAGCTCTCTCTATCTCCCCAGGGCTGGATGAAGTTACAGGTGTGTGTCACCATACCTGGCCTTACACACACACACACACACACACACACACACACACACGCACGCACGCACACACACACACACGCACGCACGCACGCGCGCACGTGCACACGCGCACACACACCCCTAAAGAATAAAGGAAAAGAGAAATCAAGGCAAATGGGACTTGTAAAAATATATGTGTGTACATATGTAAAGTGTGTGTGTGTGGTGTGTGTGTGTGTGTGTATTCTATGTTCTAGAAATGAATTTTGGATCTTCAAACTTGCATAGCAAGTGCTTTGCCAACTGAGCCATCTCCCCGCCATCTTTATATTTCCTGTATCCTTCCTTACTTCTGAGCATCACTGTTTCTGTCAACATCCTTAGCTGAGCCTGCTTAAGGGTCTCTGGACACTAGATTTGAGACTTCCCCATAGGAACTGCCGTCTTCTCAGTCCCCAGAGGGGTGTGACAATGTATTCAAAACTACTAGGGGACGGGAGTAAAGAAATAAATGTCCAATGAGTTGCTCTTCTGCTTCTGAGTTTGCTTGGAGAAAAGTGGTGTCTTCTACGTAATGAGCCACTGAGTCCAGTGTACATTTGTCGGCACTGCATTCGGGTCCCTAGGAAATTCCCCGACTGTGTCAGATGGCAATGCCTCTGCTGTGTCAGCCAGCCACTGGTGTCCCAGAGCCCTAGAGCATCCAACCCAGTGCCTTGACCAACATGCATTCAACCTTCCCACCCGTGCTATGGGGACATTGTGGTCTAGGATGGAAGGATTTGAGGTGATTGACATGTCCAGTGTCCACGTCTCAGGTCAGCCTGAACACCAGGCACAAGGCAGGAACAGGAGCCATCGACTCTGGACAATGAAAATCACCCAGGTGCCTAGGGACAGAGGTCTCCCCAACCCAGGCAAGAAGGTTCAAAATGAACCCAACATTAGCTTCCTTTCTTTGTCCTCCTCTGGAGTTGGGGGCTGGCAGCTGAGGGCTCTGTGGGGCTGAAACTTAGCTCCTCACTTTGCATCCATTTCTCCCCTAAATCCCTGTTGTGGTAGAAACTCCTCGTTCCACCGAAACTCACCTCTCAGTCTTCCAAAAGGGTCTCTCACGACCCGTGGCTTCTGACCTTTACCAGTTGGTGGGTCCCTCTGCCACTGCGTCCCTTTGTTGTGTGTTGCTTCCCAATGGGAGGTCTTGCACATGCTCCGAAACTGGTCCATGGGAGTCATCTTTCCGCTCACACCTTGGCTGTATTTCCTCCTTGAAACCTTTTAGAAACATCTGGGGCTGTTCAGTCCAGGCCAGGCCCACTGGCTGAATGCTATGTGCACGCAGTAGGGCCTGTGACTGCACCATAACCAGGACTAAGGGGAGAGTGGAGAGAGGTGGAGAAAGGACCCCTACCCACACCCCCAGAACTTGCATGGAATACACCTGGGCTGTGACTTGGTGGACTCTGCACCAGCCCTGTCCATGTTTTCTTGTTTACTCAGGGACAGGTACAATTGGCTCTGCGTGGATGCAGAGAACTGTGCAGAAGAAGGGCACCGAGTCTCCCTGCAGTCTAAAGGACACCACTGGGATTCACTCAGCTCAGAAAGCCATGAATGCTCTATAGCTAAAACATGAGCATGGATGTGTGCTCATGCAGTTGTACATGTGTGTATGTAGATAGAGGTGTGGGTGGATATGAACTCATGAACAAGGAAATTGACATGGAATGACTAAGCAAGGAAAGAGTAGGGAAGGGGGAGGTGAGTCCACTGAGGGGAACTTTAATAACTAGCTTTGTTCATATGAAACACTGTCAAGCAGACAGACTCTGGCACCTATTGCTCCTACAATCCCAATAAGTTAGCAATATCTTATCTTTAATAAAGTGTGGAAAACTGAGGTACCGGGGCAGGGAAACCTTGGAACAAATTTTGCTTTCCACGTTACTCTTGCCATTTGCTTCCCAAACATCATTATCCTTTTACAAAAATAAAGTAGAAGGTCCTGGGAGACAGCTCAGCGGTCCAAGTTCTCAAGCATGCGGATTGCAGTTCAGAGTCCCAGGACCCACATAAACACTGGGTGGTGTAATAGCCCACCTGAAATCCCAGCCTTGGAGGCAGAGAAGAGCAAACTGGCTAGCACACTAGTCCAATCAGTGAGTTCTGGATTTGATTAAGAGACCTTATCCCAATGAACAAATGAGGTAGGACAGCCAATGATAATGTAACCTCCATATGTGTACATAAATGTGCACAGATACCCACACACATACAAACATGCATACACACATAAGCATAATACACACACACACACACACACACACACACACACAAGGATAACACACGCACAAATGAAAAAATAAGCTGGAATATTCTAAAACCTCATTGTTCCAGCTCAAAAAAGTCTTGGGGGATATGAGTGATTTTAAAGTGTTGGAGTGTACTCTAAGCCAGGCTTGGTGGCACACTTCTGTTGTCCCAGCACTAAAGAGGCTGGGGTAGGAGAATTAAAAATTCCTGGCTATACAGCAAGACCCTGACCCCGTCCCCCCAAGAAAGACAGAGAGGGGAAAGAGAAGACGGGAGGAAGGAAGGGAAGGGAGAGGTAAACACAGAAAGAATGTGCTTGGAGTTGCATATTTTAGAGTTTGCAAGCTGGCAAACTATCTTTATTTTTCCTCTTAAAGAACATTTTTAAAATTAGATTTATTCATGTTATTGTATGTGTGTTTTGCCTGCATTTATCTATGTGTTCCACATGTATACTTAGTGCCCACAGAGGCCAAAAGAGGGTATTAGATTCCCTAGAACTGGAGTTATGGATAGTTTTGAACCACCATGTTGGTATTGAGAATTGAACTCTGGTCCTCTGCAAAAAAGTAACAAGTGCTCTTAACCTCTGAGCCATCTTACAGCACCATAAATTATCTTTTGATTTAAAATATTTTCCAGCCCTTCAAGGTACCAGCCCACTCACTTGATTCTGCCAGCCCCAACAGTGTGTGAGCAGTGGGCAGAGGACCAGCATAGATTCCCAGACAGCCAGCAGCCAACCACAGTCTTTTCTGCCCTGCACGTGATCCAGGAAGGAGACAGCCAGTCCCCAGTCCTGATTCCTGGCCTCTTTTAGCCAAAACAACAGGCAAGCCCCAGGCAGGTCCAGATCAAGCTGAAGGAAGGGAGCCCCTGTGCTGAAGGTCATAGAAAGGATCTATGCAGTGGGCAGAGGGAAAGACTGAGACCCACACACACACCAGTCACGGCATCAAGGGATGAAGGAAGCATAATATTTTCTAGTCAATGTAGGAAAGGGATGGTTTTCTATGTAACTCCACACCCCTTTCAAAATATAATGGAACCCTCCATTTGGTTCAAATCTCAAATGTACCCCCCCCCAAAAAAACAACCCTCTTATGTTAGAGCTGGAGAGGCAGCTCCGTGGTTAAGAGCACTTGTTACTCCTACATAGAAATTGGGTTCAGTTCCCTGCACATGATAGTGGGTAACAATCTGCAATGCCAGTTCCAGGGATCAGAGTGCATGTAGTACATGTATATACAGTCAAAACACTTATACAAATAGTGGGAACAAATATCTTTTTTTTAAAAAAATGCGCTTGGAGCTGGGTATGGCTCTGCAGGTCTTTAATCTCAGTACTTTAGAGGTAGAAGCAGGTAAACCTCTGTGAGTTCAAGGCCAGACAGACCTGCGTAATGAATGAGACACTGTCTCCAAAAGAAAAAAAAATCAATCAATCAATTAATTAAAACAAAAAAGATACTTGGGGAAAAAAAATCACCCTTTTTCATAAAAACTCATTTGTTTCTTGCTCGGGCTCCCAGCGGGCGGCGCTCGTGAGAGCAGGTAGAAACTTGAGTAGGTGGGGCCCTGTTGGAGGAAGTTAGATGAATGGGAGGGTACCTTTGACGGGGATATTGGGACCCCCCTTCCTTGCCTTTAGGACTCCGGTATGCTTTCCTCTATGATGCCCTCCCACTTCGTAGCCTCAAAACTGTAGGGCCAAATGACGGTGAACTAGAACAAAACCCTAATCTCTCTGTTCTTACAAGAAACTGGAATTTTTAACCCTGAGACTTTGAGCATCCAGCTAAGGATGGGTCCTCTCTGGGGCATCTGGATGGCAGGGAACTGGAAGGATCAGTTTGACAACTATGGCTACTCTCTTTGGGGCTACTGTCCCCCATGGATGGTCCCCCAAACACGCATGAGCCATCTTTTCTCCACCCAGAAAACCTTCCCTTCTTGTGTTCCCCTCTTATAGTCCAGTATTAAGTGCCAGCTCAAAGCTACAAACCCTGACAGGGCCAGCTAGCTGACCACCATCCTCCTCCTCCGTCCTTCATTTAACTGCCAGCCCTTGTTCCGGCTCCCGCACCCCGAAGCAGTGGGACAAGTTTAAGTGGCATGATTGAGTTCATGGTAGACGGAGTCCCCGATCTTCACAATGTCTGTGGGGACGCAGGGCGTCTTTGTCCCTGGTTGGTGCAGGCGTCCCAAAGCCATCAAGGACGGGGGCACAGGTGAGATTTGAGTTTAATGAGTATTTGGCTGACTACGAAGAGAGCGCTTTTCTCGGGTCGGGCCCTCACCGGGTGACGACTACCTCGGAGCAGCCCCCGGCGCAGGTGATTAGATCCTGAACGACTCCGCTCCGCCGCCTACAGCCTGGACGCGGCTACTGCGCAGGGGACTTGGGCGGCGACCCTGGGCACCAGCACTGCGAGGAGGTGTCTGAAGCCGGGCGCTTCCTGCCTGGCCCTTGGCCCAGGGTGGTGACTGGCTGTCGCGATCGGGGCGCGGGTCCCCGCCCCCGGCTTCCAGTCCCCACCCCTGCGCCCTTGGGGGCGCCCCATCGAAGGAAGGTGGTCCGCCGCGCCCCGGTCGCCTAGGGGCGGAGAGGTGGCGGGAACCTCCTTCCCGTTTCCGCCGCGGGCAGCGTGCCGGCCAGTGCCACCGGGAGGCGCGGTCGTCCCTCCGCCCGCGCGCCGGGGGCCGCCCCCCCCCCCCGCCTGCGCCTTTTTCCCCGCGCTCACCGCGGCGGCGCGCGGTCACTAGCCAACCGCAGGGAACGCGGTGGCTGCAGCGCCCTGCGCTCGGAAGATGGTCCCCGCGGCCGGACAGCTCGCTCTGCTAGCGCTGGGTACGTAGGCGACACCCTGGGTCCCGGGCCCGCTCCAGACTGCTCTCCGCGGTGCTCCGGGAGTCCTCTTGGGAGAGGGGAAGAGAGGCTGGTGTTGGAAGTGGGTGGGAGCGCGCGAGCCACCGGGAGCCGCCGAGGACTGGGAAGCGGGGGGGACCGTCCTGGAGAGGTGGCCGCCCGCGGGTGAGATTCGGCTTGAACTTTACTCTGCGTGGCGTTGACTCGCCGGTGCCCACGCCCTCCTCCTGCCTACCTGGCTGTCGCCGAGCCGGGCTTCCCCGGAGCCGCCTGAGCGCGCATTGTCCGAGTGCGACCCTCCGAGTGACCCTGCCTTTAGCCCCTTTCCTTCTCCCCCGGGGGGCAGGAGCCCACGTTGCGCGCACCCACGCCCTCCGCCTTCGAGCTCTCCTAGGCGTTGGGGTGGGTTTGGGATTTTCGTGCGGATTAATTGTTCTATTAGTGAGCTTTCCTGGAAGCCATGGTGTCCCTGTCAGAGGAGGCAGGAGTGACACCTGAGCGTGACCAGTTTCCCGAGAGTTGGTTCTTGGACATAAACGGGGGTGGGGGAGGGGACACGCGTCCCCTCGTGTTCTGGGTGGTGGGAGAGATTTCCCTCTACGGAGCTCGCAGGTGTGTGCTCTGGTGTCTGGTCTGTCCTTGTCCTTGTCAGGTGTGTTCCCAAGAGCAGTCTCCACTCTCATCTACCTGGTGCAGGGTCTGTGATGTTTGACCGAATGGACCTAAGTACCCAGGTGTCCCGGTCGCTGCTGCCGCCTTGGGAATCTTTCCTGCTACCTTCGGCATTTAACCCCCACACACACACCTCCACACCCCCACACACACCTCCCCAGGAAGCTGAGGCTGTTGGTCAGTGAGTAGAAGGGTACTTAATTGCCTAGCAGGCACCAAGCCCTGGGAAGGCTCCCCAACACCATGTGAAGCCGGCCAGCGTGTAACCCTAGCGCTAGGAAGGCAGAGGCGGTAGGATCATAAGTTCAATACCACTCTCAGATACATAGCGAGTTTGAGACCAGCCTGGGCTCATGAGACTCTAGTTCTAATTAATTATTAATAATTAAAGTCCTGTAAAGCAAGATGCTTGTTCCAGGGTTAATGGAACCCGGAGGGAAGTTTGGAACTCCCCTTCTCAAAATATGCACGGAGCTGCAGCCTGTCACAGCCAAGGTGAAGGGGGCTTTCATAGGTCCCCCTCAATCCTGCCCTAGAAAGGGCTAGTCCAGCTCTGTGGCAGGAAGGGACACATTGAGTTACACCTTCACCTGAAGCGACGGTTATGTGATAACCACCTTTTGGGTGTATGCTAACTTTGGTTTTCACTTCCAATTAAAAGCCTTGGAACCTGAAGATGTTGGGAAGCCTGCAGGTTGTTTCCCATCCCCCTCCCCCCAAATAGGTATATTTACTAGCTGAACCCCATGAGTGCTTGCCTGGTGTTGCCAAGCAGTTATAATTCATCCTCATATTTGGCTTGCACACCCACCTGATGAAGAAGGAGCCATCCTTATTCTTATTTTACAGAGGAAGAAAGAGCCACTGTCCTAGGTGGGCCAGCCTTATTAAAGACCAAGGAGTGTCGGTGCTTGTGATCTACATACTAGTCCCATCTCTGGGGTTTGGGATGTGGCTTTGAGGAGAGATGGCGTAGGAAACTCTAGGGCTCACTATTCGGTTTTCTTTGTGGCCGAGCTCTCGGATTGTACTGTTGTTTATTCAGTGAACAGGAGAAGCAGAAGTGCCTCCCAGCAGCTGTTGACAGCTGCACTCCCTCAGCCCCTTTCCACACTCAGCACGGAGCAGCACTCACACTGTAATTTTCTCCTTGCCTGAATGCTCTACCCAGTTTGTTCCTTGCTTCCTCAGGAGATTAGATTGACCAATCTATAAAAGCTAGCTTGTACTATTCCAGCACGAGTGGTTTTTTTAAAAACGCATGTGGAGGGGGATTAATTTACACCAAGATTTCTTTTTATTTAATACTCTTTAAAAGAAAAAAAAAATCACAGCTCTTAAGCCTGTGTCTTTCCTCAAACGACTACCTCCCACGTGTCTTTAATTTGCGGTATTTCCTCTGAAGCTGTTTTCCATCCCTGATTTTGTAGACAGCTCTAGGCAAATCAGCCAGTGTTTCATCGATAAACACAGTCTAGAAAACCCTAAACGGGCCTGAGGGAGACCTGGCTGTTAGCGCTGCCTGTAGAGGCTTAGGCTTGGATCCTGACATCCATGTTCTGAAGGACAGAGTATGGGGAATAGAGCCCAAATGACAACTTTGGAAACATGATTTAGGTTCCTGTTATAATTGCCGTCTCAGGCAGGGTCCTCCTCCTGGACACGGTACCTGCTATGTGGGTATTAGATGCCTTTCTGTGTCTTGTTTTTCCTCTCTGTGAAATGGGATGTTAAGAGGGCTACTGGATAGACTTGATGCCTGCAGACTAATGTCTGGTATGTAGTAAGAGCTTAATTAACCTTAATACCACCCATCTCCTTATTGTTGGTACTCAGGGCCCCAGAGGAGTCTAGATGACATGCAGGTTATGTGGGTTCTGTGACCCACAGGTCACCACCTGAGCCTGCCTTAAGCTCCTTACCCTGTCTCTGCCAGAAAACCTCCCCGAGTGATTACTAGTCAGTGTCATCTGGCAGAGGACAAACTCAAGTAAACCTAGGCACTCTTCCGTCATGACAAACCATTTCAACTTCTTATGTGAAGCACTTGTGCCCACTCTTTAGTGCTCAAAGGCCAGTTGTATTCTCGTCTGCAAAGTGGGAATCATAAAACCAGCCCCGCCTTCCAGGTTGTTATGAAATCAGATGAGATGGTCAACATATTTACAAACCACAAAAATAATTAGGCTGGGGATGCAGTTCAGTGGTGAAGCCATTTACCTGACATGCCCAAAGCTCCAGGTTGGACATTAGACTACACTGAAAATAAATCGATTTTGTGACAGAGACAGGCTTTATAACAGAGATAAAGCCTGTTCTGGCAGCACTTTCCACAGGTAAAGGCTGTCTCTAGACCTCAGAGACGGCTATTGTGGATGACCATGTTTTGGCTTTGTGCTGAGCATTCATTAGGGGCTTTCTCCATCACATGGAAATGTCAACTTTCAGGCTTCCACTGTCCACCTTTCACACTGGGCATTAGGGTGTGCTCACTGGAAGTGAGGCCTGGAGAGGTATAAGTAGATGTTGGCAAGGGTGCTGACCCTATTTTCTTTTCCAAGATTTGGTTCCTCAGGACAAGGTGATCTTTTTGTAAGTAATGTCTCTTGCAAGGGAAACTTTTCTTATAGGAGTAAATGATGCGTTGCATTATTGTTACTATGGTAACACATGAAAAACAGATGACTTTTCCATTGGATAGATCTCCAAGGACCTTTGCAATATGTGTTTGGAACAAGGCCCTAGTCACCACATTGCCCTCAAAAGCAGGCAGGCATCAGGTCATCCCTCACTAGAAACCTTTCTAGCATCTTCTACAGCAATATACTTATGTCAGAACCATCTGGAGGCCTGGTGAGCACAGGTGGAGGGGTTTGCATGCTCAGCAAGGCCTCAGGTGTGACCTGTGTGGCTGGAGGGATGCTTCACGGACCCCGTCCTCTTCAGGCAGGTGCTGCTGTAGGACCTTCTGCCTTAACCAACTGCCCTGTGCCTCAGAGCCATCCTCACAACTGTGTGGCTGATGACTCATTAAAGCTACTGGCCACAGGTCAGAGTTGGAACCTTTCGGAGAGTTCACACTTCTATTTTGCCCACAGTTCTGTGCAATTAAACACCCGTTTACAACACTAAATCATTTCATGCTTTCTGTGTTTAAATATTTATTTATTTTTAGTGTATGAGTGTTTTGCCTGCGTGTATGCCTGAGCACCACATGCAGAGCTCTCAAGGAGACCACAAGGGTGTCAGATGCCTTGGGACTAGAGTTACAAAGGATTGTGGGCCACCATATGGGTGCTGGGAATTGAACCAGTATCCTCTGCAAAAGCAGTCACTAGTGTTCTTAATCTCTGAGCCATCTTTCCAGCCCCATGTCACACTTTGTTGTTAATTGCAAAAATGACTTTATGTATAGCTTTTTCAAACATTTTTGGTCATATAATTTTAGGACATAAACTTAATTCATATATATGTGTGTGTTATTATGCATATATGTGCATAATAATACATATATTATGATATGTATAACATATACATATATATTATTGTTTCTAAATAGAAAAGGCTTGGGAGAGTATTTTACTGGGTTTTTGTTTGAGTTTTTAAAAATTTTGTTCTTGTGTGAGTGTCTAGATTTGTGCACGTGAGTGATGTGCCCATGGAAGCCAGAACACAATATCAAATCCCCTGGAGCTAGAGTCACAGGCAGTTGTGAGCCACCCACTGTGATGATTGGAACCTGAGCTCACACTCCCTGGAAAAACAGTGATCTCTCCAGCCCTTGGTGAGCTTTGTAATGTCTTCTAGGGCAAATGGCAAAGACAAAACTCTGTCCTAAAATCAGAAAAGCCAGAAGTCTAGCTGATAGAATCACCTCTGAGCAGCAATGCAAATGGGCTTCCTTGACCCACATGCTCATGTCTAGGCATCCTACCTCTCTTTCCAGGGTGGAACTCACTCTATAGACCTGGCTGGCCTTGAACTTAAGAGATCTGTCTGCTTAAAGGCATGTGCCCACCCTGGCTAGGCCAAATCTTTTGAAGCATCATGAATGGGTTCTATTAAGTAGGACTTAAGAAATAAAAACTTCCCTGGGATTAGGAAAAGCCAGAAGCTTACTGAATTTTAATTGTGTTCCATCTAATACTGATTTGTTTGTCTTAAGCCTGAAGAAGCATTTTTTTTTTTTTTTTGGACGGGGAATCATCTCCTAGTCTACTAAATTCTATGCTCTACTGTTTTTAGTATTTTTTGGAGAGGAAGACTGAGGCAGGATCTTTCTGTGTAGCCCAGGAATGCAGCATCCTCCTGCCTCTGCCTCCTGGGGGCTAGAATTACAAACGCATGCTGCCTAACAGGGCTTCTATTCTCCTCACTTGAGACTTTGGCATTTCAGTTACACAAAGAGGGTGGAAGCTTCCCCGGGAAGGGTAGACATGGAGCTCCTTTAGTTTGCTGGTGCTTGGCTGTTGGTCTAACCCTCCAGCCTCCACCTTTCCTGCCTGGGAAGCAAATGGCGGAGCTTCGCCCTCAGCCTGCCTTGGATGGTATTGGCGACTCCTCTACAGGCTCCGTGTTCATCTATCTGCGCCTTGGGACCATGTCAGCATGACCTCATGGAGTGTCTACCTAGGACACTCTAAATATACCTCAGTTGCCAAACACCAGCCAGTGTTGTCGACACTCATCCCAGACAGCTCTTCATTTGATAATCAAGGGTGGGGTGGTTGCATGCAAATTCCCACGTCTTTAGTGCCACTCTTCTTTGGGATGATGTTTTCTTGTTACTTTAAAAAGAGGATTGTGGGGCCAGTGACGTGGATCCATAGGTAAATGAGACTGCCGCTAAAGCTCAATGAACTGAGTTCAATTCCCCAAACCCACACAAAGACGGAAGGAGGGAACCAACTTTTGAAAGCTTTGGGTGTGGTTTGCATGCACGCATGCATTCGGTAATTAGTAAATAAAATTTTTAAAATATGAAAAGTGGATTTGGAGCAAGAGGGATGTCTCAGTCGGTAAGTAAAGCACTTGTCTTATGAGTATGAGGACCCAAGGTCAGTCCCCAGGTCTTACGAAGCATGAGCAGAGTAGGTTTGTGACTCTAGTCCTGATGAGGCTGAACTAGGAGGCTCCTGTGGGTTTAGTGTTCAGCCACCCTCTCCAACTTGGTTAGCTCCAGTCCAGTGAGAGACCCTGTCTGTTGGAGATATGTGGTGACCTGGGATAACCCCTAAAGCTGTCCTTGGACCTCCACACACACACACACACACACACACACACACACACACACACACACACACACGAACACATTGATACTATAACGTAGCCAGCTTTGAAGGGCTTTGGCCTCATGGATTACCTTCTATCACTCACTCGATGCTAACAAAGGATCCACTTTTGTGTTGGGAATATCAGCCGACATAACACTGTTCGGAAGTCACTGGGGTCATAGTGTCCACTCAGTTACAAGTGTACATAAATTGAGAATGTACCCGGCCCACTTCCGTCTGTGCTACAGAAATGTTTGTAAAGATGCAGGAGGAGACAGGTGAAAGATGCTGCATGTTGAATTGTCGTGACGCTGGAGTTATTTAAGTGAGTGAGTTCTCTTTGCCGTCACCACGCTTCACTAGGCAGCTGTTTAATGAGAGTTTTCATGATACACTCAAGTTTGAAAGGTGAATTCCTGAGCTGAATGTATTGTACAGTGCTTTGGCTTAAAATGATCTTTTTTTTTTTTTTTTTTTTTTATGGTGGTGAGAAATGGACCCAGGACCTCATGCATACATCCTTATGCACTGGTTAACTTTTCTTTTAACACTCATATATTAAATTTATTAAACTTATGTCCACAACCTATCAAGTCAAAGCTAGAGTGGTTAAGATCATTTGCTGCTCTTCCAGAGGACCAGA
Organism: Phyllotis vaccarum; assembly: GCA_033318265.1. Classification (NCBI taxonomy): domain Eukaryota; kingdom Metazoa; phylum Chordata; class Mammalia; order Rodentia; family Cricetidae; genus Phyllotis; species Phyllotis vaccarum. The sequence continues at coordinate 65,888,425 of JARWLC010000014.1, read as the reverse complement.
GTTCAGTTCCCATCACCCACATCAAGCTGCTCATGGCCACCTAGAACCCCAGCTCCTATACCCAGCTCAGGAGACTCCAATATCCTTTTCTGGCCTCTGTGCACACATCTACACAGAAATACAGCCATATGCATAAACAAATAATAGAGTCAAGAAACTCACCATACAACAGACAGGTTTATACATAAATACTGAATTTATCTTTGATTACCTAAGCTACATTTCCAGCAATCAACCTCACTTCCACCTCATTTCCACTTTCTCCAGTCTTCTGAAACACCGCAGGTTAGCTCTAACAATTGGCAAGTTTGTTGGAGAAAAAGATCTCAGCCACGATCTCAGATTTGTCATTTAGTAGGGTAAGTTCATGCATTCATACACTGACCATTTGTTACCTCGGTATCTGCTTCTTAACATTTTTAAAGTGTCTTTGAATTGATAGATCATTCTTTTTTAATTTTTTTCATTTATTTGTTTATTATGTATAGTCTTCTGTCTGCCTGTATGTCCACCTGCAGCCAGAAGAGGGCACCAGATCTCATCGTGAATGGTTAGGAGCCACCATATGGGTGCTGGGAATTGAATGCAGGTCCTCTGGAAGAGCAGCCCGTGCTCTTAACCATTGAACCGCCTCTCCAGCCCCGGATCATTCTTTTCACCGGGCTCTAGGAGAAAGCATTTCACTCCACAACCCTTTAGGAACCATGTGTTGCAACATTCTCCCCCACTGTTTACCCCTTACTGTTCTCGCTAGGGCATCTTCATAAATCTATAGCCTTAGCCTTCATTGTTCCCTGTGATGCTTGGGTTGAAAATATATGTATATATCTTCTGAATTTTAAGAGAATACAAGTATTTTCTTACTTTCCCAGTTCTGTAGTGGAATCATACATTGGTTGAACTATTTGATCTGGAACTTGTTCTATGTAGGGTATAGGGTAGAACTCATCTTCCATTTGTTTATCTATTTGTTTATTTTGCGACAAGGTCTCATGTAGCCCATGAGCATCAAATGGCTATGTAGTCAAGGATAACCTTGAATTACTGATCCTCCAGCCTCCACCTCCCAAAAGCTTGGAATTATCTCGTCCACCACACCTGACTTCTTATCTTTTAAAAATCAGCCTCTCAGTTATTTTGGTTTGCCCTTTGAACCTAGTCCACCTTCGTTTATTATTTAAATCATTTGCTAAATGCTTTCAAGCACGTGCATAACTTTTTATACTTTCCCTAACTGCAGACTTAGTATTCTATTTACCCATGAGTCTTCTGAGGAAGACAGGCCCTATGCTCTATCCCTGGGTTACAGCAGTAAGGGGTTTCTGCTCTGACATGTGAGGGCTTTCCTTCCCTTCCTGTTGGTTTTAACGGACTTTGCCAGCTCTAAGATGCCCGCAGTCGATTCCTTCGGAGTTTCAAGTAGATGATACGATGAAGTAGCGGAATAATACCTTCCAGCCTTCTTTTCTGCGGTTTCTATCTTCTTTTGAGTACGTGGTGCCAACTAGAATTTTAAGAACAACATTTGAACCTTTTTAGTTACATTTATTTAACTAATTTATCGCGCTCACCTGACAGATGTGAATGCTGAGGTCAGAGGACAACTTGGGAGTCAGTTCTCTCCACCGTGAGGATTGTGAGGATCAAACTCAGGCTCTTAGGCCTGGTAGTGAGCACCTCTGCCCACTGAGCCAGCTCTCTGACCCTGAAAAGCATCATCTGCTTTTAAAGGCAGTACATATTGGGTGTATTTTCCATGGGTTTACTAATAGTATATATGCATTTAACTGTTGAGTGTGGGGGTTAGTTTTTTTGTTTTACATATGTTTATGTATATATACAAAACACACTTTTTATAATTCACTAAGACTCAGTATTTTTTTTTCTTTGTTTCCAAAGCGGGAGCAGATAATTTAAGGTTAAATTCAAGTGTTTTTAGGACACTTGACTCAATTGTATTAAAGCAATCTTTCAAATCTTGAAATAAACAGTGCCGTTGATATGACATTATTTTTATATACATATTGCTAAGTTTGATCCACTGTAAATCATCTATGCATAATTTCATTTTTCAAAGATTTGTGTTTTTATTGGTATGCATATGTATGCCATATATGTAATGCCCATAGAGACCAGAAGAGGGCGTCAAATACCCTGACCCTGGAGTTAAAGGCAGGTGTGAGTAGCCATGTGCGTGCTGGCAACTGGATTCAGGTCCTCTGCGAGAGCAGCCAGTGCTCTTAACTGCTGAGCCTGATCTCCAGCCCCACCACCTGCTCCTTGTTTCTTTTCTTAGGTTTGGCATTAGCTTTGAATAAACTTTATATAAAAACTTTCTAAAGACCCTGGGTTTTTATGTTGGAGACTGAAATAATGGCAAAGTGACAATCTCAGGAAAGACTGAAGTAAATGGCAGATGTGACTCTGGGCATTTTTTTAACAATTGGTTCCAGGTTCCCATTTGTGGGAGTCAGAATAAGAACGGCCACCAATAGACTCATGTATTTCAGTGCTTAGTCACTAGGGAGTGGAACTGTTTGAAAGGATTAGAAGGATTAGAAGGCGCAGCCTTGTTGCAGGAAGTGTGTCTGTGTGTGTGTTGGGTGGGGTGGGGGGGACCATGCTAGGCCCAGTCTCTCCCTCTCCCCTCCCCCTTCTCCTCCTCTCCTCCCTCTCTCCCCACCTATGGGAAAGGAAGCAGCTCTCAGTTACTGCTCCAACACCATGAATGTCACCATCTTCCCACTATGATAACAGACTAACTCTCTGAAACTGTGAGCCAGTCCCCAATTAAATGTGTTATTTCGTGTTATTGCCTTGCTCATAATGTCCCTCCATAGCAACAGAACAGTGGTGAAGACCCTATTTCTTAAGCCAGTTGTAATAAGTATGACTTTTACCTAGAATCTATTTAACTCAGGTTTCTAATACTTAAGGATAGATCTACAAATAGTGCTTTATTTTAAATGTTTCCCCCTAGAAACTGCCCCTTAACAGAGTAAAACAAAGTGGGCACCAGGGCCCCCAAATAAAACATATTAAAATTTATTTCTCTTGATATTGTGGAAAGAAACTTCTTTTAAATAATTAAATAAAATTTAAGGGAAATGTTCATAGTTGATGCTGTTCCCATAAGTCCAGGTAAATAATTTTGTTTGTAGAAAGTACTTAGTGGAATTGTTATCAGAACACTGACTCTGATTTGGAGGGTGCCTGGCATAATGATTTCCAGCAAAGACTGACAAACAATGTCCAGATGCTTCTTGAAGCCTATGTGTCTATGTGTTGGAGCATATGGAGGTCGGAGATCACATTTGGTGTCATCTCTTAGGTGCCTTCTACCTTTTTTAAAGTTTTTTTTTAAGACTTTATTTTTATTTTCTGTGTATGAATGTGTACCTACCTGAATGTATGTGCATCACAAGTGTGCAATGCCTGCCAAGGCCAGAAGAGGGCATCATATTCCCCCATGGAACTGGATTTACAAATGGTTGTGAGCTGTCATTCTGGTGCTGGATACTGAATCTGAATCCTCTGGAAGAAAATGAATGCTCTTAATTACTGAGCCATCTCTCTAGCCCTCACCTTATATTTTGAGACAGGGCCTTTCTCACTGTCCTGATGCTCACTGATTACACTGGGCTAACTAGCCAATAGCTCCAGGGATCCTCCTGCCACCACCTTTTCATCACTGGAATTACAGGTGTGCCTTACTGCACCTGGCTGTTTTTCAATGGGCGTTCTGGATGAAACTCAAGTCTCTATGGCAAAGCAGGCACTTTGCTATCTAAACCATCTTCTCAGTCCCACCTTAAGCTTTAAAAAATTTTATGCCCTCTCTGAATAATTCTGTGTCTATTAGATGCCACTATTACTCAGCCAGGACTGGGGTGTGGGGTTATTGCTTATTTGTTTAGTTTTTTTTTTTTTTATTTTTCTGATCAGTACTTCCAGACCCAAATATCAGGTTGCTGAAGCAAGAGCCTGTCTTCAGTTTGGGTTCTTTAGGACCTTTAATCCAAGTCTGAATGAAATAAATCAATAGTTCTCTGAGCACCAAGAGGATAGCCATGTCTTCAGCAGCCATTGGTCATAATGTCAACCTAAAGCATTTTGGTTTATTACTGTGCCCCTGAGAGGTCCCAAGGATTAACTAGCTAAACAGAACTCATAACACAGTGACACTGGACCTGCCATCACTGATAAATGAGGGGTTGGCAGAGGTACACCGTTCCCTTCCCACAGTTGGACACTGGCAAGCAAATGGGGAAATACAGGCTGAGGGGACTTTTGTTCGGTTTAAAGAGCTAGGTTTTAGTCCTTCATCTTCCCCCACAACAGTGATAGCAGAACAGGACTGGTCCACTGACTCGCCACCAAGCTTGGCTGGTAGCTTTGGGTTTGAACCCTTCTTGCTGGTGCTGGTTCTGACCTACTACTGGTTTTGCACTGGGGGAAGGTGTCCTCAGGCCTGTTTGTGACCTGTATTCACTCCTTGAAGCAGATTTAAACAATGACAGATGTTTTTTGGCACATTGCAGACTTCGGTGTTATAATTAAGGTTTAAGGAGATGAGTCATGGGTCCCCACACTGGGATGAAAGCCGGCCTGGAGCCTGAGCCTTTTTCAGGATGTGAGATCAACTCATATATCATACAGATGGAGACTCCTTCTGGACTTGGACTCTCTCTTAGCCTCAACCTCCACTTCCATGCCCTCTAAAGGAAACCCCTTGAGCACACATACCCAGGTGCTATCTACGACAGGCCACTTCCGATCTGTGGTACTCATGTCCCTATGGCTGTCACCTCCCATGTGGGCTGGCCAGGACCTCTCCTCTGCCATCCTCATTAAGTCCTGCTGAGTCTTTTTCCAAAAGGAAACAGAAACAGGAATCCACAAACAAGGGAATCTATAAACACCCCAACATGACTCTCCAGAGACCCCCCCAACTTACTGCGCTTTCCACATACCCTTCTCCTGCACACGAATATAGATAACTTGTAGATTCATTTGTTTCTCATCAAAAATGGCACCTGGGAGATTTTATTTTAAAATCTGTCACTCCCAAGGCGAAAGGGAAATAGTGCTGCAGATGTATGTCCATTTATATGTCCATCTTTAACCCATCATTTAATTTTAATTATCCGGCCCTTCTTGATGGACGGGGCCTTTAACTATGCAGACCTGAAAGTTCCTGCAGTTAAGTTATGAGCCATCCAAGATGGGCACTGGGAACCTAACTTCCGTCCTCTGCAAGAGCAGCAAAAGGTTTTTAACTGCTCAGCCATCTCTCCAACCCCCTGGATTCCTGAAAAGCTAAACAAATTTACTTTCCTGTCACCTTTTGTATGAATGCCTGCTTCTCAGAAAACTTGTCTGTGGTGAGTAGCATCATTTTCTACACATGTGAAATGTTATCCGGTTGTTTCCATTTGTACGTCATTGGATTTTAGCGTGGTTGCGCTGATTTGCTGGTGTCCATGATGGATGGGGTTAGTTAGTTAGTTTCTTGTTGACCTGTAAACAGTTTTCTAAACCATGCATTGTTTTTTCTATGTTGCCTTTTAGGCTCGTGTGTTGTATTTGGACTTATGAACATGTGGTTCCATGTTTGTTTTGTTTTATGGGAGCTTAGAATCTGCATAATTTCTGGGTGTTTCTGCTTTGGTGATGCTTAGGACTAAGGCTACAAAGGGGTTTTCTATGATTCTTTCCTGTGTAATTTTCTCTTGGACTTTTATGATGTTCACTTGCTGGTCTGAATCTTAGTTCTTTTGGAGAATGTGTTTGGATTTGAGGTCAAAGTCTATTTTTTTTTTTTTTCATTTTTTGTCAAATACTGTCTCCACTGTTGTTGGTTGCTGGATAATTTTTTTCTGCATTTATTGGTTTCAGATTCCACTTTGCCAGTTCACTCGTAGGGAGATGTAGGTCTGTATGTGGCCTTCATCCTCCCCTGCAGTTCTGAGGATTGGGGCTGTAACGCATCACCCTTGGAGGGACTAGAGTATATGATTGCTCGCTCTGGTGATGAGAGTTCCATCTCCTGACACCTCTGCGGTGCTAGAAGGCTGCTTCCACACTCCTCTTCCCGAAGAGCAGAGGATCACTCTACCCTGTACTTAGCTGGAGTCTAGTGGACAGTGGGTCTCGTCCTGAAAGACTCAAGGAGCCCATTTACACCCCTGACAGTGTTTCTCAACTGTGGGCTTTCTGGGAATTGGAAGCCCTGAGGCAGGCCTGCCACTCTCCTTGGGACATTCTGGAGAACTGAGACTGTCTTTCCTCTCATTTCCCCCCCAGCTGAGAGTCTGTGGTGTCTGTCCTGGAGAACTTGGGACCCAGACCCAACTTGCTACATCTTTCTGGAACCTGAATAAATTAGGCTTTCAAATGGACTGCCAATGGTTTAAGTCAGACACTTTCCTACATTAAAGCATGAACAGGAGGGTGGTGGTGGCCCACGCCTTTAATCACAGAGGAAGGCAGATCTCCGCTAATTCAAGGCCAGCCTGGTCTATAGAATGAGTTCCAACACAGTCAGGGCTATACAAAGAAATCTTGTCTTAAAAAACAAAATAAATAAGTAAAACAAGATAAAATTAAGATAAATTAAAAATTATTAAAAAAACAAAAAACTCAGATATGTTAGAGAGTGGAAAACACTAGGTTTCCAATGCTTTCACTTGTTTTAGGTTAAAACAAGACTTCAGAAAAATTGTCATCTTCCCCTCCCAGGCCAGGTTCCTTACAGGACTCAGAGGATGGACACAACCCCATCGCTTTGTAATTTGCGGATAAATTTAGGAGACATCTCAGCCTACATGGAGAGAGAAACACTAACTAAAACAAGGTCATAATTCTTCCGTTCATTCGGAATTTTCCCTCTCTCTCTCTCTCTCCCTCTCTCCCTCTCTCATTTTGTGAGATGAAAGCCTGGACTTCAACTTTTCATCTTTCTTTCTGGGGTCTTCCATCAGCACCACAGTTTTCCCTGTGGGTACCTGCTTCTGCTGTGTCCTACAGACTTCAGTGAGCAGAATTCTCCTTGGCTTCAAAACATGCTTAGCTCCTCTCAATAAGCCTCCTTTGTCCCATGGGGCGTATTGGTCAATCTCCAGGAATTTGGAGATATCCAGCTATTTAAAAAATTACCGTTTTTAATCATGTAATTATGAAGAGGGTGTGCACATGAGTGCTATGCCCACGGTGGGTGGCTAGTGGTTTAGGAACTCCTAGGGCTGGAGTTACAGGTATGGGAGGCTGAACTCAGGTTCTCCACAAGAGCAGCAAGCATTTTTAAGCACTGAACCATGTAGCCAACAGCACCTAGCTGCTTCTCTGTTGTTGATTGCTGGTTCCTCTGGGTTGTGATCTGAAAGCACACACTATGAACTCCATCCCTTTCCATCCGTTGTAGTTAATGTCTCAATGTGGCCCATCTTGGTGAATGCTCCACATAAGCTTGAGAGAGTATTGTGTGTAAGTGTGTGTGTATTTGGCTGGTGTTTTCAGCATCATTTATAGATGCTCATTATATCACTTGATGGAGGGTAACTTTTTTTTTTTTTTTTTGAGACAAAGTCTCATGTAGCCCAGGCTAGCACTGAATGTGTTATGTAGTTGAGGATGGGCTTGAACTTCTGGTCCTCCTGTTTCCTTCTCCTTCTCAAATGCTGAAATTACAGAAAGCATCACCACAGCAGGTTGGTTCGGAGCTGGGAACAAAATCAAGGGTTCACCCTGTTAGGCAAGCCCTCGGTCAACAGAGCTACACCTCCAGCTGACTGACGATATTCTTAGGATCAGCACTGTCTTTGTTAGTTTCTAGGCCAGGATTTTCAAAGTGTCCAGCAGCCGCAGTAATTTCTACCCCCTCCACCCCACCCCTGGTCTCCAAATTTTGCTAAGTGGGTTCTGACACGGCTGTTAGACACGCAGGAATTGTGTGACTTTATCCTTCAAATGACTGAGGGGCTGTTTTAGGGTCTGTCAGCCTCGAGTCCTAACCGTGATGCACATCTGCATGGTCACCTGTGGGTGGGGATTACAGTGAGTCCAGTTTCCTTCTCTATTACATTTTTATGTTTATTGTGGAGAAAGAAAGAAAGAAAGAAAAAAACGGACAAAGGGTTTTATTCCAACTTCCTGGGCTAAGGCTCTATTCAGGTTAAGGTAGTGGGATAACGGACCAGTTCTGCACCAGTGAACCACTTGAAAGCTGAGAGACGCACCCTTAGGAAAACAACATTAATAACTGGTTATGTAACGTGAGCTTGGCTTCCTGTGAACGGCCTCTTTCCCATAGTGTGCCACCAGAGAAAATAAACAAATGAGCCCTTTCAACTCAATTGGCTTTTCTGGACTTCCGATTAAAAGAAGCAGGGGCTCTCTCACCTCTCACCCCAGGTAGGCCTCATCTACATGATCAAGCATCCTTTGTGATTTTTGTGGCCCAATTCTAATGTGCCATTGGGCATTTAACAGTATAGCTATTTCATCCACGGTGTATTATAGAGCCAATGGGATCATAAGGAACATACAGTCAGTCAGCAGTGAAGCGAGGGAGGCATCTCCTTAGGTTATCTCATGGGCCATCACTGCACTTGGCATTTAACTATGTGTTTTTTGGGCTGGGCTTGGTGATGTTGCAAAAGGAACCATGACCTAGCCCTGGCACCTAGCCATGAAATTTCTTGCAGAAGGTGACATAAGTGGACACGGGGGCTTTTACAAAAGGACATATGGTGTAGAGTGGACCTTGGGCTAGGAAGGGTGTTGCAAGAGTGCCTAGGAGACAACACCCTGCCTTTAGAAGTCATCAGAGTGCCCTAGCTGCCATATAGAACCCTCTGACCCCTAGCAGTTCTGTGAGACATGGTGAGACCCCAGTTTCACAGATGAGGAGACTGAGGCACAGAAATATTAGATTAACTTGCTCAAACTCTTGCGACCAGCAAGTACCAGAACCCAGAACCAGGATTTGGATCAAGAACCCTTGTCTACTGTCCTGGCCCCTAACCACTGCTCCCAATTCTCTGCATCAAGTCACAGAGGGCCATGCAGGCTGAGGCACTGACATGGAAGGCTGTGAAAGCTGAGGTGCTGACCACTGAAGGCTGGGGGGGGAGGGGTGCTGGCCACTGAAGCCTGGGGGAGTGGGGGGGCTGAGGTGCTGGCCACTGAAGGCTGGGAGAGTGGGGGGGCTGAGGTGCTGGCCACTGAAGGCTGGGGAGGGGGTGCTGAGGTGCTGGCCACTGAAGGCTGGGTGTGGGGACTGAGGTGCTGGCCACTGAAGGCTGGGAGAGTGGGGGGGCTGAGGTGCTGGCCACTGAAGGCTGGGGGGGGGGCTGAGGTGCTGGTCACTGAAGGCTGGGGAGGCCCCCTGCTGTCAGGCTTTAAGGCCTGCCATTCCCCACATTTGTACCCAGTCAGAGTAACCTCCCTGCAGGTCCACGCAGGTCACAAAGGTTAGCTGCCACTGATCTAGGCTGGAGAATATATAGACAAGCACAGCAGAAGCTTTCTCCTCCGTCAGGAATTCAGGCTCAGATGACTCGCGCTCACCTGAGGTACCATTTGCAGTGCGGATATTGTGCCCAGGAACTTAAATTTGTTAGTGGAACCCTGTTTGCAGTTCTAACTCTGAATTTTTCAAAAGGTGTTTGTTTAAAAGGATGTTCTTTCCCACTGGTTTATTCAATCCATCCCCCATAAATGACCAAAAAAAAAAAAACCTCACAGGGTGTGACCTGCTGGCCTTGTGCTGCAAACCCCTCTCCTCCCCCAACCCCTAGTCAATGCTCCCTCAAAATCATAGTGCCAGCCAGAAGCAGCTTTCACACCTTTACATGAACTTGTAGCTCTTCACAGTCTGACTAAAGATAGACCCCGTATTGGCAGATTGGCTAATAGCCACCCTTTCTTGAGATTCTTCACCCCCAACCCCAGCAATGCCATGCGCCCCACAGAAGTACAGGCACTGCTCTTGACTGGAGCAGCAGATGAGAACAAAGGAACATTTGCAGCTCACGCCTACACAGAAGCCTGGTCCAGCTGGTGGCTTTTTTTTTTTTTTTTTGACAGGCTTTGCATATCAGCATAGACAGACACGCAGTATCTGATTGATTCGGGGGATCAGGGACCCATGTAGGCATTCTGCAAATGTTTGTTAAAAGTATTTAGGGTTTTGGTATTTGTCTTTGTTTTATTCTTTCAAGCACACATTGGCAATTATTGATTATAATTATATTTTGAAATAATTATTGATTATACACAAACCCACTAGTGGGATGGACTTCTCACAATGAACGAGGTGCCTGAAAAAAACTTAAGAGGCTTTTAAAAATCTGAATCTCAGGACAGGAGAGATGGCTCAGCAATAGAGGGCAGGTGCTGGTGTTCAGATTTCTAGGTACTCACATCAGATGGCTTATAATGGCCTTAACTCCAGTTCCAGGGGATCTGACACCCTCTTCTGACCCACTCACTTCTGACCCACTCACATGCACATACCCATGTACACAGACACGCACAATTTGAAACTAATAAAAATAAATGCTTTTTTTCTTAAAGTATTGATCTTTGGACCTAGTAATCCATTTCTGGAAATTGAACTATAGAAAAATATTAGAACTTTCCAGTAATGATTCTCATACATGCACTTGGGCACACACATACTCAATGTTTTAGGGCTTCTATTGCTTCAACAAAATACCATGACCAACGAGCAAGTGGAGAGAAAAGGATTTATTTGGCTTACACTTCTATATCACTGTTCATCACTGAAAGTAGTCAGGACAGGATCCTGGAGGCAGGAGCCGATGCAGAGGCCATGGAGAGGAGATGCTCTCTGGCTTGTTCCTCGTGGCTTGCTCAGCCTGCTTTCTTATAGAACTCAGGACCACCAGCCCAGGGTTGGTTCCTTCTAAGATGTCACTCTGCCCCTGACACCTCCATCTCTGCAGGGTTTGTTTGCCCCATGACCTCGCCAACACCCACGGTCTGCATTTGGATCTCTGCATTTCTCTGTGACATACACTGTGTCATTTGTCCCTGGCATCATTGATGCATCTTCCCGGAAGGAGGCTTGACTTTTTGGAATAGTTAATTGAAGCCTTCCGTCATTTCAGCTAGTACTTCTGAAGTGACATAGCACAGGGCTGGTGACCAAAGAAGGAAGAGACCTCGCTTTCTGCTATGATGCTTGAAAGATCAAGACCACTACTTACCTGCTGGCTTCTGCCCGAGAGCAGCCCACAGGACAGACCTTTTATCTGAGCCCTCAGCCTTGGGGACTGTATTGCAGTCACGTGGGGGTTCATTCTTTAGCCCTCATATATGACGTGCTGCAAACCTTCCCTTGTGTGTACTTCCTTGCACAAGGAAGGCACGGTTTGTGCTTGTGAGTGGGTCTAGTGTCTAATTGGTGGTTCACCCCATCCTGACCAGTCTGGTCCTCCTTCTCCTTCTGGGGTGAGGGTTGCCAATCACCCCTCACCCCAGGGGATGGGGCTGGCCTAGCCAAAGATGCTTTCGGGAGCCATGATGACCTCTGCCCCAGCTGACAGTAAGCCAAAAGTGGACACGTGGCCTTCTCTTTGGCCTTGAAGATAAGGTCCTTTGCATTTGTTGAAAAGCATGGTTAGATCCCAAGAAGATTATTTCAAAGCACATGTCTCTGGTGCTGTCCATTCACACTGGATCTGCTTTCTCTGTTTCCATGTTGTGAATAGATGGCTCAGGTGCTGTTTCACCTCTGCAGATTGCCATCCCAAGAGCTATTTTCAGAGACATCTAGAGCTTTGTTTCCTATAAGAAGTCTTTGCTTTGGGGAGATGAGGAAATCAGCATGAATCACTATCAATATTCGGTCCCAACAGCTCCCTATGTTGGAGCGGGGTTAAAATAATCCTCCTTCGGTCTGCTGTTATACTGAGTCTGAGTGACCCAGTCTGTCTGAGAATGGGAGACACAGGTTACTTTGCTTCTGTTCCTAGTCTCAACTCTGGTGATAATATTTCACAGTTGGCCAGCATTTACCTCCAAAGGCTCTCTTCATCTTCCTCTTTCGTCCTCCCCACCCCCTACATCCATGCCACTCACATAGCAGCAGGTGGAGTTTTTTATTTGTTTGTTTGTTGTTTATCTTTTGCCTTAGTGCACCTGCGTTTCCTCTTCTAGGCCAACTATGATCTCTTGGAAGTGACTGTTTAGATGACTCTGGGAGCTGTAGTTGAATTGAGTGGTAATTCTGTGATTGATTAGTAATGTCTGCTGGGGATCCAGCATAGAGGAGGCTCTATGCACTCAATCTATGTCTATTACTGCTCAAAATGATGGTCCATTTTCTTAGAATGAAAAAAAAATGTATTTCCTAGGGATAGAAGGTATTGTTACTTACACTTCTTACTTTTCATGCTTCTCTTGTTTGTTTCTCTGTTGCTATGAATAAACAATGACCAAAACTTGGGAAGGAAGGAGTTTATTTGGTCTATACTTCCTGATCACAGTCTGTCACTGAGAGAAGTCAAGGCAGGAATAATCAGAGATGACAAAGCTTGCTCAAATATCTTTTTTTCTATAGTCCAGGCCCACCTGCTCAGGGATGGCATATCCCACAGTGAGCTGGACTCTCCTACATCAATCAGCAATCAAGAAAATTCTCCCCAGACATTCCTACGGGCCAATCTGATGGAGACAGTTCCTTACCAGACATGTGTAGGTTTGTGGCAAGTCGACAAAAAATATGACACTTGCCTTGTTACTATTCTCTGACCAGTACTTGAATACTTTAAAAGGTGGTTCATAAATTAATATTGAGCCATACAAAGGGACTTGTGAGGATACAGGACTAGTGTCTCAACAGGACACAGAGCCAGTGAGGGGGTGGCCTGGCCTGTCAGCTTCATGATACTCCCAGGTATTTTCTGTCCTCAAAGTTGGGAGCAGGAAAGGGTAAAAATGCTGGGTAGCACCAGGGTTGATAAGTTCTCAGGTCTTCCTGAGGTATCAACTGGCCTCCTCCCAGAAGGAACTCTGGGCTCTACCATCTCTAGAAGAAAGGATTCCTTTTCCCTGAGGACACCTAGCACCCCATCAGCAGGGGCAGCTATCTGTCCATTTCTCTCCACATGAATATTTTGCAAGGGATAGAAGGAACTAGAGACTACACTGGTTGGACCTCAGTCCTTCAGGACCAGTATCTTTAGCACAGGGACATGCAGAGCAGAGCATCATCTCTGAGTCTATGTGTTCATTTTATACTGAGCTCTGGCCTCAGGTCAACCCCGGACCTGTTCACTGTGTCCTTCTTTCTGAGAATCAGGCGCCAGCCCATGATGGTGCTGAGGTTACCACCAAGCAGGAAAATATTCTGGGTTATCTTTAAAAGCCTTTGGGCTGGCATCTTCTTCCAGGTGGTTTTCCCTGAGGATCTCACGGAGCAAAGAAGGTGGCACAAATCTCCATGGCTATTGTTCCTAGTATGATGAAGACTGTGTGAGGTGGCCACTCAGGAGCCTTTCTCACATACAGCTAGGAGACCAAGAAGTTGACTAGCCACTTATATAAAAGTGCTGGCCAGTGCCTGAAGAGGAATGTGTCTAGCATCCACCACTGTGTGGTATGAGAGGCCACAAGAGCAAGGTCTGTGGCTCTGGACCAAAATGCTAGATTACCTTGGTGTAGCCAAGGTTGTTAGGGTACCTGTCTGTGTCCATCAACCTCCACATTGGAAAGCTTCTCTGGAAGACTCCTTGCACACACATCTGCCCTATCCTCTCTGGTGCCTTTCCCTCTGTCCCCAGGGATTGGAGTTTTCCTCTGCTCCTCCTCTTCTGACAATGTACTTTGATTAAGATTGAGTGTGGGGATGGGTGGTGCTGACAATGGAGTTGAGTCACCAGCTGAAGCTTGCCATTGCTTGGTGCCAAGATCCCCCAGAGCAGCAGCTTGCTTCAAAAGTGGTCCAGGACTGACAGCAGGTGGCTGAGCCTTGCTCACTGTTCACTGTTTGATGCCAGGTAGAATCTAGGCATGGCTCAGGCTGGCTTGTCTCCACCTTCACAGTCAGGGAGCCAATGATCCAAGACACTTGTGGATCTCCCCTGAAGCTCAATAGGGTCTCTGCATGTTTGGAAAAGCCCACCCAACTCTTCGGGATGTATCCTTTTGGGGAGAGGGGTATTTTGCTTGAGCACAGGAGTAGAGTAACGACAATTAGAAGGGAAGGGAATCCATCCATCATGCTGCAATTACCAATGATGTTTTTGCTTGGTCTGGTTTATAAATCAATAGGCTATTATTTAGAGGAGCTTCAGGTTTAAAGGAAAACGGAGCAAGAATCCAGAAGCTTTCTTGTCTCTCCTTTCATTGGCCGGTGTGTGTGTATTACAGTTGACATGTCAGTGATGATATGTTACTACTAAATTAAGAGTATCTAGCTAAAACTCCTTTAATAGATCTATTTTATTTTTAATTGTGTGTGTGCATGCACATGTGCATGTGGATATAGTGCCCTCAGAGACCGGGAGAGGGCGTTGGTTCCCTGGAAGAGAGAGTTACAGACAGTTGAGAGCTTCCAGATAGGGTGCTGAGAAACAAATCCAGGTCCTCTACAAGGACAGTATGCCCTGAGCCACCTCTCCACCACCAGTTTAACTACAATTAAATATAAGTTACAAGTCCCTAATTGACAGTTAGGTTCACACACGGTGTTGGCTGTTACATGGTCTTGGAAAGATTTATAGTGATGATTGCAGTCTGCCATCATAACACCCTTCGGTGTGGTTTTTAGGCCTTTTCAGAAGTCCCCCGTCTCCTGCTCTCCCCCCTAACTTCGTGGATCTTTTCAGGCCTCTACTTCTAGGCCAGCTTCTCTTACTTCTGGAAACTCACTGTGTATAGACTCCCCTGTCCCTGAATAGCTTTATGACCTATTTGTTTTCACTGCTGTATAGTTGCTCTGTGACCACGCCACCGTTTACCACTTACCTTTGAGGGACATGACTGTGGTGTCCAGGTTCCAGCATTTAATGGGAAGCTTCTACAGACACTCTGGTGAAGGTTCATTTTCAGCTCTCATAAGTAAGCGGAGCTATAGCTTGACCCCCACAGCTGGACTCGGTTGCCCAGGGTGCCTTCTGGAGTTTCCCATCTCCTCAGCTTCTCTGAGATGGGTCTGGCTTTTAGGCTGTACTTCAAAGCACTCCCAACAGGGGTGATTCAAGACCACTGTCTCATTGCGCCTTTCTCTGGGTCTTCAACATGGAGTCCTTCCTGTCTTCTCTCCCACCCTCCCCACCCCAGCTCGCTGTTATCGTGAGATTTGAAACTTCCCAACACCAAGGATCCTATTTTCCTATTCCTCTCTCTGTGTTCTTTCCCAACAGAAGCTGAGGGAGTAAGTGGGGGCGGGGACTTACAGGGAGTTCCCACCCCACCCCACCCCCCATGATGTCTTCCATAAACCCGAAGGATTCCAACTGTAACCTTGTTTTCTTTTCTGTGTTCTAAACCACTGTAACAAAAGGCACACGACATCGACATCGTCTCTCCCCAAACTGAGTGGGCAGTGTCTCCAGGGTCCACATGAGGCACCTGGGAGAAGCAGGAGTCAGTGTTACTGCATGTGTCCATGACAACCCAAGAGGCCTGAAGATGATACACCAGGATCCCCAAGCTGGCTGTGGACTAGGAGAACAGAGTGTTATGTCCCTCAAGAATCCGATGGCACCCTGGAATGGCCTTTGTTAGTAGATAGTCCCTTCAATTCTGTTCAGGCAGGCTTTGTACCATTCCACTCAGATGCTGTTGGCTCACAAAAACAGTCAGACAAACAGGTGCAGACAGATGGACATGGGATGGGGTTAGTGCTGGGAAGAGCAGGAACACCCCATGATCTCCAAGGTAGGAGCCCCATAGACCCAGTCTAACCCTGGGAGACCATTTGCCGGGCTCTGAAGAGAGACTTGTGAGCGCATGTGACTGTCCCTATATCCTTTCTACTATATGCTGGCTACTTCTGCTCAGGCACAATTCGGGGCTGACAGGCCTAGAGTGAAGGAATTCTCCCGTTTGGAGTCTAGAATGTCTCAGCTAAAAGTACTAATCACATTCTAAGAAAAGCAAAGTTCTATGCACTATAGAAATTTAGTACTCATAGTCACTAAATACCAAGAGTGGCCCTTGTCACTGCCAAGTAACGAAACCCCTGTGGGATTCAGAAAACTCTGGTGGGGTGTATTGCCCTCAGAAGAAGCCTTGGCTGGAAGGGCATAGATGACCGGTTAGAATCATCTAGTGAAGGGCAGTAGGCCAGTCATACTCCTGGCCCCTCTTCTTTCCAGCTCTGGAATTTTCTCTCCTGTCCTTTCTTCTCTGGGTCACACTCCTGCTCTCCCTCCTTCTGGGACCCTTTCAGTCTGCAGTGTCAAATGGAACCGCAGAGCTTCAAGGTGCTCCCCACAAGCTGGTGACCTTCTTGGGATTGTTCTCTGATCGTGCTTCCTAATAAGCCACTTGATTTAGCATCCCTTCCTCCCAACTGCCTTCATACCCAGGCTAATATTGCACTGATCTTCATCCTGCCAAGTTACGCTTACATCTGTACTGGCCCGAAACACCTTCCTCTGGGTGGTGCCAGGGTACCCTGAGTCTTGGGGAGTGGTGAGAAGAAATACATCTGTTGCTCACTTGGGAAATGGAGCAGAGTTCAGGGACTGTTTATACATTCTTGAGGACTTCCAAGCCCCTGGCCAGGTAGGATATCTACACATGGGCTAGCCACCAAAAAGGAAATATGCCCAGCTATCTTGAAGCTACCAATAATTATGTTGGTTGGTGTCAGGCTCAAAGGGTGATCTAAACCACTATAGGCCAGGGAGGCTGAGATGTCCCAGTGGACCACAGAGACAGGGAAGGGACTCATACCATCCCCGTGCACCTCAAAGGCTGGCAATAGCTTCCACATTTTCTTGCAACAAGTGTACTCTCTAGCATCCGGGATATAGAACAACTCCATCCCCAGTAGCCCAAGAGTGTCCCTTCATCTTTCAATTCAGGTGAAGCCAGATCCCTGGCTTTGCCACAGTAAAGATTTTCAGAGTGAGCCAGACTGAAGCAGAACTGGGGTTTGTAAAGGTATTTTAAAATATAGATTTAAAAAAAAAAAAAAAAGCACAATAGTTAAGAGAGGGTGCTCACAAGATGACACATCTGAGATTGAGGGCGTGGGCTTTTCTGAGAGAGAGTCCCTTTTATAGTTACCTTCAAAGGATGGCTAAGGAACCAGAGTGAGGTCACACATGGTTGCCAAGGACAAGATCACACTTGATAAAGCAGAAGTCTAGATCACAGGGCTGCGGGAAGGTAGGCTACCACCAGGAAAAGTCTAAATCACAGGGCTGTGGGAAGGTAGACTATCACCACTGTAAACAGACAGACTAGTTAGAGATTCCCAGAAAATGGAAGAGGAGTATGATCCTGCCCGAAGTCATACAAGTTTAGGCCATCAGCCTGGCTCATTGTTCTATTTACTAATATCATGAACCCTCCTAGCAGACGTCATTGCCCTGATATGCTTGCTTCTCACCTGGCAAGAGGCTGGAGTAAAGGGCTCCTTGCTCTGTCTTTCCTGCCTCATTCTCTGCCTGTTTGGGGCTCTAAGGCCCTGGGACTCATAGTTGGTTCTAAAGCCTGACCACTTGAGCCCTGATACTGTGTCTGCCCACTCCCCCAAGCTATTCTTCACCCTTCTAGGACCCTTTCCAGGGGCACCTTTAAGTCTGAATCAATAGCAGTCAGCTGGCACAGGCTTTCAGAGTACCCATTCTGATACAGCGCCTTTGCCATTCGGCTCTGGTAGAGCCTGTTAGTGACTCAGCATCTGAGGACTCCAGTCAGCCCTGCTGCTACCTTGCAGTTCCAGGAACTCAGGTGGGGGTGGTGGGGATGGGGGGGGTGGCAAGGAAGAGGAAGCTTGGCTCAGGACCCATCCCAGATCCAGAGATGGGCTCCCCCCTGGCAGAGAAGGATATGGCACAGGTTTTGAAGATATGCCTTGCCAAGGGCCTTCCTTGCCCCAGGACACACACAACTCTGAATCCTGATGAGTAACTTACTGAACCAGAGCTGTGTTGTCAAGCGTGTGTGTATGTGTGTGTGTGTGTGTGTGTGTGTGTGTGTGTGTGTGTGTGTGTGTGTGTGTGTGTGTGTTCCTCAACCCAGCATCAGTGAACAGTATAGTGAGCTCTGCTGCTGAATGGGTGAGTGGCCAGAACACTGAGAGTGGTCTTTATGGAAGTGCAATATGTCTTGGCTCACACATGTGGCTTTAGGAATGGAAGTGTCTCTGTGGAAAAGGGTGCAAGCACCTCTCCAACTTTCTCATCAGCTGGTTTTCACTGTTTATTTACCTTGGGAGCTTTCCAGCAAGTCAGGATGCACCACCCCCTTTTGCAATCGGGCCGACTCTCTGCCATCCTCGTGTGTGTGATGTCAGTTTTAGACATTTATTAATTAGGATCTAAACTTTAAACAGCTCAAAGTATTCTGCAAACATTCACACTTGACCTTAGATGCAGGGAAAGAAAGCCACTAAGTAGCTTTTTATAAATCTGAGACTATGAGGTTTGGGCTGTGAGAGGGAGAGAAAAAACTGGGAACCTCGGATGGTCTGTGTGTGTGATCCAAGTGACATCCATCCCACTCAGCTAAGCCCAGCTAGATGCCGTCACTCCTGCAGGCAGGTCTTTTGACTCTCCACAGCTACCTGCTACTCATGACCAGGACCAGTGATGGATCCCACTTGGATCGTACACACAGTCATGGAGCAACTGAGCTAGTGTATCTGAGCTACTTGGACTAGCTGGATGCCCCTGGGAAGAAATACCAAGCAGAGTGAGAGCCTCATTGACCTAGCAGGAACTCCGATGCCTCCATGGGAGTCCCTCTTTTGCCAGGCTCAGGCGGACACTGATCACACTAGCTTCCACGGGCTTCCTTAGAGCAGTCCAAGTGAACCGAGAAACTTCCCTGGGACGATCGGGGTCCCTAGGGAGAGAGGAGACCCTCTGCACCACTGAGTAGCAGCTATATTCATTTGTATTTTCTACCCAAAGGTAGGTTTATCTGTGGCTGGTCAGCCTAGTCACTCAACAGGCAGTCTCTGTGCCCAAAAGCCCAGTGCTTTGAGTTTGCACAAAGAGTTAGATAGACAGGCGCAGACTGATGGACACAGCGTGGCAGGAAGTCCTGACAGGCACAGCCCCACTGGGGCCAGCTGATTACCTCACTCCCTCGCTAGATCTTCAGAGACTGTTTCTAATGTTCTTGTGATGGCTTTTAAAAACTGGAAGGGTGGCTTCTGATAGGGAGAGGACTGTGTGAGTTGTGAGTGATGCACCTCCCCCCACCCGGGCTCTCCAACACCTATCTGGTCACAGAAATAGATATTCAGTCACCACTTGAATGAATGAATGGTCAGAATTTAAGTGTGCTCCATTTCCCCTGGAATCCGAATAAGGAAAAAAAAAATCAAGAAATGTAAAGAGGAAGAGATCTAAACAGAGTTCTGGGGAAGGGCACGTAGGTATCTGGACACCCCCTCTGCATGTACGTCATCATTACCTCCAGGTTCCTTCCCAATAGGGAGACCTAGAGAAACTCAGTCCAACCACAGAGGGCACCAGGCACTGCGCCAAGTTCGGGGATATAGCAGACACAAGAAACACCAGCAGGCGGAACGGAGGAATGCACTGGAAAAGGCATGATTGTTTCCCCAGGGAGCTGGACTTTGAGAGGCAGACATGATTTCCACAGCGGGGTGAGGTGTGTGTCACTGTGTACATATACAGGTCACATGTATTTCAGGGCACAGTGTGAGGATGTGAAGCATGTCAGCTGTAATCTGGGTGATTAGCAATGCACTGACCTAAGAAACCATCCATAAGAGCTGTCAGTGTGGAGGGGCAAGTCTGAGATTTCAGCCATAGGATGGCGGAGGCAGGAGGATCAGGAATCCAAGGTCATCCCTGGTTACATAGTAGGTTAAAGGCCAGTGTGAGCTGCATTCATTAAAACCTTATCTCTAAAATGAAATAAATGGGAAGAAGCTCTCACTCGGTGCCCAGCAGATTTCTGACAAATCCCTTAATTCTTGTGTTACAATGTCTTTGTCCAGGAGATGGAATCTGTGGCCTTTTACAGTGAAGAGAATGCGGCTTTTTTATACAGAGGTCAGAGTCACAAGGACCTCAACAGTGTGCTGAGTCTGGAGAGCCGGGCAGCAGCTGGGGTAGGAAGCAGGAGTTTGGATGCAGTGCCTCTAGGGCCTACTTGCTTTCTCTGTCTCTGTCTCTGTCTCTGTCTCTCTGTGTCTCTGTGTGTGTGTGTGTGTGTGTGTGTGTTTGGAGATTTGGAGGAAAGCATTGCTGTTTGTTTGGGAGAGACCGGCCCTAAACTCACAATGTACTAAAGTAGCAGAGACTGAGTACCTTGAAGGATGATCCCTCAACCTCCAGTCCCGCACCACCACATCTGGCTTTTCAGGCTGGGTGTTTTAAATCTGGCCGAGGACACCAGCCTCGGTTGGGGGGGGTGGGGGATGGTCTAGAGCAGCCGGAGCAAAGGCTGGAAGGCCTTGTCAGAAGAACCGGTTTGGCAACTGCTGTGCCGCCTAGAAAGGTGCTGAGGCCTGGACCCGGGAGGCCAGGATGCGGGGATGGATGAAGTGTCTGTGTGGGGGCTGGCTATGTAGAAGGACTTGGCTTGGATTGCAAAGTAGAGGGAGGGGCCGACCTGGTCTTCAGTCCTGCCTGGAACAGGAGGACACGAGTTTATTTTTGACCTTATGACTTGAGGAGCAGGCCCTGCTGCAGGGTGGGGCTGGAGCTGGTGTTTGGGAAGGTCTTGGTGATGTCAACAGCTCTGCTGCTGTGTGGCAGTGAGAACACTCCCACTGCCCATGTGTCTCAGATATTTAGAAGGGAGCCCACAGATCTCAGATTTCCTTCCCTCTTCCTATCTTTCTTCTTTTCTTCCTCTTTTTAAAGACTTATGTTTTTTAATTATGTGCGTGTGTGAACCCGAGTACAGGTACCCAGGTGCCCTTGGTTCCCCTAGAGCTGGAGTTACAGGAGATTATGAGCCACCCAACGTGGGTGATGGGAACTTACTCAGTGTTCTGAAAGCAGTATGTGCCCTTAACCACTGTGCCATCTCCAGACCCACCCCCTCCTTCCTCCCTTTATTTCCCTCTCTTTCCCTCCCAGTCTTTCTCCTCTTGTTATATGTGGTTGACATAAGCAGACCGTGACCTTTCAAATCCTCAAAAGCAAGGTCAGAGCCCTGAGTACCCCTGGGCCTTAGCCAGTGGACCCTAGATTTCAAGCAGTCCCTTGAAGTCCATTCTGGAAGTCCTGAGGGAGAACAGGGTGAGTACCTGTCACCCCTCTTCTGAGTCCTGGGGAGTGAAGGAGCGAGATCTGCTGAAGCGCCATTAGCTGCCAGGGTCAGTAGGCACACTGCACTCTAAGGGAGCGACATACCCACCAATGCAAGGCGAAGACCTTTGCCATAGCCCTGTGAGAAGATCCTATTCTTGTTCGGCCTAGGGGATTTAAGGCTTAGTGTGCTTACAGTGTGTCAAGTCTCTCGGTTACTAATGGACAAAGGCAAAACCCAAACCCAGGTCTGTGACAAAGACAAGGCACGCCTGAGTCAGAAGTCAGAGGTAGCAGAAGCTATGATGCCCAACCCCTCTACCATTCCTCCCCCTGCTTGTCCCTGAGGGTCTCTCCGACCTAGAAGGATGTGGAAAATTCCTATAAGCTTTCCATGGTGCTGTAGGGTGAGTTGTGACGTCAGTGCCATACAGTCATCAGAAGGTTACCAGAAGCTATTGCTCTAAACTTGCCAATGTGAAATTAGTTACTTGGGGGACCCCAGATATCAGTAAGAAGGCGGCTGAGGGGACTCTCGTGGGGCTTCTGGATAGATTAGTCAGCCGTCAACTCTGCATGGTAGATGTAGAAGAGGGAAGTACCCTCATCTGATATCTCCAAAGCTTGCTGATTTTCATAAGAGCGCCCCTTGCTGATCAGTTATTGTGCCTGATCCCCAATTCCAGGTGGAGGACTTACTCAGAAGGGATCAAAACATGGTCAGCTGACTGAGAAGGTGGGCAGCCCTCTGTCTTCATGGCTGCCTGTAAGCTTGGAGCCTTGGCCAGTCTCGA
The DNA here is from genome assembly GCA_033318265.1 of Phyllotis vaccarum. Classification (NCBI taxonomy): domain Eukaryota; kingdom Metazoa; phylum Chordata; class Mammalia; order Rodentia; family Cricetidae; genus Phyllotis; species Phyllotis vaccarum. Next base: position 65,866,185 of record JARWLC010000014.1, on the reverse strand, counting down.
CCAGCTCTGCCACCTAAAGACAGAGCCCAACATTGAAAAAGATGAAACTGACCTAGGCATGGTAGTACACGCTTGTAATCCCAGCTCTCAGGAGGCTGGGACAGGAGGATTTTTGTGAGTTCAAGACCTGCCTGAACTACATGGCAGAAAAGGAGGGGGAGAGGGGGAGGGGAAGGAGAGGAAAAGAGCTTGCTAAGGAAAACTCAGTCCCAGACACACCTAGGCTCTGGGCTCCTGTCTGCCTGAGACTGCCTGGCCTTAGCTAAAGGGAAGGGGAGGGGTTGTTTTTTGTTTTTGCTTTTGCAATGTGGTTGCACTGGTCCATCTGTCCTGGAACTCTCTACATAGCTGAGGTTGGCCTTGAACCTCTGATGCTCTCATCTGAGTTTGAGGGCTGCAGGTGTGTGCTATCACACCTGGGTTTCTGTAGTGTTTGGAAGGGAGCCCACAGCCTGGGTCTCTTCTGGCATCTTCTCAGCTCCGAAACAGGAGCATCATCCAGGCTGTGCACCCCTTGACTGGAAACCTGCAATCCAAAGCCCACGTGAGGCTTCAAGCAAAAGATTCCATATCTGACTTTTTAGAATGGATCATGGTCACCAGGCAGGTGTCGTAAAATTACTGAACCCAATGGCACTGAGTCTATTCATAAGACATATAAAACAAGTTAATTTTCTGTTTGGACTTTGTTCCTGTTCCCAAAATATCTCAATGTCTACATACAAATATTCCAAAATTAAAAACAAATATATTATGCTGGGGAGATTGCTTGATCATTGAGGTGGTTGCCCTGAAGAATAAGGACCTGAGTGTAACCCCAGAAGCCATGGAAAAAGCCAGGTCCAATGGTGTGTGCTTGTAATCTTAGCGTGGGGAGGTCGAGTCAGGCTCCTGGGACTCATGGAGTTCCAGCCCAGGCTCTGGTTCCATATAAATTAGTAAGGGGCTGGAGAGATGGTTCACCAGTCAAGAGAATGTGTCCTATTGCTACAATGAAGCACCATGAGCAAAGGGCAAGTCGGGGAGAAAAGGGTTTATTCAGTTTACACTTCCACATTGTCAGCCATCACTGAGGGAAGTCAGGACAGGAACTCAAGCAGGGCAGGAACCTGGAGGCAGGAACTGATGCAGAGGCCATGGAGGGGTGCTGCTATCTGGCTTGCTCCCCCTGGCTTGCTCAGCGTGCTTTCTTACAGAACCCAAGACCACCAGCCTAGAGATAGTACCACCCTCCATGGGCTAGACCCTCCCCATTGATCATTACTTGAGAAGATGCCTTCCAGCTGGATCTCACGGAGACGTTTCCTCAGTGGAGGCTCCTTCCTCTCTGGTGACACCAGCTTGAGTCAGGTTGGCACAAAGCCAGCCAGGACAGAGCACTTGCTGCTCTTCCAGAGGATTTGGCTTCCAATCCTAGGACCCACATGGCAGCTCACAACCATCGTAGCTGCAGTTCCACTCTGTATCAGGACCCATTTTCTGTCACAGCACTGACATTTGCCAGTGAGTTCCCCACCAAATTCTCTTTCTGGGTGTCAAGGTCCAGCCTGTGATTTGGAGGACTGCTCTGGAGTTAGGGTGGCTGTAGAAAGAGCCTCGTGTCCCATGGAACCATCTGTCTAGTGACTCATACCTGGGTCTCTTGTCTTTCCAAACACCTTGCCTCGCTGTCCCCAGACTTCTTGTCTTGTCTGGCCAGCTTTCCCAAGGTTTCTCCGCAGTTTTGCCTGATGCCCTTCCGAGTTTGTGCACAGCACCTCTGGGAGCCAACTGTAAACTGACACCTCTTCCCAGGAGAGCCAGAGAGGCTCTTCTCTACTGGGGAATTTGTGAGGCAAAACACTTACTGGTCTGTGCCAGCAGGGCCTAGGATCTGGCTTACTCACTCACAGTATTCTTGTGCCGCTGGGAGCCCTGCAGACCTGGTGCCAGGCCTCCCACAAGAGGCTACTCACCTCTTCCTCGGTTCCTCTGTTCCTCGTGACTCTCCACCTCCAATAAGATAGAGGAAGAGAGGGAGGCAAGCAGCAACCCCCAGGTGCCCATGAACCCTTCCGCCCCACTCTAGGCCAGCTCCTGCCCACCCCTCTCCTATTCTGTTGTTGAACCTGCAGCATCTGCACCCAAAGGCACCTGCTGTGACCATGATCCTCTTCCCCATCTTTCCTGGACACCAGAACTTCACCCAATCTTGTCCTTCCCTCCAAAACCAGCCGTAGAGGTCCAAACACAGATGAGAAGTAGAGCTCTTGCTAGGTTCTCACTGAGCTGTTCAGTGGGAAAGACAGGAGCCTAGGAGCAAACCAAGGTTTCAACAGCAGCCAGGGCAGGACATACCTTGGCTTGTGCAGCCAGGAGCCTGAAGAGGTCCCTCTCAGGCCTAGACACTATAGCTGAATATCCCCATAAGAAGTGATTGCCAACTGATGGGCAATTAAGGACAGCTTGGACTGGAAGCACAGCTTGGGGCCCTGTCCAGAGCTGTCTATCTCAGTCAGGAGTGGGGCTGAAGTGTGGATGCCCCTGCCCTGGGACCCAGGGGAACAGGAGTGCCTAGCCTCTCTCCTCTCTCAGTGTTCCACTATGGACAGGCTTTGGGGTGGCTCCACTTCCGCAAGCTCCCAAAGCATGGGTTAGCCTTGTTTATCAGAAGTTTCTGAGTGGCAGACAGCTAAATAACAAGCATGGTGAGCTCGCCCTACCTTGAGGGCAGGCCAGAGCTGAGCTCTGTGCTGGGAACAGGGACCAGGCTTCCCTAAGGATGCACTTCTGTTTTGTATAGCTTCTCCCTCAACACTACCCACTGTCTTCCTTTTCAATTGGAAGACTAAAGTCAGGGTTTCCCTCTTTGGAGCTATTGAGAGAGACGTGAGAATGAGACCCGGGCATGGCAGCCTTGAAGGGATGCCCATCCCTAAGGGACGAAAACTGGCCAGGTGGCCCTACACCCTGCCTTCCTATCCCCAGGACCAAAGCCAGGTTGCTTTGACCCTTGGCCTAGAGGGACTCATGGTTCCCACCTGCTGCCTGAGCCCTGGTGGTGACATCCAGCTCTGTAATTACCCCTTGGCTTCTCAGAGCCTTGTGCTTGCCAAGGCCACATGTTCCTAGAAGGCCTTCAGACACCAGGCCACATGCGGGGCTATTGGCTCCCCAGCGTAGCAGGTGGAGCAGCTCAGGCCTGGCTTATGAGGAAACTGAGGGCAAGGAGAAAAATCCCAGGAGATGAAGTTGTAGCCTCTGGGCAACCTCTGTGCCTGCTAAGTCTGTGGGTTAAGCCGGGAGGGTCATACCAGGTAGAAACATACTTGCTGGTGTGTCGTAGCCAGGGCACATTCACTCAACAGTGTCTTGCGCATTGCAAGTGGGCAGACTCAAGTTTCAATTTAGCATTGGGCAGACTTCTGAATCTTTAATATTCTGTTTCCTGGGCATCCCCATGGGCAGGGGATTTGGGAAGAACTTGCTTCTAGGGTCATTAAAAGAAAGAGATGAGATTGTCTGCAGAAATCTGTGCCGGTGGCAGAACCTGAGAAGAGAGACTGAGCCTCGTTCTACAGGGCCCCTAGTGACTAGGGTGACGCCAAGGGCATCATGGGAAATAAAGGGACAGAAGGAAACTATCATTCTCACCTTTCTAGAATCATAAATAAAAACAAAGTGCTGTGCGTTCTTCAAAGGAACATGCGTTCTTTGTAGCCATTAATTACTTCCTGAAATGCCTCCATGAGTTTGGCAATCGGCAGCTGACAGGTGAGAAAAAGGATAAAGGTGGGAGACTGGCCCCTGTGCACACCCGATCTCCTGTCTACACTCCAGAGACTTGCAGGGCCAGGCTCAGTGCTGGGTTTGTGTGATTTGCCCTGACAGGCAAGGTTCAGGCAGGGAGGAGGCATTAGGATCACTCAGTAGTTTGGGGACAGTTGCTGACAGGCTGGTCATGCTCCCTGTCCTGAGGTATGCCAAGCATCTCCATGTCAGCCTTGACTGATTACAGGTCATTGACTGACTTCAGCCCAGAGTGGTTTGAGGTAGTGCCCACAGTGTCAGGACGTGACTCTCCCATAGTTCTGAGGGCACAACCCCCAACATTTTTGCCTCTGGAAGAAATGGAACCCTGGGGGGGGGGTGCGTGTGGCAGATGCCCTCTTTGAAATGTGTCTGTGGAATCCTATGAACATGTGGACTGTAGGAAGGAAACTCTCTGAGAAACAGGAGCCCACTGCTGCACCTCAGAGGTCACGTGGGTCCTATTCTGCACTAGAGGAGCAGATAAGACCTATCTTTATTTCTGCAATGGCTTAGGGGATCAGCATTCTAGAATAGTCTGCCTGAGGCCCAATCTCCTCTGCAGGGCTGCCTAAGGCACCTCTCTGCTTATGAGTTCAGAGAAGTTAATTCATGATGGTGGTAAAACTCGCAAGAGTTTTCTTCTTTCTGAGAACTTGCTGCTCTGTTTCCAGAAACTTCCACCATTGTAACATGAGGGTACATACCTATTGGCATAGGTGACTATGAATCACAGAGAAGTCCTGCATGTAGGCCTTGCTGTGCTGTCTTGGAGTCTGTGTGTCATGAGAGAAGTCAATGGGAACCTTGGTTCTCAGGGTCCTGCCTACCACAGGTAGTGCAATGCTCTTGGTGGGGGTGTGGTGAGGGGTCCACCATTCTTCCTGGATGGGGCAGCCAGTCCTAGGGAAGCAGAAATACCATACTATACTAGACCTCAGCTATGTCTCGGCACATTGCTTTAGCTTCTGCCTAGAGGAAAGCCTTTCTGTCCCTGGAGGGGGGGCACTGTACCCAACTGTTAGTACCCTCACACCCAAAAGAGAGTAACAACATGCCCAGCAAACAGAAAGTGCAGAGAAACCACAACCAGAGAAGACTATTGATAGTTCCCTATGCACTCCTCACCATGAGCATAGTTCCCCTAGTCTTGGCACAAGGGACCCCTGCTTTCATTTTACACTGAGATTCTCAAAGAAGGTAGCTAGATATACTTGTTGGTCCCTTAATAAAATTCCAAAGTCTTTGCCTTTAAAGAGCCTAACATCCAAGGAAGTCCTTTTCTAAGAGACACTTACCACCCTCTCTGCTTCCTCCATAGGTACCGTGTTAGCTGTGTGCCAGGCTCTGGAGAACAGCACATCCCCACTGAGTGGTAAGTCCATCCTCTCCGGGTGTGGATGGGTTAGGAGTCCTACCTCACATCTGGAGAGCTGCCTCACATCTGGAGAGCACCCTATCTGAGACACTTACCTGTCCTTGAATCCTCTGCATCTCCTTTGGTCAGGCAGAGGAAAGCCTACTATAAGGCCTTCACCATGGCCCAAGGGGGCTGTGTATACTCCGCTTAGGGACGGTCCAATCACAGAGCCCTTCACCAGTGTGACAGGTGAAACGGGGCCTTCAGGATACCAGAGCTCAAAGCTGTCTATATTGTACCAACCATGTGATAATTGGATTTCTGAAGCTCCTGTTCATTTCTGCCCAGTGACCCTTGCTTAGTTATTTTCTCCGCAAGCACCTACTTTTCTCCCACCCTCTCTCTTAATACTTCTGAGAGTTGGGAGACAAAGCCCACACCATCTCAATGTCCGAGAAATCTCTCCTGCTTCATGGGCTTCTAGCCAGTGGCTTCTCTTTGTACATGGGAATGGTTGTCTTAGCGATTTTGACTCTTGCTTTTCAGTGTGTGGAGACAGGGGTGAGTGTATGTACTTAGGTTCTCATGTTTGTGTGACAGGCACTTACTTACCCACTAAGACATGTGGCAAGTACCAGATGCCATAGCAACACTTACAGCCTGGGCTTGAGGGAATTTGGTCATGAAGCCAGGTAGGAGTCACCACTGGTTCTGGTACCTGATGGAAATACACTCAGTCATCTCCAGGAGCCTGAAATGCTGGCTGTGTGACCCTGCTCTGCTTTGCACCCTTCTAAACCAAACTGTGCACTTGAAGCATGCAGGCTTCAGAGCTGGGTCAGCCAAGTGGAATGGAGACCTGCTAGCTACTGAGTCACTCTCTTGAAACAAGTTGGAATGGTGTCAAATGTTGATGTAGCTATCAGTAGGAAGGGTGCTCTTGGCTCTGTCACCCCTTCATGTTCAATCATATAGACAAAGTGTGGGGATATCGTGCTTGAGGCTGCTCCCCCAGGGCCCTGGAGTGGCTCCTGCTAACCCTCCTTGGAGTTCTGTAGGCACTGTTGGCGACCTGATCTTTCAGCCAGAATATCAAAGGCCCTACTCCATCTGAAGCACCAGTTACCTCTTTCCCTTCTGGATTTCCTCCCGAGAAAATGTGCCCAACATCAGCAAGTGTTTAGCATTTATCTTCCTCACATAGACGCTCCCAAATCAAGTCTGTTGCCTGCTATGCTGCCCGGACTCTGTAATGACTGAACACCCATAGAGGTTCAGGATGCCGGCCAGAACTGAAGCCATGTTGTTGGTCCAAGTCACTTCCCCTCTGGGCACAAGGGAGGTGGCTATTGGTCAGACCTCTGGCTGCCCCGGGTTGGTTGAATTAGATGTCAGACTAGTTCTCTTTGGTTTTGCACTCTCTAAAACCTGGGTCCTGGGACTCAGGGGAAGGGGGGCAGGAGCCAATGTAAAACAGCGGCAACCGTGTCATGGTCAACTCTCCAAAGGCCAAGGTTGGATGACTAAGTACGGCTTCCCTGTCTCACTTTCTCTCCTTTTAATAGGACTGCTCAGTCTATTCCACCCCTATCCACAACCCCCAGGGCTGAAATCCTGGTGTCAGGGAATCTCAAATATTCAGGTACATGTGTGCATAGATGTACACTTGTTCATATGCACGTGGAGACCAGTAAACAGCTTTGGATGTCATCCTTTGAAACATTGTCCATCTTTTTTTGAGATAGGATCTCTCCATGGTTTAGAGCACACCAATTAGGCTAGCCCCAAAGATCCTCCTGCCTCTGCGTCGGAGCACTTGGGTTAAGAGCCCTCAACAGCGTCCTTCTTTTAAACATGGGATTCACTCAGAATCTCACGCTTGGACAGCAGGCACTTTACTGATTAAGCCATCTCGGCAGCCTTTGGTGTTAATTTGTGATTATTTTTGGTGTTTTCTTATGTTGCCTGATATGTACTTTTTTTTTTCAGGTCAACAGTATTTTGGAAATTTTATTCATTTATATACTGAGTGATTTTAACATCCGAGCTTCACTCCCTTTATGCTCTGGATATTGGTAGGCTCATATACTAAATTCCAGAAACATCCATTAGACGTTAGGATGAAGAATTTTAGAACAATAACAAATGGACACAACTGTCCATCCTGTTGATCAGAACTAGAAGTGAATGGATCGTCATTTGTTCTAGTACATCCTTGAGTGACTGTGCCACAAGGACCTCTGGCAGACCTAGGGTAAAGCCCCAGAATTACAGATCATAGTAGAGAGAAAAATTGCAGGCTCCAGGTGCCAATCAATAGTGGGGACCCCAGCTCAGAGGAACATGGGTTTATCCTTTTTTTTTTCTGCACTGGGAAAGCATCCATACCATTAGAACAGGCAGTTGCCCTTGGTCTTTCTTGGTAAGATCTTATTTTGATCCTTAGATCCCCAGATATGGAGGGTGAAGAATGTAAGGGGTTCAGGAAACCTGGTTGCATAAGTAAAGGCGTCTCAGGCATTTACTTTGGGCGGAACAGTGGAGAACATGAGGCCTTGGGGAGGAGACCAGGATCCTACGATGGGACGATGGGACGGCTTGGTTTCAGACTTTTCAAATTCCTGAGCAGGTTAGTCCTCACGTGTCGGCTCAGATTAGTTTCCTCGTCTGTGGGACCAGGCTGAGTCATGGCCTGAGAATATCTCCACATGGCTGTCCTGGTAGGCAAAGAGAGGCCTTGGAGGCCCCCTGAGGATACCTTCAGGTTTTTAGGGAGCATTGCAGTCAGTGATCACTTGGTGATGCCTGCCTTCAGCCAGGTAGGAAGTTTGGTGTGACTGCCATGCAGAGTTGGCCCTCCACATCTACAGGTTCTGCATCTTACAAGTCAAAGGATAAATGGATCAGAACCACCTGGAAATAATGTCAAGTATTCTGAATATGTATAGACTTGCTTTCCCAAGATGTCTACAAAAAACAATATGGCTGCTGTTCATACACTGTTTTGCATATTATAGTAATGCAGAGGTAATTTAAAATGTGTAGGAGGGGCTGAGAGATGGCTTGGTGGAATGTGAAGATCAGAGTTCAGATCCTCAGAACCCACATATAAAATAGACAGGCATGGTGGTTCCCTATAATCCTAACACTTAAGAGGAGAAGATAGCTGATTCCTGAGGCAAGTTAGCTAGATTAGCTCAAACAGTGAGAGACCCTGCCTCAATAAATATAGTAAGGAAAAATCCAGGAAGACACTTGATGTCAACTTTGGGCCTACATAGAGTGGGGGGGGGGGGCAAGGAGAAAAAAAAACAACTAAAAATGTGTGGGAACATGAGTATAACCTCAGTGTATATTTACACTATTTCCTGCAAGGACTTGAGCATCTGTGGGTTTCAGTATGGACTGGTCCTTGCTGGATGCAAAGGGACAGCTGTATTTGATTCTTCTGGGATGTTGCAACTCAAGGATGCTCTTGCATCTCAGATCCTAACCCTCCGGTTGCTAAAATCCTAAATTTGATTGGGCATCTCCGCCTGGCCCTCCAGGACCCACATGATGGATGACTACACAGTCTGTGAACCTTTCTTGGGAGTGTCACTGGCTACTCAGTATGTCATTCAGACCATAAACTGCCACACGAGTGAAGTCAATGCTCTGAAATTTGGAGCATAAACTTATATCCTTGTTGGCTATCTGTTTATAAAAACATCAATCTGGCGGCAGATCAGGGCGTCGGCACCCACAGTTTAGAACACCGGCTACACCCTCCTCAGGAAAAAGCTCCAGCTTATATTCAAAAGGCACTTTTCAATGCCCCCTTTTTAAAAGGGACAGAATGCACCCAGTCACAAAGTTGTTGGGCAGCACATCGCCTCTCCCTCAGCAATGCTACACATTCCCAGGCGGCTCATCTGGTTCTTTTCTCATGAGACTTGCTGTCATAACCAAGAAGGCGTGGTGAGGGCCCCTCTGGGCCCCTGAGAGCAGGTTCTTAAGCGATTGCACACTCCTCGGAGCAGCTCTCTACAGCTCGGATTGTTCATCTTTCACCTTTGGCCAGTGTTTGTGGACACCCACCTGGCCTCAGTGTATTTGAGGCTTGTTTAATTTAGTATCTGGAAGACTATTCAAAAATGATGAATACAGAAAGTTCACTGTGGGCTTCTTTGTAGGGCATACCACCATTCTCACTTGCTTGGGGAGATGGAGTCCTGGTCAGGCATCACTGGGGACTGTAGACTCTGTCTGTTGAGATGGCCAGAAGGAGGGCAGGTCGGATTGGAGGGAAAAGCCTTTGAAGGCTTTGCTTGTTTACAAAGCAGGCAGACCGTGCCTCTGCCAGCCAGGACTCCTTGTTGCTCAGCCTCCTTAACAAAAGCTTTTCAGAACTTCAAACTGCTTCCCTGTTCGTTCCATTGTCTACGATTTTCCCACACGGGAAGCTGAAGTCATTCTAAAATTAGAAGGCTCACGTGTTCGACCCAGGTACATGCTTCACCTGTTTCAAATCTGTGTCTCTCACACAAGAGACTTGCTGTGCCACTCGCTCGAGCTAAAACCGCACACACCTGTGTGTGGTTGTTAGCGGAGCAGTGGGATGGGTCGGGAGTTTTCCTGCCTTCCAGGGTGTGTCCTCCTTGTCACCTACTTCCTCATTTTACCTGCTACCTGTGTGTATATGTGTGGCGTACATGCCTGTACTGGTGTGTATGCCCTTGTGTACTTGTACACATTGAGACTAGAGGCTGACTGGCATACCTTGTCTTCCTCATTTGCTTGCCACCTTTTTTTTTCTTTTTTTTTTCTTTTTTTTTTAGATTTTTCCCCTTAATTTTCAGGTACATACCTGCCTGTTTTTGTTTACTGTATGCGTATAGAAGTTTGCAAAAGCCAAAAGAGATGTCAATCCCTGAAACTGGAGTTAGAGATGATTACAAAGTCACCATGTAGTTGCTGGGCACTGACTCCACCCCAGTGCTCTACCGGACTGTAAACATCCTTACCTGGAGAGCCATCCACCTTATTTTTGAGACAACCTCTCAATGAACCAAGAGCTAGACTGGTTGGCCAGCAAGTACCAGGGATCTTCTCATCTCTGCCTCCCTAGGGCTGGGATTGCAGGCTTGTGCCTCTGCACCTAGTTTTTTGGATGGGTGCTGAAGATGGGAACTCAGGTCACCACGCTTTCACAGCAAGTACCTTACTGGTTGAGCTGTCTTCCAGCTGCCACCTGTTACCAAAAGGCAATGAAGATTGTAGTATGCCTCTTGCTTTTCAAACAGAGGCTCCTCCGGGAGAAAACAAAATACAAAAACATGGAAATGGAATGCTCCCCAGACTCACTGGCTAAGAGACATTTACAGAGCCTTAACTCATCTGGCACCTTGATTTGCTATCAGGGAAATAAAAGAATGAGATTAAGTTGGTGACTTTTTAAACCACAAGTCACAGGATAGCTTTAGTGGGGGGGGTGAGCAACATTTCAAAAGCGTTCATGGAATCCTTAGAGGTGTTCCTGGTGCAGTGCAAGGGCTTGGGTGTCCATCCTTGTCTGAGTCAGGGTCTCTCTGCTTTTTTTTCTGCTGTGTGCCAGGTTAACCTGCCCGTGTGTTTTCAAGGACTCGCTTGTCTCTGCTTCCCACTTCCCCCACATAGGAGCATGATAGCAGATCACTTATGACATGCTCATCTTTATCAGGCCTTCCCCAAACCCCAAACTCACAGCAACAGTAGCTCTCCTTCCGTGCAGATATTTCATTAATTTACGTAATATATAATTAAGTTACGCAAATCAATAATGAGTTCAACTGATGTAAACAGGCTTGAGCGCAAATACAATGGCCGCTTGGTAAACATATAATCTAACTGGTAAGAACAGAAATAGGCTGTCATCTATGGAAACTGCCCACCTGAGCTTGTGCTGGCTGAGGGCCTTGATCCGGTGGTGCCAGGAGAAGAAGAGGAATGCTTGGCACTGGGTGTGCCAAGGGCTTGTTTGAGGAGAGCTGGGAAGATCAGCCATCATCTCTGGAGGAAGCAAAGTGGTAAAATTCTTAGACTGTTAGAATCTGGGCCTGCAGAAGCCTGTTACTATATTGGGTTTTTTTTGTGTGTTTAACATTTATTTCCCACACATTGTTGGGAGCATTCTGTGGACCAGGCATTGTATGTGGCCCTGAATAGAACTAAGTAAGCTCCCTGCCACGGAAGCATAGGCTCAGCCAGGTCAGGTTGATAATTAATCTGGTTTGATCTGGTTTTAGTTTTTGGAGACAGGGTTATGTAGAGCCCAAACGGATCTTGACCTTCGACTTGATATGTATTTGGGAGTGGCCTTGAACTCTTTTGATCCTGTCTCTGCCTCCAAAAGCTGGGGTTACAGGGATATGCCACCGTGCCTGACTGATGGCGATAAGTGTGACATCCCAAACACAGGCAAAGCTGGGACACACCGTGATAGACTTCTCTCAAGAAAGCCACACTTGTAAACTATGATGTTCATATCCTCAGGTCCCAAATGAATGGTTTTCATCCATTGCATTCAAATGCACCTCGCTAACCTGGGTGCTAAGCTGACTTCCCATCTGATTGGCTGCTCTCCCAAGCTGTGGCTGTGACACCACCAAGGAGAGCATCTCTCTCAGGCAGTGATCCTGCCAAGAACAGAACCCATGTCCAAAACAAGCAAACGAACAAACAAAAGATAATAACCCAGGCCCTCCGTCCACCTGTGCAAAATGTGACTGCTTAGAAAGAGTTGGCCCTAGAGTTCCGTTGGGAAAATATTGGGTGCCCCAGCTGACCCAAGGAATACAGGAATCAGGGTGCATGCAGAGACCCAGATGTCAACATGGGCAGGGCCATTACTACATCATCCATGAAGAGCATCCTAAGGCCAGCCATACTATGTCTGCCTTAGTGAAGTCTGAAGAAGAATCTCACTGTCTTATATCTTAGAGCTTCAAGAAGCAGGAAAGGAAAGCTCCAGGGTGAAAAGGAGCCAGAAGGTAGTGAGACCTGAGGAAGAAAGTAGATTTCCTAGTTAGACCTGGAAGAGAGGAGCCTGGAACCCCAGCTCCAAAGAGACCTGGGAACCCTTCTGTATAGCATATATTTGTTGAGCAATTTGCTGCCTTCCAGGTCCTGATGTCAATTGGACACAGCCTAGAATTGCCTGAAAAATAACTTCAATTGGGTACATTGTCTTCATTAGGTTGGTCTATGGGCATGTCTGTGAGGGCTTGTTTTGATTATTAATTGACATAGGAGGCCCAGACTACAGCAGACAGCACCATTCCAGTGGTCCCAGAGTATATAAGAAAGCTAGCTAAGCATGAGTCACTAAGCAAGCCAGCAAGCAGTCTTCCTCCATGACCTCTGCTTTCCTGTTCCTGTTTGCATTCCCACCCTGACTTCCCCCAATGATGAACTGTGATCTGGAAGTATAAGATGAAGTAAGCCCTTTCTTCAAGACTGTCCACTCAATTGAAGTGACAGTGATCACAGATTTTATTCTGTTGAGCTGACATATTTTGAAAAATGATATTCGAGTTTGAAACATCTCATGGGATGGCACCATCAATTGCCAATAGGTATAAGAGCCAGAGTGACCTTTCTGAGATTGACAGATTGTGACAGGTTCTTTCTAATGTAGCCCAGGCTGGACTCTGAGAGCAGCTTAGTGTCAGCTTATAAATAAGAACTTTAACATTGTGCACACCCTGCAATCCCACCATAGTCCTTCTAAGGATCTGTGTTATAAAAACAATGAGAGAAGGTAGGTTGTTCCCCACTGGAATGAAAAGTCTTTAAATACCCAAATCAGGGAGGCAGTGCCAGAACAGGTGGGCAGAGGGATCCTAGGTGGTCCTTGAAAAGTGAGCTAGTGAGAGAAAGATGATTCTGGTTGAGAGCACTGCTCTCCAGAGAACCTGAGTTCAATTCTAGTACCCATGTTGCAGTTCACAAGCCCCTGTAACTTCAGTTTCAAGATCTCTGACCCCCCACCCCCACCTCTGGCCTCTGAGGGCACTGCATGTATGTGGTGCACATTCTTATAAGCAAAACACATACTTCTTTTGGTTTTAATTTTTGTTAGTGAGCCAAGCACAGTGATTCATGCCTGCAGTTCCTGTACTTGGGAAGCTCAGGCCGGAGTTTGAGACATCCTAGGCTACACAAAAAGACGCTGTCACAACACAACCATTGCAGTGGTTGTTTTTCAGATAGTCTCATGTAGGCTGGTCTAGCCTCAAACTCACTATATAGTTGAGGATGGCCTTGAACTCTTGGTTTTCCTGACTCTGCCTCCCAAATTCCAGGGTTACAAATATACTTTTAAAAATTCTACTGATGAAGAAATTAAATATTCAGTGATAAAAGAAGATTTGCATGATGTTCATGTAGAAAAAAAATATGAAAGGTATACTTCAGATTTACAAATGATATGACCAGATCCAAAAATAAAGGGCAAGCAAGTTTTCAGTAATCACGTCTAGCTGATGAGTTTATCACTCCCTCTGTCTTGAGTATCTAGCAGGAGGCTGGTCCAGCTGTTTTGCCTCCAAGTACACACACATCCTGACACCATTGGTTCAGGAACCTGTGCCCTGTGTCCTGAAGCCCTATAGGTCCTGGTCCGAGCACAGCCCTCCCCATGGCCTTGGCATCCAGCTGGGGGTCTCCCCATCAGTTGTAGCCTTACCTTCTTGGCCCTGTGGCTCCCAAATCACAGTCTTCTTTGCGGAAACTAAATGCAGGGTTCCTTGGTCATGATGGTTCAGCTTCAAGTTTTTGCTTTACACTGTCTAGTGTTCGGTAGCAGTGAATGAATCACACACACACAAAAAAAACGCTTAGCACTTCTTAAGAATTTGACTTATTATGTGTATGATGTTGTAGACACATGAAAATCCAAGGACAACTTTGTAGAGTTTGTTCGCAATGATCACCTTTGCATAAGATCCAGGGGACAAGCTTCATTCCCCAGGCCTGCTCAGCAAGCTCTTTAGCAGCTGAGCCCTCCCTCCCACACACCCCAAGAGCCTCGGCGTATTATTATAAAGGGGGCCCTGTGTTAAATGACTTTGCTCGATGGTGGGCTAAGGCAAGGGCTCTAAGCACATTCAAGCTCAGGCGTTTGGCAGCTTAGTGCAATAAATGCATTTTCAACTTCTATTGCCTGCATTATCATCCACCTGGAGATCACCTTGTTGCAAAGGGAGGCGTTATACACTGGAAACGTGGCTTTTAACAGAAAAGTAGAGGGCCTTTCTGTATCCCCAATCCTAGGGACATCTCTCATCTAAGACACCAGACTGAGGAGAAGTGTGAGAAGGTAAGAGGGTGATGTGGCCTCCCTGTGCCCCACTTCTTCCCTGGTGGAGTTCTCCTGCACTGTGTGTGCACTAGAGGTGTTCCGCGTTGTCCCCTGCCACCCACCCACGCTTCTCCATGCTTTGTGTCATTGCAGGGGGAGCAGGTTCTGTCTTTATGACGCTTCTGTATCCCTTGCCATTGAGTGCTGAGGCTGTGGATCTAACACCTCAGTGCTGTGACAGTCACTGAATAAAAATGTAGACCCAGGTTCCCATCAGCACAGGGCCTGTGAATCTGCCTCCGTAGGACTTAGTCACACCTTGCTAGAGCTTGGTGGTAAGCAGGAGCTGAGCGGCGCTTGCCCTTAAAAGCTGAGATGTCCTCACCTTTGAGTGACAGCTCCCCATCCCTGGAGGATTCCGGAATAAGGCAGGTCTGAGTTTAAAGTGAACCAGGGCCCTGGCCTCCAAACTTTGGCTCCCCATTGGCCTCTCTGGGATGATGAGAAGCACGCAGTGACTTTGAGGTAGTTCATAGATTCACCCAAATCTAGTGTCTTATCTTGAAATTCATGGCCCAGTTCCCAGATGTTTCATGCACCTGACTTTTTTGTGAATGGGCTCCTTTGGCTAAAGTGTTTCTTGAATTCATAAACCTAGGAGAAAAGATGAGGTGGAGCAGAGCAGAGGCCCCATGCAGCAGTCTTGCTGGTCATCTTTTCTCTCCCCTTTGTCACTCAGCACCTCATAGCAGCCCTTTTTTTAAAAAAAAAAAAAGAGATTAGTAAAATCTCCTCTTGGAATGGGGGGGGGGGGGGGTTAGATTACATACTGCTTTATTTTTCTATTTATTTTTACTTAAGTTTTCCCCATACCCACCACTGCTGCCCCTTCCCAGGCCTCCTCCAACTTTCCCCCCCCCATCCCCCACCACCACCACCACCCCCCCCACCCCCCCCCCACCCCCGTCCATTTCTCAGAGAGAGTAAGGACTGCTAAGGTGAGTCAGTTGAGTCAGTTCTGTCTGACATATCCAATTGAAGTAGTACTGAGTCCCTCCCCGCAGTATCAAGGCTCAGTAAGGTGTTCCTCTGTAGGGAATGGGCTCCCAGGTGCCAGTTCAAGCACGAGGGATAAACTCTGGTCTAACTGCAAGAGACTTCACAAACTGCCCACACCACTCGGCTTTTGTCTGTCTTCAGAGGGTTTAGGTTCCTCAGCTGTCATTTCAGAGTCAGTGAGCTTCCAATAGCTCGGCCAGCATCTCTGATCCCTTCACTCATATAATCAATCTCCCTTTCTTCAGCTGGACCGAAAGCTCCACTCGGTCCTTAGCTATGCATCTGTGTCTGCATCTACTTCCATCAGTTGCTGGATTAAGATTTCAGGAGATCTTCTCTATTTCCCCTTCCCAGGGGGATCCATAGATGTTCTCTTAAGTTTCTCCTGTCACCTAACTGTTCAGGGATTGTGGCTTGTAGCCTGGTTATCCTTTGCTTTATGTCTAAGATCTAAAATACTTATGAGTGAGCACATACCATGTTTATCTTTCTGGGTCTGTGTTACCTCACTCAGGATGATATTTTCTACAATTTTTTAATCCGTTCTTCAAATGAGGGGCATCTAGGTTGTTTCCAGTTTCTGGCTATTTTGAATAACGCTGCTGTGAACACAGTTGAGCTAATTCCCTTAAGGTAAGAATGAGCACCCATTGGGTATATGTCAAGAGTGGTATTGCAGGATCATTGGGTAGATTGATTCCCAGTTCTCTGAGGAACCACCATACTGATTTCCAAAGTGGCTGTACAAGTTTACATTCCCACTAGCAATGGAAGAGTGTTCCCCTTACTCCACATCAAGAAACTAGAGGTCAAAAAACCCAAATAATCCAATTTTAAAATGGGGTACAGAACTGGATAGGAAATTCTTAACAGAAGAACTTCAAATGGCTGAAAGATACTTTAAGATGTGTTCAACATCCTTAACCATCATAGCAGCCCTCTTTACGGGTCCTTCTCTCATCTCTACACAGGGGCTCGGACCCCTCCACACTTTGACCAGAACATCTAGGAAGGTGTTTTGAGTTCTCCAAGGGGGAAGTGTCACATGTCACTCTGAAATCCACCACAAACAAACTTCCCAATACTGTGACAGGCTATGACATGCCTCTATAAAACTCTGGTTGGTGCCTTCTATTAAAGTCAGTTTTCAGAACACTTTTCAACCTACACCCAGCTAAATAAAAGCCAGCACAGAGAAGGCAGAATCCTGAGTCCTGACCACAGGAACCACTGTGGGTAGCTTCTGACTCAACCCTGGGTCAGTACTCCTCAACATTTTCAAAATAAGCTCTCTCTCTCTCTCTCTCTCTCTCTCTCTCTCTCTCTCTCTCTCTCTCTCTCTCTCTGACTCTCTCTCCCCAGGGTTTTGCTCTGTAGCTCAGCATGGTCTGGAACCCATACCTAGCCTAGGTTTACTTTGAATTTGTAGCAACCCCTCTACATTAACAAAATTCTAATTTTAAGATCAAAAGCACAAGCCCTGCAGATTGCAGCTGAGCCTTTATTAATTACATCTTATTGATTCAATATACAAAAATGGCCAAAGCCACTATGAGAGTTTAACATATGTCACAATGAGCTTGTGTTTATTGGTCATGTTAAAGTCATGTAGTCCCAACAGACTAACAGACCGTGTTTGCTATGTGCTGGCTACTGATCTATCTCACATCATTTAATTTCTGCAACTCAAGCAGCTGCATCTTACACTTGACAAAACTTAGAGGCACATGGAAATTATAAAACTTGCCCAAGGTCGCTAGAAATGGGGGGAAGGTGTAGAATTCAAACACATGATAATGAAATGCAGGATTCTGAGTACTTTGCCTCTGTGATTTTTAACCTCTGCTTACATATACACACACACGATAAATGCATTTTGAAATATAATAAAAATTAAAATTATATATTCATCTTAACACAAAATGTGTATATAATCTCATGTGTGTGTGTGTGTGTGTGTGTGGATAGCATGTGCACATGGGAATGCCATGTAAACGCATGTGTCTAGCAGCAATATTTGCCTTCATTCTTAACACAAAGCTATATATAATCTTCCCCTCTCTGTCTGTCCTGCTACTCAATTGAGGCTAGCTCAGGTTCTGTGGTGAATTTTTTTCTTAGATTTCAAGATTCCCAGGTGTTTGCAGGGTGCTTCCTGGAGGGACCCCCTTGCAGATCCTGAGGAGGCATTGTGTAAGGGGTCCTGTAGATTGCAACATCCATTGTCGGTGATAAAGGCAGTATTCTCCTGGTTCAGCTTTAATGTGTGCACTGTCCCACTCTGCTGAGCACCTCAGGTAGCCACAGTTTCTAGGTCAGCAGGAGAGAGAATCAAACTTTCTCTTCATCTCCTACAGAGTTGTCAAACATCTAAGCAGGAAAGTTATTCCCATTTGATAGCACTGTGCTTAGAATCTAGAGCTTGGAGGCCTGCGTATTAAACTTCTTTTCAAAAACTTAAGTAACATAGCTTTATGAGTGTCAGTCCCCAGAACCTATATGTCTTCCTCTGTTTGTCCTGCCCTTCAGCCTAGACCAGCTCAGGTCTTGTGGTGGTCTCTTCCTGTAAGTGTATTTTTGGAAGTCTAGACATAGGTGCTTCCTGGCAGAGCCTCCTGATTAGACAGTCACATCAGGACACTTGCGAAACATGGATGAACCTTGACAATTACTGCATTTTAAGACATTTTAATTTTTGTATATGTGGCTGTTTGGTGCTGGGGACCAAATCTAGGGACTTGTACATGTTCACTCTACTACTGAGCTAGTGAAATACACCCCCCACCCCAAGCACTCCCTCCTCCTCCTCCTTTTTTAAAGACTGGCATTATTTGGAATCTGTCTCAGGCTAGGCATAGAGGCCACAGGCTTTTAATCCCAGTACTCGAGAGGCAGAAGCAGGCCTGAGGGTCTGAGGACAGCCTGGTCTACATAGCAAGTGCCAAGCCAGCCAAAGCCACAGAGTAATACAGTCCCAAAGAAGAAAAGAATCTGGCTCAGTCAATGCCTTCCTTTTAGGTAAGAATGTCTCCTCTTACCCCTCCTGCATCCCAAGTCATATGTATGAGCCTTCCTAAAAAGCAGACATCTCTGAAAGGCTCCTCACCATGTGTGGAGAAACACCACACTGTCTCATAGGACAGGCACTGGGGAGCACTGGATACATGGCTAGTTCAAGGTGAGATGAGTTGTCAATGAACAACAGATCATGGATTATAGGTTAGTATGTTTAGAATGAATTTCTTATGAATTAGTATGCACATTAGTCATCTTTATTTTGATTACTGTGGGTCAGATTCTAATTCATAAGTCTGGGGTGGATTCCCCAGCGTGAGTGTGGTGTTCTTAACCCTCCCATGGGCCTCTAGAATGCAGCCACCATGAGAACTGTGGGGCAGAATGGGGACCTTGGAGCCCTTACTCAGATACAGACTGAATCTTAGTTGCGTGGAGAGCTACTTCCTGTGGCACCGAGCAGACACCTGGCAGGTATGGACATGGCCCCAGACTGTACCCCTGGAAGCTCCTCTACATGGAGCAGATGCCCACCCCCACCCCAAAGACAGAGGAAGACAGAGGATATAGTCCACACCGCTGCACAGGCCTCAATCCGTAGCTGGATTTTTGTTTTGTTTTGTTTTGTGTTTTTCCCTCCATTTATCTTGGTAATGAATTGTCAAGAGACCAAGGACCCTCTTCCCTTGCCTCAATTTCCTTCTCTGTAGAATGTCCTCAAACCCTGAGCCCAGAGTTAACCTCTTCCCAAGGATCCCTGACACACGTATCTCATATATCTTTCCTCACAGCCCATTTGCCAACTGGTACCCCTGGCCCAGGGAGCCCCATGCCAACTTTCAGTGATCCCATCACAGGGAATCAAACACTACAGAGTATTAGTTTGCTGTCTGCCGCTATTATAAACACCATGACCAAAAGCAACGTGGGGGTGGGGATCTTGTTTACCGTCCTATTGCTGTGAAGAAGGCACCATGACCAAGGCAACTTCTAGAAAAAGAAAGTGTTAGGGACTTCCTTACAGTGTGAGAGGGCTAATCCGTGATCCTCATGGCGGGAAACAGACTTTCATGATGCTGAAGCATCCTGACCTATAGTAACAGGCAGAGACCAAGACTAATCCGTGATCCTCATGGCGGGAAACAGACTTTCATGATGCTGAAGCATACTGACCTATAGTAACAGGCAGAGACCAAGACTGGCATCCTCCTCAAACAAGGCTGAACCTTCTAATCTGCCCCAAACAGTTCATCAACTACGGACTAAGCATCCAAATATATGAGCTTACTGGGGTTGTGTCCACCCAAACCACCACCGGGGAGATGGAGTTTATTTGGCTTCCAAGTCTCTATCATAATCTAGGCAGGAACCACGGAGACAGATGTTTATTGGCTTGTTCCCACAGCTTCCCCGAACAACCCAGAACCTGCCCAGGGGTGGCATTACCCATAGTAAGCCAGGCCTTCTCAGATCAATCATTAATCGGGAAAACGGCTCACAGGCACGGCCCTGAGCCAATCTGATAGAGGCAATTCCTCTAGAGGCTTCCCTAAGTTACCCTAGTTTGTGTCAAGTTCACAAAGACTACCACGTGGTGTCAGAACTTTGTGCCTAGTGCATTGACCCTAGCAGCAGGCTGTACCCTGCCTGTCAGCTTCTCCAGCCTAGTGTATGGTAGAGAAGGTCCCAAAAGCAGTGACCTATTCTCACAAGCTGTCTGTGACATCCTGCCTTCTGTGTAGTTCTAACTAACCCGCCCACACAGGCTCAAGGAATGCTACTGTCCTGTAAGCTAGAAATTGTCCTTAAAGTCAGTCTTGATTATTAAAAACAAATAAACAAACAAAAATTACAACGTTGGCAGAGCTAAGCAGTAATACAAAAATAAGCTGGTTTTAATTATTTTTCTTCTTGTGCCTAACAATTCCCTCACCGTGAGTAAATCCAGCAGCATTTATGAAGGGTTTTGTGGACTTTCTATGATCTGGGGATTGTCAATGACCGTGCTGACAACTCAAACAGCAGATGAATTGGTGGCCTTCCTGAAAGCTGGGGACTCTGTCACCCTGCCCTTTTACCTGAACTCCCTCACTTGGTTGGTCAGGGTTGGAGTGGGACACACCCAAGGGAACCAGCCCTATGCCTCCTGAGTGACAGGTGTCTTAAGGGCTTTTGTAGGAAGCTTTGGGTCAGATCTCTGTGGCTCACTATACGGCAAACAGAATCAATGCCCGTGTGTGCAGTCACCTTTGCTGATGACGCAGCAGCTGCTCTGGGAAATAGCTTTCAGAACTCAACCTAAGCTCCTTCTGTGCCGAGATTGGCCGTCAGGCCTCCCAGCATGCACAAGTCTGTGATAGAATCAGTGCTGAGCTTATGGTTTGCCTTTTTCTGTCTTGATGACTTTCCCTGAAGGGCAGTTGAAGGAGTTCCCATAGTACACAGCTTTTTATCCAGAGCCTTTGAGATGGGTCCTTTCTTGCTGTTTCTGCAGGAGAACTCAGAAGTAACAAGGAAAGTTCCAGTAGGGGTGTATTTTGGAGGGCACTGTAGAGGTTTGCTTGAACAGGAGGGTTGCAGTGATTCCTTCTGGAGAAGTAATGCACTCATGTCTACCCAGTGGGACTGCAGGCCACACACAGGCAAGGGCAGCTATGCACACCACCCAATACAAAATTGCAAATTTACTTAAAACATCATGATATTTTTGTGATTTTGAGTATTTGGGGATTTAACTATACAGTTCTCCAGCATGAACTTTGTAGAACACTGATTGTTTCACAGAATCAAAAGACTGGACACAATGTAAAACTCTTAGTCTGTTTTTTTGTAAAACAATAGAAATATGCCAGCAGTGACCAGAAGGCACAGCAATTGCCAGACAGCAGTGATGAGGGTCTTCCCCAGCAACTCAGTGTCCACGGTACAGAGAGCTCTGCCGAAGCACTGAGACCAGGGTGACAGCCAGCCTGCTCCATGCTAGCTTAACTGTGGCTGGAAAGGAGCTAAATTGCTTATCAGGAAGACGCCAATAACCCCAAAATATCTGTTAAAGATATGGAGAGGAGAGGAGATGACTCAATGGGTGTAGTATTTACTGTGTAGTCATGAGGACCTGAGTTCAGATCTCCAGAGTGCCTACTAAAAAATCAACGCAAAATGTGTGCGTGTGTGCATGCCTGTCTGTCTGTCTGACATTTGTCTTCTGTCTGTCTGTCTTACAGTACACATGTAGGGTCAGAAGACAACCTTCGTTGTCAGACCCTTGTTAGAGAAAGGGTCTCTTTACTCAATACTGCACGTGCCAGGCTGGCTGGCCCACAAGCCTCAGGGATTCTCCTGGTTCTGCCTCCCACCTTGCTGTAGAAGCTCAAGGATTATAGATTTGAGCAACTGTGCCAGCCTTCCCTGGTTCATGCTCTGAGAAGGTGCTTCCAAGTTGACAGTGGCAGGGAGGTGCTGCCACGACACGTGGAGAGCTCTCCAGTGATTACCCTCCCATCTCAACGTCACTGAGGCTTGACCACCTCTTTTCCAAAAGTCAGGAAACACCACTTTATTCCATATTAGCTTGTTGTGTGCAAGTAGGTCTGTTCTGGAGTCTTCTGTGCTGGTTACTGATGTAACTTTCCTTGTGCCAATGTTAAAATTCTTTAATTATTTCAGTTTCATTGTGTCTATTATAAAATTTGATGGTACAAATCTCTCCACATTTAAAGGAACTTGTGTCTTCAAATATGTCTATAGCACAGGTGATCTCGTGTCATTTCGTCAAGTTCTCCCTCATCCTGAAGGTTTTGAAAGAGTAACGAGGTCTTCCCTTAATGGCAAATGTGCTAATGAGAATAATTTTATAACGCCATGCTTTCTCATCAAGGCAGAATTTCTGTTAAATAAATTACCTTAAAAGGAAAGATTCATGGAATTCCACAAATAGATCCTGAGGACAC
Organism: Phyllotis vaccarum; assembly: GCA_033318265.1. Lineage (NCBI taxonomy): Eukaryota > Metazoa > Chordata > Mammalia > Rodentia > Cricetidae > Phyllotis > Phyllotis vaccarum. Next base: position 65,843,690 of record JARWLC010000014.1, on the reverse strand, counting down.
CATTTAAAGATTCTTTTCAAGTGTTCTACAGAATCTATATTTCAAATCTTTGAAAGCCATCTTTCCCAGGATGTTTTAGGAACTTTTTTTACCCTCTTAAATTTTCATGTATACAACCCAACATGGTGAATTATTATCTTTAAAGATGGTAATTTTTATTTTTAAGTGTGTGTGCATGTGGATATGTGTGTTGTGTTGTGTGTGTGAATGCACATATCCATAGAAGCCAGAAAAGGGTATCAGATTCCCTGGAGCTGGAGTCACGGGTAGTTATGAGTCCCCACGTGGGTGCTGGGAGCCAAACTTGAGTTCTTTGCAAGAGCAGCCAACACTCTCAACTGTGGAGCAATTGCTTAGGCCAGCAGTTTCAGTAATTATAAGCCCAAAGCTGTACAACAGATCATGGCCTTTTATCATGTTACATAATGGAACTTGGTGCCATGGGTAGAAACTCACCTCTCCAAATCCTACAAGCTTTAATTGGTTGCCATGATTTTGAAGCAACTACTGACCTTCATCCCAACACTGGGTACTCTTTAGGACCCAGGCACACATAACTCATGGGACAAAGATGTGTTTCACATCTCTAGATAGATAGCAGTTATGCCACAGTAACTCTGACAAAGTAGGGTAAGCATCTGAGATAAACAGGTTCAGATTTGGAATCTGAGACATTTTAAAATAAATGTTAGCAGATTGAAATATTTCAAAGATAGAAGCATAAACTTTCTCTAAGAAAATATGAATGGGAGGCTGGGGATATAGCATGAGCGGTAGAGGGATTGCCTAGCATGCACAAAGGCCTGGGTTTGATCCTCAGCACTGTGCAATGCAAGGGTAGCACTGAGGACCTATGATCCCAGAACTTGGGAAGCAACTAGATCAGAAGTTCAAGGTCATCTTGTGCCAGATAGTGAGTTTGATACCACCCTGGGTTGTGTGAGAACCTATTGCAAACATATTGTTATATTTATTTATAATTATATTATAATTATGTTATATTTGTTATATATTATATACACTATATGTTAGGGATATAGTAGGGCATTTGCCTGACATTTTTGAGGCCATGAGTTTGCTCCCCATGACCAGGGGGGGAAAAGAATTTTTTTTTTTTTTTTTTTTTTACAAAAAAAGGTAACTGGAATACTGAAGAACAATGCAGGGAAGCATATATAATAATTATAGTTTTATGAACACCACCAAAGAAGCCACTATAGAAAAAAAAAATCCATAGTCAGTATCTGTCAGTGCTTGAATCTTAAAAGGAATTCATTCATGCCTTTACTATATGAAATACTCACTCAAAGAAATGAGAAAATCTTGACACCCTACTAAAAGGATGATCAGATTATCAGAATGAGCACAATATAAAAGAACAATTCCCCAGACCAAGAACACAAAACAGACATCTGTGCTGGAAGCCTGCAAAGAGATGTAAATGAATGTGAGTACTGTTGGTACTCGCAGTGGGTAGAGTCGGAGACAGGGATTATTGATGTGTAAGATCTGACAATTTAGGACAGCAGGTTGGCAATGCTCATCACGAGGCTTGAAGGAAAGCCCTCCTCACCCGCTGATTCACTTGCAAGAATTTTCCATAAGGAAATAAGCACTGGGTGAATTTATGTTGAGACCTAGCTAAGGGGACTGGCACTATTGCTCAGCAGGTTATAAGTGCTTGCTGCCCAGGCTACCAACCTGAGTTCAATTTCCAAGGACCGACGTGGCAGGAGAGAACAGACTCTCCCGACTTGTCCTATACCCTCCACACACGTGTGCCACCGTAACACACTTGCACCCTGAACACACAACGAAAACAATAATAGTTTTATAAAGAAACTCAAAGTATAGATGCTGCTAGGGAAGGATTGGGGCCACTGTGGGATGCAAACGTGGACAGGCACCGGAGCCTGTGTGCTGGAGACCCTGAGAGGCTGAGGGCAGCTGTATGTAAATAGCACTGAGGCCTTCGGGGCTTATGATTTGGAGACTTCCTTCAGTCTTGGCGCAAACTTCTCAGGTTCTTACCTTTCAAGATACTTTGGGTTTGGGGTCAAATTTCCGGTGCCTGGTTTTCCCAATGCAGCTTAGGTTTATGTAGTTTCACACCTGAGAGTCACGTGTCTGAATTTCTGGATTCTGCTGGGGGTGGACTGTGATCATCCACACACAAGCACTTAAGTCTATTCACTTCTTGCTGCTTTGCCTTTTAAAAGGGTGTCTCGAGGCCGGAGTGGGAGCTCAGCGAAAAAGAGCGCCGGCCACTCTTGCAGAAGATCAAGTTCAGTTCCCAGCACCCACATAACAGCTCAACCATCTGTAACTCCAGTTTTAGGGGATGCAGGCCCTCTTCTGACCCCCTCAGGCACCGAGCCCATATGTGCCCAGAAATACATGTAGACAAAACACTCTTACACATAAAAGAAAAATAAATGTTTTTGAAAAAGGGCCATCACAGTAGACTGTGTCTTGTTACAGAAAGCAGAGGGAATGCTTTTGTGTGATGTGACACACTGAGCCCCAAAGATATCTACTCCCACCCCGCAGAAACTGTGACCATACCTCTGTAGCCAAAGCGACCTTAGAGGGAGGATGATCCCCAGTAGGGGGACCAATTATAGATGGGAAAGTGAGTGCAGAAGCTCAGTGGGACATATGGTGGCAGGAACAGAATTGCATCTCAGACTGAGGAACGAGGCAGCTTCTGAGGGGTCTTGCCTACTTGATTCTAGCTGCTTAACTTCCATGTCAGCTTGTGGCTTCCAGGATTGTAAAAAAGCACATCTGTGTGGTTTTTAAGTCACTTAACTTGTAAATTTTGTCATAGTGGCAATAATAAATAAGATATTTGGAAATAAAGAGCACAGGCTGAATTTGAACTCAAGCCTTCCATGCATTTTCGGTGGTCCTGGTAAGAGGCTCAAGGACTCAGAGTTCCCTCTCTGCTCTCTCTCTCCGTCTCTCAGGCTCCTTCCTTGCTCTGGAGTTCTGTTTACCCATTAGGTGCCTGGCTGTTGTAGCACTGATTAATGTGAGAGAGGCTGGGGAGGAAATTTTAGCTGATTTGTCTTGGAGGCATTTTCCTTTTGGGGGTGTGTACCCAGATGAGTGGTGTATTTCTCTTGTGGAGGATCCTGGAACTCCTCTCCAGTGAGTGCTGGGCAGGCAAAGAGGGTGAATATAAAAGTTAAAAGTCATTAGAATCATGACAGGTAAAAACATAGTGCACCTGACCCCGGGCAAGGAATTACCCATGGTAGCCCTAGGTATTTCTAAAAATATTTCCTAGAAGAGCCTTCCTATTCAAATTTATTTCCCACCCAGACCACCACAGTTCGTGTGAAGGAAGAAGTTTGAGATTCAGGACTGGAGAGACATCTCAGTGGCTAACTGAGAATATTGTTCTTACAAAGGACCTGAGCTCTATTCCCAGTACCCATGTGGAGTGGCTCACCACTGCCTACAACTCCAGCTCCCGAGGACCTGATGCTCTGGCTCCTCCAATACCAGCATTCACATGCACATACCCACACAGAGACACAGGCACATAATTAAAAATAATAAAGATAAAACTCTTTTAAAAACAATTTTGAAACTCTGGCATCACCATAGGGCCGTATAGCAGACATTCCAGGTCTTTAAAATCTCCTTGCCTAGAAGAGAGAGTGGGTCCTGCTCCATGACCTCCCTGGCCCACAGGAAACATTGCAGGAAAGGAGAGTTCCCATTCAGTACTAGGTAACAATGTGGAGATTGGGGGTAAGGTAATCTACAATAATATTTTAATTTCAAAAAATTGTATATTTATGCCTTACCTGGATACTTAAGCACAGACATCATTACAATTGGAGCTTGAATCTCTTAAACATAAATATATACACACTGTTCTCAAATTCGTTTCTGCAAGGAATCAGGACTCTCCTTAACAACAGACTGAATTAATCTTAGAACCACTGCGAACAAATGACTCTGGAGGTTTTCAGCATTCACACAAAAGCCAAGTGTTTTAATGAGAGAACGACGTGAAAGACACCTTTGTCTTTTGAGCATATTTGTAGCACAAACGGTGATTGAGAAGCTTGTGAGGGGCGCTCAGAGATAGTTAGCGCAGCATGCGGAAGGGTGTGAAATTGGTTAGGATGTGAAAACCCCCACTTTCTATGAATGTAGTTCATAATCTAAAGGAACAGCGAGATAAATGAAGCCTTGCCACAGCTGCGTAAAGAAACGGGGAAAGCCGGGCCTTGAGTACACAAGGGCCCTGGCTCCGACCAGCTCCCATGCCAATCAGCAAAGTGACCTTAGTCGCCCAACCTTTCCATTTCCTTGTCTGTGAAATGGGAAGATAATACCTGCTTGTCTAGTGATGGTAAGAAGTAGGGCAGAGACTGACGCAGGCAGCCACCTCATCTCATCCACGCCTGACCTCAGAGGACATGCAATCCAGCTGCAAAGATGCCAGGGCTCTCCTCAACTGACCATGCTCCAACACAGAGCCCATGCATTCCGTCCGTCCTCTTCCCTTGGCCCCACCTGGGCCAGGTGTGCAGATGGAAATGTTAATGTGCCCCATAGGGTCACGGAGAAGCTAGGATCAGTGTGACACCAACTCAGCTCTGCTTCTCTTTTCTGGGACGTCACAGCCTTGTTTCTCTCCCTCCCACACTCAATGCCTTCGTTCTTCTCTCCCTCCAATATCCGTCACCAGGAGAGCAGGTACCCACCTCCCCCAGTTAAGGCTCGCTTCCACACCTTTCTCTTCTGCAGCATGCGTGTGTGTGTGTGTGTGTGTGTGTGTGTGTGTGTGTGTGTGTGTGTGTGTGTGTGTGTGTGTGTGTGTGTGTGTGTTGGGGCAGGGGGAGGGGGAGTCTTGAAAGATTCCTCTACGAGACCCCGTAGATACACAGCCTCATTCCTTGGGTCTTCTGGGCTTCTTCTCAACACCATGTGTCCTGAGGTTTCCTAAAGAATGGGGGTCGGGAATGGAGAGGGCTGTGGACTCCTGCACTGCTGCATCTGGAGAGGGCCCTCCACCCAGCAAAATGAGCCCTTCCAAAATGGAGGCAGAGCCAACAGGGAGGAGCCTGACTAGTGGACAGGGTGAGAAGATTTTGTCTCAACATATATTTGTCTCTTGAATTTTTAAGCAAATAAAGGAAATGGGCAATTTTTATATTTTTGAAATTGAAATATAATTACATCCTTTCCATTTCTTCCTTTGTCCTCCAGCTCTTCCCATCAACCTCTATTCTTTCTCAAACTCATAGTCTTTCCTTCTTTAACTATTTGTGTGTGTGTGTGTGTGTGTGTGTGTGTGTGTGTGTGTGTATGTGTGTGTGTGTGTGTGTATTCCTAGATATACAAGTACAACCTGCTCTGTACATACAATATTACTTGTATATTATTTCCTATGTGGTTTTAGAATGACCACTTGATACTGGATATCCAATTTGCGGCCTTCCTAGGGAAGACAATTTCTCCCACTCTTGGCGACCCTTAGTTGCCTGTAGTTCTTTGTCTGGGGCTAGGGTCCCATGAGGTTCCCCCTTTCTGTGTTAGCTTGTCTATTGGTATTGGTCTTTACAGGCCATGTTTACAAAGCCACACTGATGGGCGTGGCTTCTCTAACGTTTCTAGGAGACAAAAATCTCTTAGCAAACTTCCTGTTCTTCAGGCTCTTCAATCTTTCTGCCCGTCTCTTCATCTACGAACACTTTTTTTATACTTAATTTCTCAAACTCAGACATGGTGGCCCACACTTGTAATCCAGATGATGAGGAGGCAAAGTCAGGTAGGTCCCTGGGGCTCATTGTGCAGCCAACCTGACCTACTCAGAGCGTGCCAGACCACTGACAGGTCCTTTCCCTCTCCCGCCACAGAAAAGTGAGTGGCACCTGAAAAACCACACTGGGGTTGTCTTTTGACCTCCATTCGCTCTTGCACACATGAATACACACAAACACACACACACACACACACACACACACACACACACACGAGAAAGAGAGTTTCTCATGAGCAACCCAAAGGGAGTTAGTGGACACTTGAACAAAGTGGCTGCTTTTGTATATGTACAGTTGGGGTGACTTCTGGCTTGTGTCATTCTGGGAAGTGTGGTTGGGTTGTCATGCACTTGCTATGCAGGCTTTGCTACTTTTCTCATCCCATTTCCCACCAACTTACTGAGTTCTTATGGGGCCCTGGGAGCTCCAGGGCTTGATTTGGGGATAAGAGGGTCCAGTAGACTAGGATCTCCTGCAGCCTCCAAATATGGACCATGGGACACTAGCGATTATATAAAACTCAGTACCCCTGCAGCCCTTATGCCTCCTCTAGACTTTACGAATGACTTGAATCCAAAGGCAATGTGCTAAGTCATCTGCATACATGGGAAAACCCCAGAAGCAAGCAGATACAGCTGAGGCTTGGGAAGCCCAGGAAGCAAGTCACAGCTCAGGGGGCTGACAGCCTGCCTGGGTGTTCTTCCACAACTCACTGATGAGCTGAAGGTAGAGAGGACGGTTGATTCACAGACCCTTGATTATTTACTCTACACGATGCTGAAAGGCATTTGTGTTTTTTGGAAGTTCTGCCCCTTGGCACAGAAATAAAACCTCCTTTCTAAGCCTGAAAGATTGATGTCCAACTACAGTAAAGGAGGTTGTGCGTCAAAGGAAAGTCTGTGTACTGTGAGCGAACACTAGACCTTCCGTTCTGCCCAGGAAGCCCTCTTGCACAGCTTGTGATCAGACTAAAATCCACTACGTAGAAAGAAAACCAAGCTAAGGACATTTACACACCAAAACAGTCCGGTTCACCATGCCTGATAATTGTTGCGTGAAGAAGTTGTTTTTCAAAATTTATTTACAAGGAAAGGATGAGGGCAGGCGGAAGATTTTGTTGTCTTTGAACTGCACCGAAGAACAGGTTTCAGTGGTTTTATTTTTCTCTTCCTAGGTTTACTGACACCATTTGGTAAAGTGTATCCGATAGGCTGTTTCTTGTATGTTCCATTGGTTCTGGGTAAGGTTTCTTCTGACCACACATCTTTCCATGGTTCCATTTAGAGTCTGGAAAGGAAGGTCTCCTTTTAATTTTTCTTGTTGTTTGTTTTAATCTATTTATATGTATCCTAAACCCATTATTTATCTCTCAAATTTTTCTGCCTAGTAGACACCCCAAGGAACAAACTATTGTCCTAGCTATACCTCTGAACAATTAGGTCATTATCCTGAGTACAGGGGTGGACCCAGGCCGGGTACTTTTCCAAGGTGATTTCTCCCTCTGCACATAGTGAAGGCTGAGTGTGTCTGGGCATAGCATCCCTGGCTGCAGCACACATGGTGCTGTTTCCTGACTGACTAGGACACAGCTCTGGACTGAGGGAAAAACTGACATTTTCCAACAAGCATCTAAGCTGCAAGACCCCACATTATACACAAAAAGTGCACAGCTAGAGGCAAGGCTTAAGACAGCCATAACCAGATGCCTCACAGACTCATGCCTGTCCCTTGGCTGCTGTCCCCAGCTCTGATAAATAGCAAAGCTACCAGGACCTGCATCTTTCTTTTCTTTCCCAGTGAAGTGTTTGGAAGCCTCAGAAGGAAGGTCAGTTTTCCTCTGACATTACCTGGTGGTTTTCTTGTGCCTGACAAAGTCTGTGCCCTCCAATGTGGAAGCTGGGGGCCTTCTGGCAGTGGGTGTCATGGGATGGTCACACAATGATTCTGTGCTTGGTGGCTGCCCGATTGTGGGAACTTTCCCAGGAGGCCCGGGAAACCAAAGTCCCGTGCTTCTCGTGGTGGAGGAGGGATTTTAGTAAACACTGTGTGGGAAGAGGAATAGACAGAGAATGAGGTTAAGGAATGGGTGTGTGAAATTCCAGGCTGAGAGAGGCCAGGGTGGCTAGGAGCAGCATTCCAACGCCCACCACTCTCTAGCAGCTGGTGGGAGCAGACACTCACCTGCCGGGCAGCTCTGCCCTAGGCTGTGAAGCCAGGTCCAGTCTCCTGAGGTCAGGCAGGCAATACTGGGCACAGGACTGAGTATACTTCCTGACACAGCACTCTGCATGGCCCATCCAGGTTTCCCTCTGGGTCTGAAGGGAAGGAGCGGCTACCGCCTGTGTCCCTCACACTTGCCTCCTTTCAGAGGGTTCATGCCCTGGTCTGTCTCCTGGAGTGGGGAAGTCCATCCTCCTCTGTGCTTCTCTGGCCCTCTCAGCTCCCAAAGAGAGAAAGAAAGACCAAGGTTCCCGAGTTATGGAGCCAAGGAAACCTCAGGACCAGCCTGGGCTCTCTCTGTATTAAGTCCTCAGCTGCTTTGAGTGGGTGGAAGCTGTTGAAACGCAGCCAAAGACGTTGCTAAAAGGAACAGACTAGGAACCGGTATAGAGGAGCACACCTGTAACCCCAGCACTCCGTGGGGCTGAGACAGAGAGGATTGCACAAGCCTGCGGCCACCCTGGGGTTACAAAATGAAATCAAGTTCAAACTGGGACTACATAGTGAGTTCAAAGCCAGCCTGTGAAACAGAAGGAACGGGTGACTCAGCAAAAGCAGGGAGGGAGGGGGGACTGTGAAGACGTTCCAGCTGAGCCTTCCCTGTCCCGTCAAAAGTCGTGTAACATTGTCTTCTTAGCCCCCACACACTCCTTCTATAGAGAGAGACCGAGTCCACATTTTCTGTGCTTCAAGAGCCACATTGACATTCCCCACCCACCATTGTAAAACTACCTAGACATTCATTAAAACATACATGCCTGTAGGGCTTTGCCTTCCCTCAAAGGGCTGCCCTGGCCACCATCTTTGTTTTTGAGACAGGGTCTACCTGGTTAGGTGTTTGTCAACTTGATACCAGCTTGATTAATGGTTGATGTGGGAAGGCCCCACCCACTACGGTGATGACACCCCTGGATTGTATAGGAAATAGGGCTGAATAGTGCATGGTGAGCAGACTAATAAGCACCATTCCTCTGCGGTCTCTGCTTCAGTTCCAGCCTGGAGCTCTTGCCTTGGCTTCCCCTAGTGAAGTGAGACATGAGATATATAAACCAAGCAAGTCCTATCTTTCCCAAGTTGCTTTTGACCATCGTGTTTATCAAAGCAATAGAGAAGTTTCAACATGGTCCCATGTAGCTATACCCCAAACTGGCCTCAAACTCACTATGTAGTTAAGGTTGACTTTGAACTTCTGATCCTTTTGACTCAACCTCCCAGTGCTGGGATTATAAGCATGTACCACTACAGTAGGTGTATGGCATTCAGTGTTGGAGAGGGAACCCAGGGCTCCATTCAGGGTGAGAACTCTGAGCCCCACCATCAGCCCACCTCCTAATCTTTAAAGAACCTTTTTTCTGTATAGACCCAGGGAAGGCAGTGACTCCAAATCATCGGGATGATTGTGCCAATGCCATCACCAGGCCAGGCCTTTGGTTTTTATTCCAGAAGCCCTGGCCTACCCTGACAACCTGTTTCTCAGCACGGCAGTGGCCATGAGGCCTACCAAATGGTTAGCAAGATCCCAAGGCCATGACCTCAAAGTAACAACTCCAGCCATGCGCTGGAGCTTCACTGTAGATGCATAGCTAAGCCATCACCAGGTGGAAAAGCCCCTTATTGTCTCTAAGCAGAAAAGTCCAAGTTATAAATGGGCCAGCTGTCTCTAATGTATGGTCTCAGTTCCCCTCAACAGATTTGAAGATCAGGGAGAATCATAAAGTTGATGTAAAAAATAAATAAATAGGTGAAAATATTCCAACTGTTTTTTTTTTAAAAAAAAAAAAAAAAAAAAAGAAGTAGGAGAAGAATTCAGCTAAGAGATGATTTCATCAGTTAGGAGCACTGGATGCTCTTTCAGAGGACCCAGATTCAGTTCCCAGCACCCATATGGCAGCTCAATCTGTAACTCCTGTGGATCTGATGTCCTCTGCTGGCTCTGTGGGCATTGCATGCACATGGTGCACAGGCATACATGCAAACACAATACCCACACATGTTAAAATTAATAGAGTGAGGTCAAGGGAAAATGACAGAATTGTGTTGGTACCAGAGCAGACAGAACCCCGGTGGAACTGGATGGAAGAGCCAGAAAGTGAGTCCTGATGGGTGACAAAAGTAACTGTTTAAATCAGTGAGGAAATGATGAGCAGCTCATCTAGTAAATGGTTGGGGGGTAACTGGTGGAACACTTAGAAAATAAATAAGCACACTTTGAACGCTAAAATAAATTACAGATGGTTTGCATTTGTATAAACAACCCCGGTGGTAGAAACACAGGTAAATATTTACATAATCTCAGGGAAGGGAAGGTCTCTAATTACAAGGTCAAGGTGTCTTCTGCATCAACAAAATGAAGGCTCAAACCACAAATTATTTGTAGTATACATAACAGGATGCAGAATTGTTATTCTTAGTAGTTTAAGGAGGCCTTATTAAATAAACAAGAATGGGCGTGTCCATAGAAAAATAGGCAAAAGATAGAGCCGGCTAATTGAAGGCAAAAATGAAGAAGCTGAAAATTATATGAGAAAAAATACACAGCCCAAGACACAGAGATTATGCTTAGAAGATTCCCACACAGATTCAGCCAAGGGGCCGGAGAGATGGCTCACTGGTTAAGAGCGTCATTTGCTGTTCCCGAGGATCTACATCAGGTAGGTCACAATTGCCTGCAACTCCGGCTCCAGGGATCTCACGTCCCCTTCTGGCCTCCAAGGGAACCCACATACATATACATGGATGCACACACAGATACACATGTATATACATATTCTATTTTTTTTAAAAGAAACTGACCAAAAGGGTTCTGAAAGGTGACAGGCAGCACTGACAGAAAGGTGAAGGACTAACTTCATCCTTTGAAGTGGTCACTATCTATGGTGGCTGCAGCTTGACCAAAGACCTCAGAAGTCTTAGAAGGGAGAATCCCATGTCAGACGAAGTCTACTCCCAGGAAGATAACCATCCGTACACACAAACAAAAATGTATAGCAAATGCTAGGTGTTTGCCTTCCATCCCAGCACTTGGAGGCAAAGGCAGGTAGATCATTGTGAGATCCAGGCTAGTTAGTCTACACAAGGTGTTCCATGACAGTCGGAACTACACAATAAGACCCTCTCTAAAATGTGTCCATGCACGTGCGTGTGTGTATGTGTGGGGGAGGGGTCAGTGGATGGGTGGGTGGGTGAGTGTACTCTGGAGGGTCCAGAGGACCCAAAGAAGCAGGTACACCAAGGGAGACATCATCCACTGAAGCTCCCTTTTAACACTTGAGTTGGTTGGAGCTTATAACGGTTTGAATGTAAAGCACCCCTCATTGTCTCACCGTAGGTGAGCTTGTTTCCAGTTGGTGGCAATAATCTGGGAAGCTATGGCATCTTTAGAGTTGCCTGGCTGGAGGAAGTAGGTCACTAAGAAAGAGCCTCAGGAGAAACAAGAGCTTGCCTGGTTCTGGAGCACCGTCTGCTCCGTGGTACACCATGATGTGAGCAGACTGTACCACATGCTCTCACTGCCATGATGACTGAAATTGTGAGCTCCTAAACCTTCCTTCTTTAAAATTTCTTTGGACAGAAATTTCAGCACAGTGTCAAGGAACGTCAGTCAGCAACGCTGGTCATTTCTGTTAACTTCCAGTCGGAACCTCAGTAGGTACAAAATAAAGTTAACCGTTATCTTCCCCGGTGTTAACCGTGGTTCTCTGTGAACAAGGAGCTTTTAAGTGAATATGTCTTTTTTCTTCTCTGTGCTTTTTCCACTTTGAACTGAAATGTTGCCTTTTCACTTTCAAGTTGTTAAAATGAAAAATAAGGGCAGGAGATGCAGTTATAAGAACACAATGGAGGCTTCCTGAATGCTCTCAAAAGACTCAGGTGGCTGTGGTCGAGGTCTGATACCACTGAGTGGCCACTCTGCCCTCTGTTTCCTGTGCCACCACAGAATAGGCTAGAATGTTTACTGTGATACCAACCGGGCTACCAACCGGGCTACGGAGGGTACATATGCAGGACTGGTTGGGCACAGACTCTACCCATTCTCCTTATGCAGGAAGTTTCTCAAAAACAGAACCATGAAGGGCTGATCCACTCCACGGGCAGAAGAAAACAATGACTTCCTGACTTGGAAGTCTGAGGGCAAGAAATTAGGACCTGTTAAGATATTTCCTCTGTGAGATTTGTCAAATACTGCCGCCTCGACACCTGAGAACATAGGCGATCCTGGCTTCAAGGTTCTGGCAGTACGGGTGTGGCATGTAACTTCCTGTCAGACAGGGTGGTACTACATGATTATCAGGTCTCTCTCCAAAGTCCATCTGAGAAGTGACAATGCAAAGCCACTCAAAGGAAATTTTTGAGGGAAAAAGAGACTTAACTTGAAATTTTAGCCCTGCTTCTGTATTGTGGGCCTGGTATGGAGATGCCTTTGAGGGTTCTTCAGGTTTCAGCAATCGCAGCCTGCTGCCTTGAACCAAAGCAGGCTCATTGGAAGGCTGTGGAGAGCCGCAGAGTCAGCCAGAGAGCTGAGGAGCTATGCTTGGAAACCAGTGATAATCCAGGTGGTTCCAGGAGCCAATGTCAGGAATTACAGATTCCATTCTAGAACAACCAGGGTTTGACATGCCAACCTGCCAGGCACAGTATCATCCACTGTATGTCTTTCTTCTTAATATCCATAGTCCGGGGAGAGAGGGCATCTGGCTACGTGTAACCAACATAAACCTGTAGAGCAAGAAGTGATTCACTAAAGGAAAATCTGGGGGCTGTTAGGAAATGGACGGATTTCTTCTGGGAAGCCCCAGATAGATAAATGTTGGCCAACAAAGACTGGATGTTTGATTTAAGACATTAAAGATCAGGGGCTGAAAACAATGGCTCCCGAAATAAAGGGCTTGCTGTGCCTGCCTGAGATGCCCAGAATCCATATTTAATAATAATAATAATAATAATAATAATAATAATAATAAAATATCAGTGTGTAGCAGCTCAGGTCTGTCATCTCAGTGTTTGGGGAGTGGGGGACAGACAGAAAGATGGCTGGAGGTCATTGTATAGTCAGCCAAGCTGGATTAGTGCTTCAGTGAGAGACCCTGTCTTAAATAAAAACAAGGCAGAGAGCAACTGAGGGGGATGTCCACATCAGTCCGTGGACTCCACATGCATCCACACATGTGTACACACACACACATACACACACACACACACACACACACACACACACACACACACACACACACACACAAAGGTAAGTTCACTCTTTGGACCAGGCAAGATAAGGCTATTGCAAGGTCAGAAAAAGGCTACTGCACCTGGGTTCAATTTTGCTTTCATATTTTCTGTCAAGACAAAGGGTAAAGACACAAAAGTCTGTGCACAGGTCACAGTGAGAGACCACCCAAAGCCAGAAGAGAATTTGCTTGTCAAGAGTCCAGACAAGCTTTGCCATGGTACCCTAGGGAAACTCACAGGAACCGCTCCCTCTCCACTGGTGATTTCTAAGAAGTAGCCAATATGGCCGTCAGACAGGTGGGAAATCCAAATCTGTTTCTGAGTTTAAAGTCATAAAAATGCCTGAAGGTTCTGTAACATACGGATACAAAAACTTGATATTCCCAAGAGAATCCAGTACTCACTCTGGCTTTTGGTTCCTTGACTTTAAGTGGAGATTTTTTTCACTGAAATATGCAGTCTTTGTCTGAGACCCGGCATGGCTTGAAACAATTAAGAAGTTACGTGGCCCTGCTAAGGCTGGGGCCTCCCAACATTTTCCCTCTAAGAGCAAAGTTCTGGAGTTAGAGCTCAGTGGGTAAAGTGCTTGACGTACACACATGAGCACCTGAGTTCAGAGCCTTTGTAGCCATGTGAAAGCCAGGCTTAGCGATGCATGCCTGTAACCAGTTCTGCATGAAGGAGAGCAATAGAGGGTACTGGGGCTGACTAAAATGGTGAGCTCTTGAGGAATAACACCCAGGTTTGTCCTCTAGCCTTCACACACAATTGGATATGTGTACACACGAACCCACACACACATGCACACTGTGCGTGTATATGCTCACACGTGCACACACACACACACACACACACACACACACACAAGACACAAGTACGGCTAGAGATGATTCACATAAGTGCCATGTTCTTCAGAGCCTGTATTTTTTAGATGCACACATACATACATACATACATTCTTACATACATACATATATAGTGTGTGTATATGCGCGTGTGTGTATGCGTGTGTGTGTGTGTGTGTGTGTGTGTGTGTATGCATGCATGCATGCATGCGTGCGTGCGCCACATGAGTGCAGGTGCACTAGAGGCCAGAAGAGGGCATCAGAACCCCTGGAGCTAGAACTGCACATGGTTGTGAACAGTCGAATGTGGCTGCTGTAAGAACAGCAAGTTCTTAACAGAGGAGCCATGTCTCCAGCCCCATTGCAAAACATTTCTCATCTGAAAATATTCTGGCTTTTTAAAGTAATTATAGACCTTCCACATCCATGGATTTTGCACCACAGATTTAGCTAACCTCCACTCAAAGACACTTGAAAAAAAATTTATGTGTACTACATCCATAAGACTTCCTGTCACTATTCACTAAGGGATGTGGTACGGCAGCAATCCACTTGAGCCTCATTTTCACTACACTGGGTGCTGTGAGTGGTCTGGGAGCAATCCAAGCATACAAGAGGACGTTTGTGGGTTATACTCCACTGCTGTGGAGTTCACTGGGGACATGAGCATCACAGGCGTGCACCTCACTGTTTCTAAGGCTCTTTAAGGAGAGCCGGTGCCCCTCTTCAGCTTTCTCTTTCAGAGATAGAGCCCGAGGGAGTTATGCGGTTTTCCTTGTTTGAATTCAAATCCAGACTCCCTACAGCCCAGTCTTCTCTAACACCTAGCCTTGTGATTAAAACAGTAAAAATAAAGCCAGGCTTTGTGCCCCCAGTCCTGTGAAATTTGAAGCTTCAGTGTTATTTCAAACTCTTAAAGTGATCATCTTGTGAAATATATATTTTTAAAAAGCACAAAAGAAAAAAGTTACCCATAATCCCCTTCCAACATCTCAACACTTGGAACATGATCTTCACAGAAGGGCTTTCATCTGAGGCAGCTCCTTGATACCAGCGGCATATTCAGAAGGACAAAGGCTCTCCCACTCGGTGAGGCAGAGACAGGGACTTACTATGTATCCCAGGATAGCCTCAAACTCACGGCCCACCCTACCTCGGCCTTTTGGGTGCTGCGGTTAGAATATGTTTGCATCATTATGCCTGGTCTTACTCCTTTATTTATTATTATCATATCTTACTTATATGGTGTCTGTGTATGTGTATGCATGTGCTATGTATGGGACATGTGTGAAGAGCAGAGGACATCTTGTTTCCTCCTTCCATGTGGATCCTGAGGGTCAAACTCAGGTCATCAGTCTTGAGGGCGAGTACCTTTACCCACTGAACCATCTGGGAAACTCTCACTCCTGTGTTTTAAGGCTTCTGAGCTTTCCCTCAAGTCTACCTATTAGTACCTTATTCATAATTAGGCACATCATCCACCTACTAAGACTGTGTTCAGATTGCATAAATAAGAGATCTGTGGAGGTTCTGGGGACAGAAGGTGTGGCTGGGCGGTAGAATGTTTGCCTCAGATGCACAGGCCTTGGGTATCATCCCCCAAAGTTCTGAGGACACAAAATGTTCTAGAAAAACAGCCATCTCTGCAGTGCTTCCAGTCCTTGGTGCAGAGGGTTTGACGGGATTAGGGTTCAAAGACTTCTCGGGAGGGAACATTTTTTCCTCAGGGCTGAGCAAGGGTTTCCTGCCAGCCACTCTACCTAACAATTTTGCTATTTATAAAGAGAATAGAGACTCTCACAGACCTGGCAAAGGCAGGTAGCCCTGGGCTCTAACGGGACTCTTCCTTCAACAAAGATGGAGCAGAATTCCCCAGCTGGCAGAGCTCACCTGTGGCTCCCAGGGCTCCTCTGTTTTGACTCTGAAAGCTCAGCACAGGTACACCCTGTCGATTGCATGAACGGAAATCAGAGGGTTTTTCAGAATGCTAACTGACACCCAAGAACGTGACTTTAGAATAAGGGGCTTTCTGGTTTAAAGATATGAAAGAAGCAGGCCTTCTGTTTGAAATCAAATGATTCAAATGCTGAGGTGGGGGACATTTGACATCTGTCTTCAAAGCAAAACCATGACTGATTTTATTTTTTCCTTTAAAATTACCAAGGCTTTGGTATAGACAAAAAGAAATCCCTGCAAACTGAGCCCGGGGTCTCATGGGGCAATAATAGCTGTGGGAAGCGGGCCATCTGTCCTCTTTGTCCCTTAGTCCACGATCTAGAAGGCAAGTTAGAAGGGACTGGTCTTCTCCACGGGATATAATGTCCCCGGTAACACTCAGGGTGCAGGTAGGTGGTCAGCTGAAATCTGCATAATGTGACATCTAGTGGGATACACAGAGACAGGTTCCATCCCATGCTGCCTGTTAGCTCACTGACAGTTTATTTCAGGCCCCTGCCTTGGGAATCTCAGCCCCTTTAATCCTAACATGCTCCTAGAACGTCTTGGCAATCCTGGATTCGTTTATTCTCTGAACAAGTCGTCTGTGTGATGGTGCCCACTGAGGATTCTTTGTCCCGCTACTCTCACAACCACACCCTGAGGTGACAATCAGGTGTCAGAGGAAGAGCCGCAGTGACCACCCATAAGTTCAAGACTCAGCTCTGCCATTTACTGAGCGAGCAGCATTGAACTGATCTCACCACCCTCTGTTTAAATTCCCTCATGTAACATTAACTATCACCACCATAGCCCAGCCACAGATTATCCAACTGGCTTAAAACTGTAAGCTCGGGTATCTCGGCTACAGTAGGGTCATGGCAAGACATGTCTGTGCTCTAGTTTTCTTCTTGGGGTAGAAAGAGGCTTCAACCTTGATGCCAACGCTGCCTGGGACTTTAAAGTTAAGCACAGCTGCGAGCCCCTTCCAGGTGTGGTATCACCCAGTGATGTGACTCCTTGACCGTGTGTCTGATTTCCTAAAGCCGACATGGGCTAGAGGAGCCAGTCTCCTTGTAGGAACAGTGAAAAATGACACTTACCTTTGAACTTGGTTCAGTCATCTACCTTGGTTTTTGTCAGGAGGTAAAAATGAGCAGGGGAAATCAAACTGGCCCAGCTGTTCCCTGTGTTGCCCCCAGTGTTTTACATTAAGCTGCAGAAAGCATTCTGGTTCCACCCAAGCCCCGCCCTAATCCAGAAACTCCAGGTCTCCTGGGCCCGAGTCCATGCTGCACAGATGCTCAGTGGTGGGCAGATTACAGGCACTCCTCGGTAAACTCATGATCTGGAAATCTCTTTTGCACCTGTGTAACATCCCCTTGTGAGAACGAGAGGCCACCATCTTCGGTTCTGAACAGCAGAACGTCCCCTTTCTCCTACAAGTGTCCCCAGCTGCTTCTCTTAGCTTGTCCTTCCCCGTTGCTCACGGGCAGCATCCCGACTTCCTACAGCTTTTCATTTGCTCAAAGTCAAAGAAAAGCAAGCTAAGGGTCTAGTTCTAGCACCTTCTACCGATCTGAACGCTAGTTTCTGCATCTGAACTCAGGCTGTACAGTGATGTGAGGTTTGACAAAATAATGAAGAGCCATTTCTCTGAAATGAGAGTGTAGGCCTGGCGGGTCCTAAAGTCAGTTTACAGGGAGGGGACAGAAATCAGTTGAAATCAGTCAGTGCAGAACAGGAGCTCTGAAAAATCTAGAACAGCTTTGCCCTGGGATTCAGCTATAGGAAGCATGTTTACCTTTACTTAGTATTTATTTATTATATGGGTACATGAGGAGTCTGTACCACAGCACATGTGTGGAAGTCAGAGGACTCCCCTTCCATCCTGTGGGTCCTGGAGATCCAACTCAGGTCATCGGGTTTGGCAGCAAGCTCCTTTGCCAGCTGAGCCATCTCACTGGCCCATTTTATCGTTCCAGTAAAGGAGGCCTACAGTCAGTACATTGAGAATCCAGGGCTTCCCCTTGTCAATGGGTAGAGCCTGAGAATAAGACAGGCGACCAGCTTTAGCAACAGAAGTGACATGATCACTTTTTCATCTTCCGATGACATTTTCTGCTCCCTTGAGGCCTGCTTGCAGGAGTGGCTCTCCCCGGCTAGTCTCCTGTAAGGGATGCTCCTCTGTCTGTAAAGATCAGTGATAAGGTCACACAGTACCAATGGCACCCTTCCTCTTTAGGATCATTTATAGAGTCCCAGTGAGCTGGGCATGGTGATTCATGGTCTGTGGTCCATAATCTTAGCACTCAAAGGACTGAGGCAGGCAGATTGTCATGAGGCTGAAATCAACCTGGGCTAGAGTGAGACCTTGTCTTTAAAAACTAAGGCTTGCTCTTACCCGCCCTCAAGTGCCCCAATGGAGACATGTAGACAGG
This sequence comes from Phyllotis vaccarum, assembly GCA_033318265.1. Taxonomy (NCBI): domain Eukaryota; kingdom Metazoa; phylum Chordata; class Mammalia; order Rodentia; family Cricetidae; genus Phyllotis; species Phyllotis vaccarum. The sequence goes on along the minus strand of JARWLC010000014.1, from coordinate 65,825,240 downwards.
TGCCTGTGACCTGGGCCATTCACCCCAACCCCGTTATGGCACTTCTTCCCTCTGGGGAAGGTCTCTACTATTCCATTATTTATGGCCACATCATGTCCTGAGCAAGGATTTCCAGCCCTGTAGCCAGGCCTCCTGCCCTGAACCCAGCCTCCCTGGGTTCAAGAGGCCTCCATCCTGGCCTCAGGGTGAAATACTTGTCTAGCTCTGCAGGGGGCACCCTTCTGGTGTCTGCTTTTTCCTGGCTAAACTGGAGGGGAGCAGGGGATGACAGTCTCATGTTCATTCATTTATCTTTCCTCCCAGACATTCAAGAAGCAGTAGTCAGCCCTACTATTATTGCCTCTGACTGCTAGCCTTGGCCAGACGATCCTGATGTCGTGTTAGAAAGTTACTTGGGCACAGGAAGTTATGAAAGGGGCTATAAATGATGTCAGCTTTACAACTGGCAAAGACGACATCTGGGGGAAAGGGGAAGAGTCACAGCCTCATAGGCCCCCAACAACTAGCTAGACACACGGGCCAATTAGGGCTGCTCCTCAAGACGACTCAGGGGTGTGGCTGCTGCGGCCATGGATCTCCCCCACTTCAACTCCCAAAGCTGCTGTGTAGATAGTGTCTGCCCAGACTTCTGAACCCCCTGTGGATTGAAGCAGGGATTTCCTCATCACCTGATTACTATTCCAGACTCTTTCTGTGAGCTGGGCTAGGCTCTAGGCCCCGCTAGTGGGATCTGTGGTCTCTCTTTCAAGGCTTCCCCAGAGAACAATGATGTCTGCAAGATGAGCGGTGGGTTTCCAGGATGTAGGGGCCTCTCTTCACACAAGAGGAACTGAGCAGCTTTGAAACCTCAGCTGCTAGCAAGTGCCTGGTGCTGATCTGTTCCCCAACCAGAACATTTGCTTTTGCTATCAGCCCCAGAGCTAATCAGACATGGTGCCTGCAGGAGATGGCCCATGGCAGGGGACTGGGCCAGCCCTGCCCTGCTCTCCATGTGCACTAGAGGGACAGCCCTTCTTGGGACATTGCCCAGTAGCCTTCACCCCACCTTTATACCTGAGTTTTTACAAAGAGAAGGAAGAGGCAGGAGAAAGGGGGAGGGGCGGGTGTGATAGTACACACCTAGAATCTTAGCCCTCAAAACTAAAGTAGGAAAACCAACATGAACACACACGCATCTTTTATTTATCTATATTGGAACTTGAGGTCTCCTTGTAAACTTACTTTGATAAGTTAAGGACAATATCACCTCCACCCAAAGAGGAGATGGTACCCCAGCAAAGCCATCTTTGGTCAGATGCTGCCCTTAACATAAACGAGTTAAGTCCTCGGCACAGAGCAGAGCACTCCCCAGGCTTCCCATCTAGAACATCAGTAGGTATGTGCTTGTCTGTGGATCTCAATGCACCCTGAGCTGCCCTTGGTGGCTACAAACACTTTTATGGGTCCTAGATAAGGACAGTTTCCTAGCAGTGTGCTTTGCACTTGACATTTAGGACAGAAATGTAAGCTCACGAATATGTCGGTGTGTGGTGCGTGTTTTTATGACTCAGTGAAGATTAAAGATGCACTCTATTCTCTGAGGTGGTTTTTACTGTATATTGGTGGTTTCTGTGGACTATTGGAATTCCAAAATCTGTTAAGCTTCTGATAAAATTTCAAGAGTAAATATATCACTGTAACTAAAACAAAGATTTTTTTTTCTTTTTTAATGAACACTGTTTAGTTATTGTAACACAGACTTCATCCTTTCTGAGACCTTTGGCCTCAGAGGACAGAGCATCAGGACTAAAGCAGCATTCTAAGCAGCAGGCAGGCAGATAGGTGGCTGGATGAAGGACCAGACATGAGCTGGGGAGGAAGCTGTAGAGAGCTTGCCTCCTTTCATCCCAGCATGCGTAATCCAGGTGTGCTGTCACTGCCTAATCCCAGCAGGTGGGAAGTGGAGGCAGGAAGATCAAAAGTTCAAGGCTATCCCACTTACACAGTGAGTTCAAGGCCAGCTTGGGCTACATGTGACTCAAAAAATAAAGACCCTGAAGTGTACACCCTAAGCAGCAGGCTTCTCGTTCTCACCCTATGCTCAGAGGGCAGAAAGCGGGTGTCTCCGGCTGTTACATGGAGTTTCTTCATGGTGTGGACTCCACATGATGGCACAGGAGAGAGGACATTGGCAGGCACTCTGCAGGGATCTTTGGGACATTGTTGAGGAGATTATCTTCCATTGCTCACAGTGTCCTTCAAAAACTCTCTGAACAGGGAAATGGGAAGGTGAGCCCATCCTGCACGTGGGTCAGGCTAGTTCTACCCGATGAGCATCCGTGTTTATTCGTGCTACAAGGCATAGAGCTTGCTGGGCTCACAGTCCTTGCTGCCCATCTTTCTGTGGGGTGCTGGAGCTCAACCTCGGTCTTCATGTTTGCACAGCAGGCACTTTACCCATTGAGCTATTTCTCCAGCCCTTTTTGGTTTTTGAGACAATGAGATCCAACTGGCCTCAAGCTCACTATTCCAATTAGGTTGACCTTGAACTCCTGATCCTTCTGCCTCTACCTTCTGAGCTTTGGAATTACAGCCACGACAGCTACCACACCCAGCTACAAACAAATTTTTCTTAGGGCTGTTATTAAAAAAAAAAATGCAAAAGCCTTTGGAGAAAATTTTTTAGAGTCTTAGAAAAATACCCAGACTTCTTGATGAAGACTCTGGGCCCTGGCTGGGCATTAGGAGGTGGCAGGGTGTGTTGGGTGGGTGTGGGCTGTACCAGGTCTAACCTGCTGTACCAGGTCTAACCTGCGCCTCTCTGCCCAGCAGACTCGCCTGTCGCAGCTGCAGTGGTATCTCATTTCAACGACTGCCCAGACTCCCACACGCAGTTCTGCTTCCATGGAACCTGCAGGTTTTTGGTACAGGAGGAGAAGCCAGCATGTGTGTAAGTAACCCCTGGTCTCCAGCGATGCTCAGGCTGGCTAGGGATCTGATACCCAGAGGATGAAAACTGCCCAGGATTGAAAGGGAGTCCCAGGAGCTGGAATCTGTTTCTCACAGTAAACTCTGACTAGAATTTAGTACTCTGCTGGGGGAAGATATTGACCTGGGTACCTGGACCTCTATAAGGAAGTTTCCATACACCAGTCACTATGTAACCAGCCTGTGAAACAGTTTGGAAAAGGTCAGTACACATGTCACACTGTGGCGGATCCCATTCCCTTGGAGCATCCTCACAAAGTATTGCCAAGTGCCCTGTAGGCACTGAGCCTCCTCAACAAATTGGATATAAGCCAACAACAAGGGCTGGGGAGTTGGTCCAGAGGGTAAGGCTCCTGCCACTTAAGCCTGTGGACCTGAGTTCAGATCCCCAGAACCTACATAAAAAGCCAGACATAGTAGGGTGCATGTCTGGCAGGGACCAACACGTAAGGTCATCCTTGGACTTCCACATGCGTGTCACAGCACACACACACACACACACACACACACACACACACACACACATTGTTGCCATGGACAAGGGAGTTAGAAGAGAAAGCCCCAAGGTGAAAACCACTCAGAAGATGTGGGGCTGACCAGCGAGCAAGCAGAAAGGTGTCCAGACCCTGGGTTCCAGGGGCTACTGCAAGTCAGAACTCAGAGCAGGGAGGCAGAAGATGCGGCTGGAGGCCGGGGCCTGATTGGAGTGAGCTCTTACCCTCTGGGTAGTGGGCATAAAGATATCGTCAGGTGTTCATCTGTCTGCAGTGACTATGACAAGGTGGACATAGATGGATCTGTCACAAAATTCACCTCAAGTCATCAAGCTCTCCTATCTCCAAGAAAGATTCAGGCATTTTCCTCTAGTAGGTGACTTCCAGAGAAAAGTCAAGGTTGCTTCTACTGACTCTTTACAAGGCTTCTTCAAGGCCCAGGGCTAAGAATAGGATTTTCTGCCAACCTGGAAAATCTGAGGCCATGGAAAAGAGTGACCACCCTCTCCTCTCAGTTTCCCTACTGGATTTTAATGGCCCAGGGGCAGTATTCAGCCCGCAGACACGTTAATATGAAAGGTGACATTGTATGTTCTTCTCTGGTGGCTCTAAGTCCTTGGTGCATCTTAGTAGTTGGACTTCACACTTCCCAGCAGGTACACAGCTTCTCTTGACTCAACAGAAGACACAGTGCTGCTGGCCTGGCCTCCAATGGATGTACCTACACGTCACCCCACCACAACTGCCCACACATCACCAAAGGCACGGTGCCCACATACCACATCACTCAGCCACAGCTGCCCACACATCACCCAGCCATGGCTATCCCCTTCAGCTCTCTGGTTCCCACCTTTCTCCGGTGTTGCCTGACACCAAAGCAGAATATTGGTGTCTGTCACCTGCCACCATCTTTATTTGCTTACAGGCATCCACTGGATCTCTCCAGCCATTCACATGGTCCATGAGTATTGTGAGTGAAAAAGGTCCCTTTAGCAACAGAGACTGTGGGGACATGAGGGCCATGCCCTTTCCTCTACACAGCACTCTGGGGGCACAGAGATGGCGTGTCTGAACAAGACAAGTTGTCAGACCTGGAGACCTGGTGAGGTTTGCTTCCCTACCCCTTCTGGGGCATCAGCTCTAGGAGATGGGACCACGCCTTGCACCTTTTTTATATTTATAGTAACCAGAAGAATGTTCTAGCTACCTAATTCCCACCAGACCAGAAACTCTGAGTCTCCATAGAGAAAGCCAGAACATTCTGTCCCTGCTCTGAAGAACCTCCCAGCTTTGAGGAGCTGAAACGTTCTGGTCAATAAAACTGACATACCTTGAGGTAGGGCCCCATCTTTCAGGGCCTCGTAAAGAAGCCCCACCAAGTAGAGAATGTAGAGCAGAGGCGGACACTTGCTTCTTAGCATGCTCTTCCAGAAGAAAAAAGTCATTAGGTTTTCAGAAAACGACATTTTATACTCTAAAACTAGAAAGTGAAAAAAAAAATATCACTAGTCAGACATTACAAAATTCATCCTCAGAAGAGTTTGCTTCAGATAAGCTCAAGATTGTTCATCTGAACATCATGGAAATCTCACTGGAGCCCACAACCATGGCAGGAAGAGATGAAAAAATCAGAAAACTGTGGAGATGTAAGATCAGCGGCTGCCTATCCTTTTACCAAGGTGGCACATGCAGGGGGTGGGTCTGCTGCCTGAGGAGGCAGAATTCACACTGGTTACAGTGTGAGGAACCACAGCTGACTGAAGTTTCCCACCATCCTAAATGTTCCTGGTGACGAACAGAGACCCAAGGGGGAAAAAAAAACATATCTCTGTCAAAGAAAACATCCCCCATCTCTCTGAACTCCCTGGCCACTCTGGCCACAGTGCACACCAGTGAGTCTGAATAGAGAAAATGGACCATGAGTGGCATTCCCCAAAGGCAGCTCCGTTAGCCTCTGAACACTAGTCGGGGAGGAGGGTAACATGGCATCACACCCATGACAGGACTGGGGAAATCTTTGCCTTGGTTTTGTGTCTCTCCCCAACTCCACCCAGAGCAAACATAAGGGTCTCTCTGAATCTGGGGGTCAAACAGACCTGGGTCAAAATTCATATGAGTATCGCATACAAGTGGCCTGACCCCATTTAACCTCAGATGCCCCTCAGGGGCCAATATCTCAAAAATGCATAGTGAGGACTCTGTGGTGATTGTTGCTGTACCGCTGGATACATGCAACTATTCACATTCATTGATTTAAGTAAGTAGGATTTAGTTTTCTGGTCTATGACCACCTTTTAAACACTGGACACTTGGAGGTGGCAATGAGTGAATTCTGTAGTCGTCACTGAAATCTCTAGGACACTGCCCGGGTACTTCTCTCAGAAGAGCATAAGCATACAAGGTTTGCCAGAGAGGCTCACACAGGCATCACCTTCCCCAAGGCTCAGGGACAGTGAGAATGTCCCAAGAGACCCTTGACTCTGAGCAGCAGAGGAAGCCCTGGCCTCCCAAACCCATGGAAAAAAGAATAGGACCAGGTGAATTCATCCTGCTTTGTTTCCTCAGAGTTGGGATGGAACCCAGGGCCCCGCACATGCTAAGCAAGTGCTCTGCCACTGAACCGCACCCAGCCCTAAATCCATTTCTCCAGAGAGCAAGAAAAGGTGAACTCAGTTATCGTTCTACCCATCCTAGGGAATCCACTCCCAGCCCAGCCCTGCAGGATGATGTGTGTTAAGCACAAGATGGTACAAAATGTGATCGGAGACAGTTTCACTCTGGTCTTCAACCTCCAGGCTCCGATGCCTTCCGTGAGACTGGTGCCCAAGGACACAGTCAGTCACTATGGTAGCAGCTGCCTCTCAAAGAACACATCACATCATATAGAGACCATGTGGCTAAAGAGTCCTCAAAATGTCCCCTCTGTGTGTGTTGAATCCCCTGGCTGGAATTTAGAGGCAGTTGTGAGGACTGGTGTGGGTGCTGGGAAACAAACTGGGTTCTCCGCAAGAGCAGCAAGTGCTCTTAACAACTGAACCATTTCTCCAGCCCCACATTGTTTGCTGAGACAAGGTGTCTCAATGGTCTCATAAGAACAAGTTAAATCTTGCTGGCGGGCTGGCCCAGTGGTGCACCTGTCTATGCCTTCCCAAGCGTCACAAGCACACTCAAGGCCCAGCTTCATGTGAGTCTGGAGGTCCAAATACGGATGATCCTGACTGCTTAACAAGAACCTTACTACCTAAATTGTCTCTCCAAACCCCAATTTATTTTTTGAGACAGAGTCTCTCATTGACCTTGAGCTCACCCAAGCAGGCTAGAGCAGGTGGACAGTGAGCCACGGGAATCTGCCAGTCTGCTGGGCTTCTGCACTCACCACCTGACTGGTTTCTCCACTGGGGGATCAAACTCACGTCCTCAAACTGCAAGGCAAGCCCTTCCCAACCGAGCCATCTCCCCACTCCCTGCTGTTTAATTTCATCTTTAGCAGAGACACAGCCTGCTTACCGCAATGCACAAGGCTCCTTTAGTGCTCTTAACTGGGGGTGGGCCTCACTTGCACTTCATTTTCAAGAGGCAGAGTCTGTGGTAAAAGAGCAGTTACTGGCTCCAGGTTACAGAGAGAGGAAGTGAAGAAAGAGCTTTGAATCCAGGCCATTTTGGCTACAGAGCCTGTGCCAAGTTGTGTATACCTTTGAGCTCCTGTCCCGGGGTAATCTGAAATACAGAGACAATGTCCAGCCTTGGTTACATATCACACCAGCACCATCTGGGTGGAAAGAATTTGGTGAAATCAAAAGTGCAGAAATGACTCCATCTAAAGTGGCTTTGCAACTGGTTTCTCTCTTTCTTTTCTTCTTTGTGTGTGTGTGTGTGTGTGTGTGTGTGTGTGTGTGTGGGTGTGTGTGTGTGTGAGTGTGCGTGTGTGCGTGTGTGAGTGTGTGTGCGTGTGTGTGAGTGTGTGTGCGTGTGTGAGTATGTGTGTGCGTGTGAGTGTGTGTGCGTGCGTGTGCATGTATGTGTGAGTGTGTGTGTGAGTGTGTGTGCATGTGTGTGTATGTGTGTGTGTGTGTGTGTGTGACAAGCACCTTCCTCAGCCCAGCAGATTCTCTCTGTGAGTGTAAATGGTCCCAGGAAGGTAGCAGTCCCACACCTCTCTCTGCCTTTGTAATAAAGGTCTGTCATTCAGATTCAGAAAGGGAGGTGCAGCCCCTCTCTCTACCCTCTTGCCCAGTGCCTGGCACTGGGGTATACTTGCACCCATCAAGTGCTGAGGGAGAGGAAAGAAAGGGGAGGGGAGGGGAGGGGAGGGAAGGGGAGGGGAGGGAGGGAGGGAGGGAGGGAGGGAGGGAGGGAGGGAGGAAGGAAGGAAGGAAGGAAGGAAGGAAGGAAGGAAGGAAGGAAGGAAGGAAGGAAGGAAGAGAATCCAATTCATTTTAACCTGGTTCTAGATTCCAAGGCAGCCTTACCACTGTGCTTCTCAGGCCTGTGTGCATGCTAGCATCACCCAGGTGACCAGACCAAGGGTACGGCCCTGGACCCAGCAGTTTCTAGAACTCCCAGATGACTCTGCTGTGCCTGCCAGAGGTAGAGGCAGCAGCAGGGTGAGGGTGTGACTCATTGGTGGCCAGGTGAAGCGACATTCCTCCCTCCTTTTGTGACTTGTGCTTAAAATAATCAGTCTCATTAAGTCTAATATTAGAAGACAAGGAACTAAAGAGAAGTGTCACTTTTGGTCTTTTTCCCTACCTATAAAGAGTTACTGAGACGCAGGGCTTTGTAGGTCAAGGCCTGCTCTGCAGGGGTGAGGGGCTGAGGAAAGAGTGTGGACACAGGTAGGGCTGCAGGTGTTCAAAGATGGACAGCGTCTGGGAGGCGCTGAGTGAGCCTCAGGAAAATGAACAGGCTGTTCATTTTCCTTGAATGAGCGAGTGTAGAAAGCACGTTGTTTTTAGAGAATGTGGTCTGTGGAATGCAGCATGGGGACAGTAAGGGATTGTATTCCAAGTGTCTAAGCACCCATGTGTGGCCACCTGTACATGCATCTACCCCTGGGCTAGTAGAGACCTTGTGGGCCACCTGAACTGGCTGGATGTTGGGGGAGGGGCGTAGATTAAGACCCTGCATGGAGGAGATGTCACAGAATGGGTGTCTCTAACTCAGGTGGACTTTGGAAAGTAGGGACATCTGGGCACAGAGTGAGAATTTGAGAATGGGCTGAGAGAGCTTGTCCAATGTTGTCTAGATATGGACAGCTCAGACTCTGTGTGTGGCCCAAGCCAACAGCTGATGACGGAACAGCTCTGGGGTCTCTTCACCATTTTCCCTGATCCGCCACCAGGGGAAAGGCTAGTGGCTACCAGTGAGTGCCTCCTCTCAGACTCTCTCCCCCCAGGTTCTCTCTCTCTCTCTCTCTCTCTCTCTCTCTCTCTCTCTCTCTCTCTCTCTCTCTGAGATACATATATGGCATTTATATGACAAAATCCTGTCTCCATTTCACGCACTGAGCCATGAGAGTCAGCATGGACAGCCTGTCAATTTAGATCCTTAGGGCCTTCTTTTATTTATGGGTTAGCTCTGCCTGACTTCCGTATTTACCAAGGACACAAGCCCCTTACATCATACTCAACTTGAACCACCACTGTCATCCAGGTATTCAGAAGCCGAGGCAGGAGGATCATGAGTCTGAGCTAGCCAAAGCTACATATCCAGACCTTGTCTAAAAATACATAAATAAATAACTCAAGTCTATGAGTTCCATAATAGCCACCTTTGGGTGAGTCAGGGAAGAGTGTGTGCCCTGTGTCCCAGGCTGTAGCCTCTACAGAAATGTTCTGCATCTCCTGGTTTCCATTAGCCTTAAGCTGCTACAATCCCATGTCCCTTCACCATCCAAATGCTGATGTTTAGCTCTGGAAAGAAGCCATGATCTGAGAAGACGTGCCCTATTCAAATTCAGTGTGTTATATGGGGTTGCTCCCCAAGGAAGCTTCCTGCCTGAGAAGGTTGAAACTCAGTATTATTTACATTGAAGATATTTTTAAAGGGATCAGAGTGTCACCTCGTTCACTTTTCCATTAAAAAGAGTCACATGCTTGGAGGAATGCCAGGCAAGCAAGTGGCCCATGTCTCCTTATGGTGGGCCCATCCTTTAGAACCATCCGTAGAGCAACCCTGGGCAGATAGGAGGCTGCCCTGTGCAGAGATGCTGGGGGTGCAGACATGAATGGGCTGGCAATGCATGCACCAGCATGCATGTTCACATGCACATTCACACTTGACCTCATTTATACCTTTACCCACTGTGTAGAGGTCAGACATGTTTCATTGGATGCCAATACACAAGATTTCACAGGAGTCTAGAGACTTCTCCAGTCCTGATGTGACCAGGTGACAGTACCAGGCCCTCATCCGTTCCTAGAGGGGCCAGACTATACACTGAGACACCCAGGAAATTACCCTTGGGGCTAATTAAACTTGATGAAGACAGGAAAGCCAAGCACAGACTATGCATCTAGTGTATTTTCTTTCATCCAAATTCTAAGTAAGCAAATTTGGTTTTAAAATAACTTGGATCTGGACTAGGCATAATTACACATGCCTTTAATCTGAGCACTTGAGAGGCAGAGGTAGGCAGATCTCTCTAAGTTCGAGGCCAACCTGGTCTACATAGTGAGTTCCAGGACAGCTAAGACTACATAGAAAGACCCTATCTAAAAATAAATAAATAAAAACAACCTGGATTTGGAGCTGAGGAAATAGCTCAATTGGAAAAATGCTTTGCCACAAGACTGTGAAAACATGAGTCCAGATTGTCAGCACACATGAAAAAAAAAAAATGGTGTAGCAACCTATATAACTCCATAGCTGAGGAGACGGAGGGGCAGAAAGATCTTTGCAACTTGTTGGCCAGTCAGCATTGGCATATAGGTGAACTCCAGATAAAGTAAGAGACACTGTCTCCAAAATAAGGCAGAGGGTGATAGAGAAAGACACCCAGCATTGACTTCTGGCCTCCACAGATGTGCACACACCCATGTACCTGCATCAGCATGCACACACCAGTGAATATGCATGCACTGAGTTTCACCACTTGCCAAAATGAAGTTCTTGTCCTCAACGCTGCTGCCATTGGCACTCAAGAGTAAGCATAAGGACAGTGATCACAAGTGCACCACCCTTGGTGAAGAATCCTCAGCAAGCAGCACCATGGCAAGGAAGTGGGGCTCACTGCCTCACACCTGTGTCTCCAGTCACAAACGATGCAGCAGCCCTTTGGGGTTTGTCCAACAGTCCCCAGATCCTTCCAACTTAGCTTGGGTAAAGGAGCCCACCTGTCAGAAGCAAGCTAACATCCCTTTCTCCCACAGATGCCACTCTGGGTACGTGGGTGCTCGCTGCGAGCATGCAGATCTCCTGGCTGTGGTGGCTGCCAGCCAGAAGAAGCAGGCCATCACTGCCTTGGTGGTGGTCTCTATTGTGGCCCTGGCTGTCCTGATCATCACCTGTGTGCTGATCCAGTGAGTATTTGCCTCCCTTGAGTTCATGTCCCCAACAACCTGCCTTGCCTTGTCAGGAGCACGTGGGGTATGGGCGCGTGAAAGGGTCACCAGCTCATCAGCTGATCTGAGAGTAGTTAATGTCTCTCAACACAGTATGGAGAGGTAATTACACAGTTCATGCAGACACTTGTAGCATGAGTAGTTATCAGAAGTGGTTCTGGGCTCTTCTAGAAGTCTTGTCAAATCAAAGACACACATGCTCCACCACTGTCCTTGAACCCAGAAATTCTGAAATTTTATGAGCTGAGCAGGGGCTCCAGAGAGAGCTGGAAATGGCTCTCAGTGCCCTTGGTCCACAGCAAAAGTGCTTCCTCCCTGCAGAAAGCATTTGACAAATTCTAAAGTTACATCACGGGCTCCCGATGCTGTTCCTGCACGCTGATGTCATCACCTCAAATGCCCTCTCTCTTTCTCCACCACCCTCCCACCCTCTAAACTGTATCCTCCAGGAAGCTGTGCTGAGCCCCACGTCAAGGGTGCCTACTAGCTTCTCCATAGGTGCCGCTGGCCTGGCCAGGACAACCAGAGCCCCTTAGATGCACAGTGACATATTCCCAGCAGCAGATATCAAGCCAGACTTAATCCCTGGAACAGTTTAGTCTAAGTCAAGGGCTCAGAGGATTCCTAGCTGGTTTGAGTTGACACAGTGTGGATCTTCAGCTAAAGGCAGCCTGTCAGCACATTGAGGCTGACTCAAGGCTGGGATTTCAGAAAGCACAAAGGCTATTTCAATGATGCTTGGTATGAAAGCAATGGTAGGCTTTTGTCCTCCAAGATTGTCCAGGTTGCACACAGACCAATAAGAGACACCGTCCTGGTGAGTTGCCACTGTTAAGATATCTGAGGCCCAACCAAGCCCACGGTCCTAGACTTGGCAACCTCCTGGAGCATCATGGCAACCAACCACAGAGTCTGCTGGACCTAGTCTCCATGTCTGTCGTAAGGCCATCACTACACGGCAGAACTTCTCAGCTGGCTCTTTATGGAGAGAGCAAGCAGCTAGGTGGCTGGCCTGTCCACTCAGCCAGCTAGGGAATCTGGAGCCAAGTGACCTAGGGAGTCTAGAACAGACTACAGCAATAGTGTTAACACTTTGCTATAGCCAACAGGTACTTTGAGGATGGTCGGTAACTGTTCAGGTCCTTAGGGTCCTGAGGTAACTGATGCTCTAAAAGGCTGAGTGGGCAACCAGGGCTACCCAGCTGGGCTCTCCTGCCAGGCAGGTACAGCCCAGTCTGTCCCTTTTTGTCACCAGTTGCTGCCACATCCGCAAACACTGTGAGTGGTGCCGTGCCCTCATCTGCAGACATGAGAAGCCCAGCGCCCTCCTGAAAGGAAGAACTGCTTGCTGCCACTCTGAAACAGGTACAGGACAGCTTCAGCCCTCTTCTTCCTGGGGAAGTACTGCCAGGTAGAGAAAATTGCCACCATTTTCCAAGTCGGTACAGAGGGGAAGTGAGGGGCTGTTTTCCCCTACCACTCCTGACAGGGAAACTGGCCATTGGTTTGGCTGAACAGCAGCCCTCCTGACAGAAATACCTATCCCAACCTCCTGGCTACTCTAACTCCCCTTTCTCTGTCACTGAAAGCCCACGCCCCTCTACGGTAACTCATATTCCATCTGTCACTGAAAGCATAGTTTCAGAAGTGGATGCCCCTGAAGCTGACCTAGAACTGGGCCTGGCTGCTTAGAGAAGACAAGCGACACTGGATGATGTTGCCTCAGAGTCTCCGTCCCAAGCTTGCCACCCAGCATGACTTGGGACAAATCGTTCATCCTCATCCTCTTTTTCTTTTCTGCCAGTGGTCTGAAGATCCCAGAGGAGGATTTGGCCAGGTGGCCTACGGCAGCCCCGTGATGGAAAAGTTTCTTGGGACAACACCACCAGCAGTACCCAGGCACCTGGGTCATGCTGGCAGACCTTCAGCACACAACTGCCTGTACGCCTGTACAGTCTTCTGTTCTCTGTGGGCCTTCAAAACTGTGTGATAACTCTGCCTGTGGGCTTCCTCAATGCACCCCAGAGAAGAGGCCTGTAGAACATGTTTTAAGACAAGTTGAAAAAGAACCTCAAAAGGCTGGCCTTCTTGCTAACCCATACCAGGCATGTGCTTGTGTTGGTAGCTCCTGCCAGCCACGGAATCCAGTCTCTTTCTTCTCAATGGGTCATCTGCCCCCAGCAGAGACTCCGTGGTTGCTGTACAAAATGGACAAGGTGACGTGTCTCTTGTACGAAGACAGTGTGGCTTCCTATGAACCTTGACATCTCCTCAAGCTGTTGCAGGATGTGTGTCTTATTTATTAGATGGATAACGGTTGTATTTTTGATCTCTAGAGTCAATGTCAGGCATCCACGTTAATGATACATAAGCAGCTGGCCGTGAAGTTACACCAAATAGAAATGTCCAGTCGCTTTGATAGAGCAAGACTGCAGGGAGGGGGGGCCTTCCAGGGGCTGTAGAGACAGCGTTCAAAAGTGCACTCTGAAGGGAGCGAAACTGATATTTGGAGGTCATGCCCTCTATGATACAAAGTAGGAAAGTCCCCCGGATGGATACGCACTGTAGCAAAGTTAGCAAGGCCAGTGGTAGAAAGAGCCCCATCCCCGGTTCCCCTCCCTGATTCCAGCAAGAGCACAAGAGATCTTGTGTGGACACCAAGGGAGGATGCACATGCCAATGCTTCAGAAAGCGATTCAGCATTAGCAGCAAGCTGTGGCCATGGAAGGGGCCAGCCCTTTATTCCATGCTGGTTGCTTTGGTTCTCGCTTAATTTTTAGAAGGAGAAATTTAGCTTTCCTATTTATTTTCAAGCATTAGAATAAATATCTCACTGGTTTCTGTTTTGTTCCCTTTCAGGATGTTGGCATTAGCAACAAAATTGCTACCAAGTCTCTCCAGTCCCCTCTGCGGGAAGGAGACATGAGTACCCGAGGGTGCTCTGACCCATTGGGCCCACCCTCATCCCTGGGCTTCTCGGTACTGTCTGGAGACAGAGTAACAGTAAATACACAAATCTGCTTATTGAGAAGGTCATTCTCTAACTCAGAAGGGCAAAGCCTACCCCGTCAGCCCTCCAGAGCCTCTAACAATGCACCAGAGGGACATTTGACATACCAAGTCTGTTTGGTTTCTATCAGAAAATTCTCCATTCCACTTTTTCTAGGGATTTTTCTCTTCTCATATAATTGAGGCATTGATCTGCTCCAGGTCTCATCTCTGGCGCTCTTTGTCCCCCAGTGCCTGGAGCCCAAAAAAAGAAACTGAGTCTGTTCAGGGCTGTCCTCTAACCTCATAGCTGACACAGCTCCAGGCAGAAGTCATCATCTGTGTTATTATTATTATTATTTTGGTTTGGTGTTTTGTTTCTTTTTGTGAGACAAGGTCCTGCTGTGTAGCCCAGGCTGCCCTTGAACTCAAGGTGATCTGCTGCAGCCTCCCGAGTTCTGGGCTCACAGGTGTGCACCGCCATGCCCAGCAGGGTTTTTCGATTTTTAAGGAAAGTAGGTTAAAGTTTTCATTCCTTGGGTCTTACGCGTAGGTCAAGGCCAAGTGTAGCCTGCTGCTCAGAGACCAATCAACTGCACTGGACTTCAGACCTCCGCTGGCCCAGCTTTCTCAGCAGATCCTGCCTGAAGTCCTGGCTCATGGGGACCAATGCAAAGGGAGGTGCGGGTTTGTCTTAGTTTATTTCACACCATTATCTTCAGGTGACAGCTCTTTTCTGGTCTGTTGGAGGCCCCTGGACATCTGACTTCTTTTAAAGAGTTTGATATCAAAGTTTTAATGGGAATTTCTTCACTAATGTCCCATCCTAAAGATTTGTCATTGAGACTCAGCAGAGGTGGGAAATTTAGGACAAACACATGATGGTAGAGGCAGAGAATCCCAGGAAGGACCTCAGCTCACATCTGAACATTCCAGTTCTGGAGTCCAGCCAGTCACAGCAGCCAGGAGCCCTCCTGGTGCTTGTATACAAATGCAGCCATTTCAAATGCCCCCCTAGAAGTGCCTTCCCAGTCGGGCCTTTTGCAAAACAACAGGTCTGAAGAGTAAAAGCTGAGGCTTGGTTGAGACAAGTCTGGTTGGACATCATCCCTGCCCCAGAAAATGACAGCCCTGCTTTTTGATAACTTTGATTTTGGAAGTTGGACAAATGTTTTCTTTCCCAGGTCATCTCACAGTAGTGGTAGCTCTGGTTAGCTGTACTGACACCCTCCCGTCAGTTCACACTGCACTTCCTGGCCCTCTGTTGAGCTATAAATGAGGAGTACTCAGCAGCCACACAGGACACTGGACAGCACAGCTGTTCCAATGACTCAGGGGGCCTATGAACATCGCCATTGAGTAAACTGCAGTTAATTCTAGGGACAGCAAGAGGGCTCCATGAGTAAAAGCTCTTGCTGAAAACCCTGAGGACCTGAGCTCAATTTCACATGGTGAAAAGAGAGAACTGGTCTACACACACACACACACACACACACACACACACACACACACACTCCACACTCACACACACATTTTTAAAAAATAAAAATTAATTTTAGAAAGGCCTCCATATCTCTAATTATAACTGTAAACACACCATGGGACACATGGTGACTCCAACCTGGAAGATTCCAGAAGGACATACACCAAGCCATGAGTCAGCTTGTCATGTGTCCCAGAAAAAGGTGGGAACAATTGTCTCAAGGTCCCTTTTCTACCCGTCCCCAAAAGGGAAAGAAGCAGAGCTGGTCCTAAACACTCACATTGGTGAGGGAGGAGACTGTGCCCAAGGCATAGATGGTGGATCGTTCCCTTCAAGTACAGAAAGCCACCTGAGGTCCCTACGTGAGCCACTGGATGGACCAGCAACATTCTAACACTGCCTACAGGCCCCATCCTATGATAAGTTCTAAGTGTGTCTCTCCCAGAACCAAGGGAAGCCACACTAAACAAGACATACGTTTTTAACACAGGGTTTCACTCTCTAGCTGAGGCCAGCCTCGAATCCATGATTCCCCTGCCTCAGTCTCCTGGGTTACAGTTGTGTACCGCCATGCTGTCTTATCTTTGTTTTTAATGTTCTGGTAATACGATTTATTCCCTGAAGCCATTGTCTCAAAGACATAGTGTTGTACGCACACTTGTACTGAAAAGAAACTCCTTTCCAGAGTGTAATAACTTTATTATAAGGAACCTGATGCTGTTTTTAGAATTCATCATTCTGACTTCTGTATATGATGCACTGAAGGTTAATATGTAATGTCTTAATTTATTTTATGTAGTAAGTTAATTTTGGTTTCTGTAACGTATTAATGTGATTAGCTTTTTCCTTAATATCTGGAAGATACTTTAAAGGTAGTGAGGAATATAAGATACTGTTGTGTTTTTCAGAAATGTGTATTGTTACTCAGTTGTATTATGCCTTGTTTGGAAAGATGAAGAAATGAAATTCTTTTCTTTCCCTAAATATCAAGACTGGATACTTAAAGTGGCTGAAGCAATTTTTTTCTCTGCAAATGTGAATAAGAAAAAAAAAGTAGGTGGTCTTTCTCTGAAGATTTAGCTTTTATTTTAATTTATTAATGTGTATCTATGCAGGGGTGTGTGCACATGAGTACAGTTGCTCTCAATGGCCAGAAGAGGGCATTGGATTCCCCTGGATCTACAGGAGGCTGTGAGGCGCCTAACACGTTCCCACCCACACGCCAACACAGGTCTATTGAGAGAGCAGAAAGCTCCTTTAAGCTTGAGGCCATTTCTTGGTTTCTAAGTGATCCTCGTAGTGATCCTTGAGGCCTAAAGAAATGAAGTTCTTTCTAATTCCTGACAGCAACTGAGGCAGGATGGCATGCAGAAAACACCTCTGGGTTATTTCCTAACAACATTCATAGAAAACATGAGATTTTAAGGTAAAGAGTGCTTGGATGGCTACGTGGCCTATATTAATATTCCTGAAAACTGTTAGGAATGGAGAGCTTGGGTTGCAATGTACTAAATCCTAAGAGTATGCCCCTGCTCCTCTGCTTCCGGGTCACTCTGAAAACATGATCCAGAATAAGAACCTGTGTGTAGGACTCTGGGACAGTTTTTGTGTGAGGCTTTCTAGGGAAAGCTTTGCAGAGTCCTGCAGAACAATAAAACCCAAATATACCCTGTGGGGTTTGTCCTTTCTGTTGGGGGGGGGGTGATCCAAAGCTTCCAAGTCACAGTCATGTGGAATGTCAAAGCAGAGGTTGAAGCAGCCCATCACATCACATCCATGTTCAAGAATAGGACACGGTAGCCTGCATCTTTAATTCCAGTACTCAGAAGGCAGAGGTGGGAGAACTCAGTAAGTTCAAGGCCAGCCTAGTTTACACAGAAAGCTCCAGGACAGCCATGGCTACTGATAGAAACCCCGTCTCAACCCAACCACCCCTCCCCCAACCCCCACCAAAAAGAGCAGAGAGGAAAGCCCAGATGTCACATGCCTGGGGACACTTCTGCTCCCAGTGCAGGGTCCAACTTTGGTCCCACCCACGTTCAAGGGAAATAAACCTTCTCATCTTAAGGAGAACCCACAGGCCAACCCAATGTAGATAAGTCCTTACTAGGACTCTCTCCCAAGCGTTCTGGGATGTGTCAAGCTGACAGAACTAACCAGCAGAGAGCCGCAATGCACAGCCATCCAAAGGCCAAGGCTATCTCTTTGGATCTCTGCACAACCCGGTGGGAAGTGCACATAGGCCTACCTACCTCTCTATGCCCCGTCCCTTGAACCTACTATTGGTCTCTAACCACAAGGAATACTTCTATGTCCCTGTAAGTGTCTGGCAGACCCTCCCCATGTCTCTCCAGTGCACGGGCCTTGCATGTACAGCTCAGCAGCCCACAGCCAGACAGAAAGAGTCAAAAAGCTGCTGAATGGCTTGGTTCAAGCTGTTTCAGCAAGGGACAGAGCTATAAAGATCCATGTATGTAACCCAGAGGCTCACCTTGATCAGCCTACATTAAAGAAAGATAAAAGGTCCTGTATGGAAGGCCACTGGTTTGTGCTCAAGGCTACACACAAGTGGACCACGGCTTTATAGAAATTTTATTCTTGGTCATAAAAATAGAGTTTTTGTGCTAAAAGGGAAATGAGGGGGGAGGGGGAGCCTGGTGAGTCTGGTGAACATTTCACATCCAGGCATGCTGATGCCCCTGAACTCCAAGGCTCCCACTGCTGCATTAGTCCTCTGTCCCAAGTCCTGCAGGGAGCCCACCGGAAGAGAGGTGAGCAGAAGCATTGCCCAAGAGCCTGCACCACTAGCATATGACACATGGCAGGACAGGATTATGGGATGGGTGTCATCCTAGGACCCCTGCAGTGTGCATGGCCCCCAGCCCGGGTGTGTGACTTCTGGGTGTCTGTCAGGAAGGGGACCCAGAGGCCAAGTCCTGGGCATGCAGCCCTGGTCCTCTCCACCTTTACCACTCCAGGGCTTTGCTGATCATTGCTGTCTGGTCAGTGCCCACCCAGTCATCTTAGGAAGCTGAGCTAGGACAGTCTTCTGCATGCGCAGTCTGGTTCTTAGAATAAAAACCTAAATGTGATCCTAAATACTGCAACTCAAGCTCCCAGCCTCCAGTGACTTCAAAGAGAAAGAAGGGGTGTCAGAAGTCCATAGAGCCCAGGACCTGTGGGGACACATAGCAGATGATAGTATCAGTATGTCACTTGTTAGAGTGGCTAAGGAACTTCCGAGATGGCTCAGTGAGTAAAGCACACAGTGTGAAGGCGTGAGTTCATACCCTCAGAACTCACAGAAAGCTGCTTACATATCTATAACCTCACCACTCCTAAATGAAATGACAGGTAGTATCAACAGAAACTCTAGAAAACCACAGGTACGGTAACCCCACACTCACCACACACACACACACACACACACACACACACACACACACACTTAGGTATGTGAAGCTCACAGCCAGCATAGGTCATCATTCTCATCTCCTTCCTCTGTTCTAGTGAAATGCTATCTTCAGTTGCATTAGAAGCACACCCCAAGCATCCTGTGACATTCTTCCACACACATGAGAATCTGAAACTTGAGAGACCACCCAAGCAAACACGACAGGGCTTCATTACAACTGCACCCAAGCCTTACTTGAGTGTAGACTCAGTTGCATCCTGGGAGATTTCCATTCTGGGAAGGAAAGTATGAAAGACTGGGTTCTGGCCGAGGCAGCTAAGGTCCTGTTTCAACCTGTGGCTTTTAGTTGTCTTCTGAGAAGACACAAAACACCTCCAAAAAGCATTTGGTTTATAACTAGAGGTTTCCTTGAATGTCTACTTAAAGCTCTGATGTAAGAGAAAAGACAAATCTTAAAACCTGGCACAACAATTTTCAAAAAGCCACTTTTTTTGAGACAAGGTCTCCCTAGGTTGTGATTGACCTGGAACTTATTAAACCAGGCTAGCCTTCAGCTTACAGATATCTGCTTGTAGACAGATACAGCCATGTGGGTATCGAGGAGATTAAAACATGGTTATCGGGTGTAAATGGATCAAACCATTGTAGATAACTAACACCATAAAGAGTCTTCAAAGGAGCAGCATCAGAAAAACCATAGTGTTAGCCTTCATTGTCAGCTTGACCGCACTTAGGATCATCTGGAGACACTCTCAGCGTGTCAGTGAGGATGTTTCCAGAGAGGTTAAACTGAAGAGGGGAAACTCACCCTGAACATGGCTGCCAACATCTTTTGGGCTGAAGTCCAAGACCAAATAAAAAGGAAAGAGAGACTTGAGCACCACTTTTCACTGCCCTGAACTTCCTGACTTACACACACAGGCACATACACACACGGGTACATACACACACAGACACACACAGAGACACACACACAAACATACACACACGGGTACATACACACACAGGCACATACACACAGAGACACACACACAAACATACACACACGGGTACATACACACACAGGCACATACACACAGAGACACACACACAAACATACACACACAAGTACATACACACACAGACACATACACACAGAGACACACACACACACAGGCACACACAGACACATATACACAGAGACACACACACACAAACATACACAGGTACATACACACACAGGTATATACACAGACACATACACACAGGCACACTCAAGCATACACAGGCACATACACACAGAGAGACACACACAGGCACACATGTGCATACATACACACACAAAAATAAAAGATACTGTCATATTTTAAAAACATATTCCAAACATGGAACAAAAGGCTGAGTATTCAAATGCATGAATGGTACAGGAAGTGGGAGACCACAGCTCAGACTCACTGTAGATGATGATTTAAAGACCTGGGTAAAGGGTTAGATGTTTACAATGATGGAAGTAAAAGCACAGGGGTCTCAGATACCAAAAACACGCTACACATCACCCATCGTGGCCATGTGTATGGGCTTCTGAGTAACTCCTGCCTCTATACTGTGCATCCTGGGTAGGTGAATTAACTTCTCTAGCCTCAAATTCCTCATAGTAAAGAGGGCACATTAACTGTATCTACCTGGGGAGGTTTTGATCAGCTTAAATGAATTACCACACAAAACCTCTAAGACAGGTGCAAGGCAAAGGCTTAATAAACAGTGACGCCGTCTGTCCTGCACCTCTGTGTTGTTGGTTTTGGCTGTATTGATCCCTGGGAACTGTGTGTTACACACACAAAGAAAGAACTCACTCATCACAGGTGAACTGTGAATGAGCTCACAGACTAGTTCCCATTAGACCACAAGTGTCTGCAAAGGGAAATGCAGTGGGGACAAGGGATCTCAAGAAGAGCTGTGCCAGCCAGGTGTCATCATGCCACCTGCCTGGGACGTGCATTCAAGTCTGTGCCAAGCCACTTGCAAGTCACTTGCACAAGGGGTAGGAACGCCCTAAGAGAGACAGGTACACACAAAGCAGGCACAGTGTATGCGCCAGAGGGCAGTGAGGTGTGACACAATGTGTAAGGCACAATGATGAGCTCAGAAGGCTGTGTGACAACCTTTTTCCCAAGACATTCCTGTACTGCTTCTCAGGACATCCCTTCCAGCTGGTCCATGGTGCCTACCCTGAAGCCACAGTCAGAGTTAGCAGGGTTGACCACTAACAGCAGGGAATCAATGCCCAACTAGCATCCTAATGGTCCTCAAAAAGCTCAGCACCAGTTCCCCTGCACAGCCCTTGCATCACTAGTCAGGTCACCTGGGAGGAAGGAATCGGGAAGCAAGTGTAGAGGCCCTCCTCTGTTTCTAGGAGCCAGGGATGTGTAAGGCTTGCATTTGGGAAGGCTTGATGTTGAGAGAGCTACACTCGTTCAAAAGGACTCAGTCTCAGGGCAGAGCTGGATTGAAGGTCCACTTCCAGATCTACAGTGCCTGGTTTTGCCTCATTCTTTCCAATTCCTCTCCAGGCTGATCTTATCTCTTGTGATACCTCTAGACAAATGAGACACAGATGAGGCTATACTATAGGATGACAGGTGAACAGAGTCACCAGCCAAGATCTCAGAGGAGGTTTTATTCTGACAAAATAAGGATGTTGTGGGCTGCAGGAGACATGGCCTGGTGCTGGGAATATGGCCTGCCGTTCACAAAAGCTTTCAGGGAGCTTGTAATGAGTGGGGGAGCAGAGGATAAAACAGAGAAGAAGGAGAAAGCCTGTCGGGAAAAGAGCCAGGAGCAGGTGCTTTTCCTGTCTATAAACAGGATGGTCTAACTCTCATTTTCTTCTTTGCATTCTCTATATTGTGTGCTTCACCACTTTATGTGTATGTGTGAATGCCTCTGTGTGTGTGTGTGTGTGTGTGTGTGTGTGTGTGTGTGTGTGTGTGTGTGTGAACCACGTGTGTGCAGTGCCACTAGAAGCCGGAAGAGGGTGTCAGAGCCCTAGAGCTGGAGGTACAGATGATTGTGAGCCTCCACATGAGTGTTGGGAAACAAAGCCCAGTCCTCTGCAGGAGCAGCACATGCTTTTAACCTTGCTAATCCGTCTCTCTCCAGTCCTGGTTTAGTTTTAAGGGATTTGGTTTGGTTTTGTTTGTGGGGTTTTTAGAGGTGATTGTCTGTCTCTGTCTGTCTGTCTGTCTGTCTGTCTGTCTGTCTGTCTGTCTTGAGACAGTGTCTTACTTATCCCAGGTTTGGCCTTAAACTCTCTGTGCAGCCAAAAATGACCTTGAACTTAAGGTCCTCCTGCCTCTACCTCCCGAGTGCTAAGATAATAGCCATGTGCCATCCACCCACAGAATAGTTGTTTTTAACCAGACTGCAGGCTTCTGTGGTAAGACGGCCAAAGCTGCCATACTCATGGACTCCAAGAGTTCTGTTCACAGCAATCAACCAATCTGTAGCTATTCTCTTTTGACTGGGCACAGGGTCAGTTCACTGCTCTCCCAGCATCACCTGTTATCTTCCTAACCGTGAGGCTGAGAATCGAGGGCTTATTTTTTTCAGTTAAGAATTATTTTCCTTTTTATGTGAAAAAAAATGAAGGCACATCAAAATATCCATATGCATTAGGGGTTTGAAGGCAGGTGCTATCCAGAGATGCTTTATTCACAGGCTTGACCAACCACACCTTAAAAGACCCAAATGTCTTCCAGCTTTTGCTCTGCCCACCTAGAATTTTTAAATCTCCCCTCATCTCTGCAACTCAGAGGTCATGGACTCACAAGCAACATATATGAGAAAGGTTCTCTTTCCTGTGTGTCTCCCATGGGAAAAGATAGCCTTTCCAGAAGCTTCCTTCAGTATCCAGTACCTTTCCATTCAGGTCACAGAAGCATAAGCTAACCACTCACTACCAGGGAATGGCCTTGACTTGTTTAAATCAGGAGGGCGTGCCCTGTGCACCTAGAGCAGAAGGCCACTCACCTGCGAACATATGAATAAATAGCACCAACGCAGCAAGAGAGAAGTGTGGGTACTTCAGGAGGACGAGAGTGCTAGTCACCAAGCATGCACCTCGGCTCCCCATGCATCTGGAACCCCACTTTCCCCCAGAACCAAGAGGTCTGATTGTCTTACGCTATTTTTCATTATGTTTGGCACAAAGGTTAAGTAAACGCTCCCAAAACAGGTGAGTGAATGAAATGAATGCATGAATGCATGAATGAATGAATGAATGAATGAATGAATGAATGAATGAATGAATGAACAAAGACAGTTAGCTGGGTAAGCTGTAGGGGGGTGACTAGAAAAGGCGGCAGGGACCACGGGAAGGACAACGGATGGATTTCAGGGACTCGCTAAGCCCATCCCCTGCAGATGTGTGGACGGTTTGCTCTCCATCCCCTGCAGATGTGTGGACGGTTTGCTCTGTGGCTCTGATCCTGTAGCTGGGTTTGGAAATGCATTCCTCTGACTTCATTCCTCTCTATGTTGGAATACAAAAATATACTCTCCAAGAAGTAGAAAAAAGATTTCGGTAACAAGACTGGAGTCAGCTTATTATGGGGATGGGGTGCAAAGTGCACACCAGTGGGGCTGAGATGAGGCTATGTCCTATCACTGAAAACTCCTGCCTGTGGCACCCTTGACCAAGACCCATGGACAGAAAGGGTCTTGCAACTGCTCCCCTCAGAGTCAAGCCCCACAAATGAGCATTCGAAAGCACTGGGTCTCAAGCCACTGAGGAAGCAGGGAGTGTCTGTCCAGAACACTACAGCCCAAGGTGAGTCTGAGAGAGGAGAGAGAGAGAGTACACACAATCTCAGGCATCATTCCTCAGGTACCATCCACCTTTCTGGTTTTGGGTGAGAGAAGGAAGCCACTCACTTCAGAGTCCGGCTGAAGCCAGATCTTGCACAATGATGACAGAGAATTGCCTCCGAAGGTAGTGCTTGTCTCCCTACGGCCAGCTACACCAGTTAGGTTTTGCCAACATGACACAAGCTAGGATCATCCAGGAAGAAGAAACTTCAACTGAGCAAATGCCCAGCAAGAGTGGCCTGTAGACAAGACTATAGGATGTTTTCTTTCCTGATTCATGTGGAAGAACCCAGATGACTGTGGGCAATGCCACCCAGGCGCAAGTGGCTTTGAACTAAATATTAAAAGATCAAGCAGAATAAACCATGGGGAGAAAGCCAATAAGCAGCCTCTCCTTACACACACGGCCCTTCAGTTCCTGCCTTGAGTGCCTTCATAATGGTCTATAAGCTGTAAGAGGACATAATCTGTGCCCTCCACCCCCCTTGCTTTTGGTTACAGTGTTTGCACACTACAGGCAGGCTGTTTCCACTGGTGCAGTAGTGACATGACCATTATTGGGGCAACCACCTGCTTTAATGGGATTGGAGGCCTGCTTCATAGGAGGTAATTCATGCATGGTACTGTAAACCTACTCAAAAACCCATGGATGTGGAGGTCATAAGCCTTGGGAGATTCATTGTAGTTGTTTTGCTAAACATGTCACATTTTCAAACTGCTTTCTAAAGAAGCTTCTTGTTATGGTGGGCAGTGGTGTGGGAGATTATGTTGTTCCACTGTAAATAATTGTCCCACCCACTGGTTTAATAAAAAGTGTTGATTGGCCAAAGGAAGACAGGAAGTATGGGCAGGGCTACCAGACTAGGAGAACTCTGGGAACTGGAAGAACAGAGCAGAATGCCAGAAAGAAGCTGGAAGAAGCAGAGGACAACTATGCTGCTCTGAGAAAAGGTACCGAGCCCCATGGCTGAACAGGGTAAGAGTCATGAGTTAGATGAAGGATAAAGAGTTAGCAAGTTAAATGCCTGGGCCTTAGGCCGATCAGCCTAAAACTAATTGTAAGCATCTGTGTGTCTCTGTGGGTCTGTGGGTCAGCAGGCCTAAACTTTGAGGCTAGGCCCGAAAGTCTGGGCCAGAAACCTCTTACCACACAGTGGTTAGTGCAGAGACTCACAACTGACCAAGGGGCTAAGGATCAGTAACTGTGAGTGCTCAGCTATAGTTGGGACATCCATATCACCCTTCTCCAATCATGGCTCAGAGAACATTGAGGAAAGAGGGGCAGAAAGAGTATGAGAGCTGAAGGATGGGGAGGAAGGCTGTGAGATGTGGCCTTCTGAACACGGCATGGGATGCAGTCTTCTGAACACGGCATGGGATGCAGTCTTCTGAACATAGCATGGTGGTTGGTTGCACACATGAACTCACAGGATCTATAGTTACCTACACAAAACCAAACTAGTTAAAATTCCAGCATGGATAAGGGGAGGTGTGTAGATGGAGTTTTACTTTCAAGGCGCCAGTCCAAAATTAGTGCACCAGGGGCCCCATCCCAGATGAGGAGTCATTGTTAGTTGATGGCTGCTGAGGGAGACAGCTGTTTTTCTTCTGGGATGTGACCAGTATCAGGTTATCAGTGCCACAGTGGTTGGCCTCACACCCACACACATGTGAGGTGCATGGACTAAACTCACTGGTTTTAGAAGGCCATGGGAGGTGCTGAGATTTGAATGTATGACCTCTGAAAGACTAATCATTGTTCTTAACCACAGAACCATGTCTCAAATCACAAATATAATTTCATGTAATTTTTATAATTTTACATAAAAATATAAAATCTGTGTGTAGTGTGATAGTTGTAATCCAAGCACTGGGAAATGGAGATTAAACAATTCCATGGAGCTTATTTGCTAGCCAGTTCTGGATACACATGCACACACACACACACACCTTAAAACAAAGCTCACTTGGGACCATAATTCCTTTGAGTTTCATCCTGAGCTGTCCTCTCAGGCCCTTAGATCTGAGCACTGCTCCTCATAAAACCACCTTGCAATTTCATCTGCAAAAAAAAAGTTAGGTAAATAAGTAAATCCACTTGCATATTTCATTTAATGTTTAAACTTTGCTTAATCTTTAAATGTTTTTGCAAATCACATTCTTTGAGCAACGTGTTTGAGACATGTATGTGCTGACCCTGTGAGAAGCCTGCATCCAGGTACCCACTCCAAGAGGCACCATTCTTCTAAACCTCTCTGGTGTGATGTGTGGGTTCTCTCCCTCCCTCTCTCCCTTCCTCTCTCCCTCTCTCCCTCCCTTCCTCTCTCCCTCCCTCTCTCTCTCCCTCCCTCCCTCCCTCTCTCTCTCTCCCTCCCTCCCTCCCTTCCTCTCTCCCTCCCTTCTTCTCTCCCTCCCTCCCTCTCTCTCTCCCTTCCTCTCTTCCCTCCTGTCTTCTCTCTGGCTCTCTCTCTTCCCTGTCCCTTCTGCCTTGGGAGGCAGTATGTGGCGGCCACCATCTTGGAAGAACAGACAGCCCCTCCTCAACACGGAACCTGCAGACTCTCAGATCTAGGACTTCCCAGCCTCCGGAACTCTGAGCCTTACATTTTTGCAGTTGTGAATTGCCCAGTCTGGGCATCTGCTGTAAATTCAGAAACAGACTCTTGATGTTCAGAAACTTGGGCTTCCCAACCCCCCTCCATTCTGTTTCCTAAACAGTCTTGATTCCTTTTGTTTTTTGGGGCCAACTGTTTTTCCTTTCTGTGGCTTCCCCAGACTGCTTCAGGGGCTCCCTGGGACCCAAGCCATGCCCAACAATGTAGACATTGCCATGTATTTTTTTTTCTGCCACTCTGGCCTTCTGTTCTCCAGAAAGCATAGGATATAAACAAACAGATCATAAGAAAGAGCTATAATGAGTCCATGGAAACTGGAAAGCACCCTTACCTGTCGGGTTCAGAGAGGAAAGATTCTCAGTAGTCAATGTTAGTAGGGTATTTCCCAAACTCTATCAGCAGAATAAACCTGGGAACAGACCTGATGGGAAGAGACTTAGCCTGACATTTCTGTGTGATTTTTAAGCTGCTCATATATACCTCTCAGGCTTTTAGTTAAGATCAAGATATGGCCCATCTATTCCAGTCTTGATTTGCCCCTTAGAAGTATTAGGGGACTGGAGAGATGGCTCGGTGGTTAAGAGCACTTTCCACTCTTACAGAGGACCCAGATTCAGTTCCCAGCACCCACATGGTGGCCCACAACCATCTGTAACTTCAGTTCCAGGGGATCTGACGCGCTCTTCTGTCCTCTGAGGATACCAAGCATGCACTTGGTACACAAACATATACAATCAAATACCCATACACATAAAAGAGAAGTAAATATTTTAAAAGCAGAAGTAACAGTGTAGGTGCAAGAGGACTGTTACAAGATTGCAGTGAAGAGTCTTTAGCAGAGAGGGTTAAATGATGAGGCTTTCACTGTTGTTCTGATCTCATTTTGTTTTTTATTTTATTTGCTTTGCTGTGTGTTTACATTATTTTTAGAATAAATCTCATACCATAGCTCAGGCTGGCCAGGAACTTGATATGTAGCCCAAGGAGACCTCAAAATCGTGGATCCTCCTGCCTCTCTTGAACTTTGGACTTGTAGATATGTACAAGTTCCAACAGTCTATGAAATTCTATGCAGCCATCAAAATAGATTAATGGCCATCTCTCATGGGGAATCTAATGGAAAATATCAGCATGAAACTGATATCTAGAGGCTCACAAGAAGGATCAGGGTGTAAAGGTGCTTGCCATGAAAACCTGATAGTGGTTTTGCACATGAGAGATAGATGCACATACTACAAAATGCCACACGAGAGTTTATTCGGGGGAGTTGCTGAGAGAGAGAAAGGGGGAGAGAGAGAGAGAGAGAGTCACGTGGCAGTCACCTCCTTTTAAGAGAGTGGGAGGATGCAGATTTATGTAGCCACACCTAGGGGCATGCCCTCTTTACCCGGTGTTTTGCTGGCACCATGCTGAACCTGGGTTCAATCCCTGAGACCCACATAAAGATGGAAAGAGAAAACTGACACCATAAAGTTCTGCTTTGGCCTCCATATGCACACTGTGGCATGCATGTGTGCACTGTGCTATACAACAATAATAAATAAGTACTTTAAATATATACATGGAGAGAGAGGTCAAGAGCACACACAGACCTCTACATGCTGTGGTTCTCACAGTGACAGTCCCCCCTACAGCTGCAGCTTCACCTTTCTAGAAGTTTAGAAATTGATTAGAATGTTGTCTGACTCTGTCCCAGGCCTGGTGGGTCAGAACCCCACTCTGCCACTTCAAGTGATACTCACAGTCCCCAAAACATGTCTGTCAAAAGCGAGAGCATAAACTGAGACTAGAAAGATGCCTCACTTGATAGAAGGGACCGACCTACACGCAAACATATACATCTACACACAGCAATAATATATATACATATATCTGTATTATATGTATATATACGTATATTACATGTATATACATAAAATATATATATACAGAGAAAGAGAGAGAAACACATGTGGCATACACAGAGAATTCTAAAATTCTATGTGCAACTGGGCATGGCAGTACATGCCTGTAATGAGGGGAGGGGGAGGGGAGGGGAGAGAAGGAAGAGAGGAAAGGATGGGGGGGCAGAAGGGGAGAAAAATCCAACTTATGGGACTTTTTCAGGTCCATGATTGCCTCCACAGACAGGGACTTACACACCAAACCATTTCTGACATCACAAGAATGATCCAGGAACATTACTTTAGGAAGCTAAGAACTCCCTCTCTGAGCCTGGCTCACCTGCCTATACCAGGGTGACAGCAGCTTCTGTGCCCACATGTAGGTCCTGAGGAAAGTTGTGGCTTCCAAGAAAGCATGCTGCTAGTTGTCTTAATGCCTACCTGAGGGCACACGACAATGAGACCAATGCACTTCCGCTTTTCAGAAACATCCCCTCCCAAACTGGCTCCCTAAAACAGCCCTGGCACATACATGAATGACAAAATGGCTTTCTGTGAAATTCCCAAGGATTCATGAAAATATTGCTTAAGAAATTACATTGTCCAGGTGTCATTATCCTCAGGAGGCAGAGGCAAGATGATCTCTGTGAGTTCCAGGCTGACCTGGTCTACAATGAGACTTGTCTTAAAAAAAAAAAAAAAAAATATATATATATATATATATATATATATATATATTTACTATGTATCTGTCTATCTGTCTGCCTGTCTGCTTGTCTGTTCAGAGGTCATTCTTGGATGTTGCTCCTCAGAAACCATCCACCTCTTATTTTGGCCTGGGAGGTGCTGAGCACTAGACTGGCTGCCCATGGGACTAGAGTCACAGGCAGAGTATCACACAGAGCTTTGTAACATGAACTCTGGGGCTTGAACTGCAGTCCTTCCACTTGTGAGGCAAGTGCTTTCCTAACTCACTGTGTCCCCACCCCCAAGATGGCTTTGTCACAGAAACATGTAGAACCTTGCCTGAGCTGGCAGAGAAGGGCTAAGGAGGTTTTCAGGCCCTTCCCCAGTCTCCCGCCTCCAGCCTGCTGTGTGCAGAGCGTCTCTCTTATGGTCTGTGAAAGGCTTTCTGCTTTTAGCCTCACCTCCCTGGCCTCAGACAACAAAGCGTCCTTTGCTATTAGCACAGAGTGCTTGTTGCTTTCTTGGTTCCTGAGAAAACCAGAATCCAGGGAACAATAATGCAGGCCTTTTTTCTGTTCCAATAAAAGAGAGATGACACAGAGGCCCAGGGGCAGTGGCTCCCCAGAGTGTGTTTTGACAAAGAAGTCATCACTGTATGCACACAGTAAACAAGCTCAGGGCCCATTACTGTGGCCCTGGATCCAGCCTGAAGCAGCTTTCAGAGGGCTTCAGAGCAACCTGAGATGCACTATCTGGTCCCAGGCCTGGCCCACAAACCCTCTGAGAGTCTCCACCTGGAGCCCTGGCAGCTACTGGGAAAGACACAGGTAGAATCTATGTTTCCTGTTGTCAAATATTCCAAAAACCTGAGGAGAGGTCTGGGAATGGTTCAGCGGTTTGGGGGACATTTTAGAACTGTTTTGCTTTGCCTTTCTGGATGAGTTCAATGTGTAACCAGGTTTAGGAACCTGTTCTAGAAGACTTCTAAAGTATTTCTCCTTCTTTGAAATCTTAAACCTCCCAGACAGAGCCAATATCCCGTCCCATCTGGGCTTTATTCCACTTTTCCTGGACACCTTCTGAAGGAGCCCAGGTCAACCTGAAACATCCCAACAGGATGCTTGATGTCTGAAACCAGGGATAGTGCCAAAAGGCAAAGGTGTGTGTGTGTGTGTGTGTGTGTGTTGTATATATGCCCATATGTATAATTTTTTTACAAATGCATTTCATGACAAAGTTTAATTTTTAAATTTTGCATAAGAGATAAACATGCTCTAGAGAGATGGCTCAGTGGTTAAGAACCAAGGACCAGAGTTCAGTCCCCAGCACTCACACTGAGTGCCTCAAAAGCCGTATGCCTCTAGTTCCAGAAATCCTGAGCCCCTCTTCTAGCCTCTGTGGGCATTGTACTCATATGTACCTACCCCTCCCGTGCATATACACATAATTAAAAATAATAGAAATAAGTCTTTTGAAAAAGAAATTAATGAACAATAATAGAATAGATTATAAGATAATATAGTTACTTGAATATGTCTCTCTCTAAATATCTTATGTTCTTTACTCACCCTTCTTGGAAGCATGTGAGGACAAAATGCCTGCCTGATGAGGTGGTACAGCAGGAGTTTTAGGCACTGTGACTGTGTTTGACACCGTGAGGAGAAGGGTTGAGAAGCTATGACCTAGTCAAGAACGAGTGAAAGCTAAGAAGTGTAGCTCCTGCTGGAAAAGGTGCCTGTGCCCAGAGGGGGAGGAGGAGTGAGACCAGCAAGGCCCTGTCTAAGCTTCACCATGCACCAGCACACACATCCCTGGACAACTGACAGACAGTTGAGCCTCAGCCTCGGCAGCTGCAAAATGGAAACGATAATCTTTGCCTAGGCCAACTGGGAGGACGGGGAGGGATAGGAAGGCTGGAAGCACACGCAGAGCCCCAGCACAGCCAATCCCAGGCCTCC
The DNA here is from genome assembly GCA_033318265.1 of Phyllotis vaccarum. Classification (NCBI taxonomy): domain Eukaryota; kingdom Metazoa; phylum Chordata; class Mammalia; order Rodentia; family Cricetidae; genus Phyllotis; species Phyllotis vaccarum. The sequence continues at coordinate 65,794,343 of JARWLC010000014.1, read as the reverse complement.
ACACAGACCTCCCAGGTCCTCCTCTGGCTACTGGCCTTTGGGCCACACAATGACCCACAGCCTCAGCTCTGGTCCAGCCACTCCTCTGGTAGTAAGGGTGTATCCTACCTTCATTCTTGTTGCCGGAATAAAATATCTTGACAAAAAGCAACTGAGAGGAAAAGGGAAGGTTGTTTGCCTCACAGCTCCAGGTCAGTTACTAGTTACTAAGAGGAAGCCTAGATGAAAGCATAAAGCATCACATCCACAGTCAAGGGCAGAGAGAGACAAATGCACTCACGCTGCCCACTTGCTCTCAGCTAGCCTCTCCATTCTCATATAACCCAGGATCCCCTGCGTAGGGAATAGTGACACCCACAGTGGGCGGGGCCAAATAACAAGACAATCCCCATAGATAAACCCAAAGACCAATCTAAGCCACACATTTTTGTATCCTGCTTTCATAATTTAGTACAACTTTAGCTTTCTACTCCACCATATGTAGCAAGTATGTTTCCTTCCAATCCTAGTTCTTCTCTCAGACTGGGGTATGGGGGATCCAGAGAAGAACTGGAGACGCAGATGAGCCATGTGCTGTGCACCATACTCTCTGGTCTCAAGAACAGAGCAATGACTGTGGTCTCATCTTTGAGATGGACTTGCCAGAAATTCCAAGTTCTCCTCCCAGCAGTGGGATAAGGCTCTTGTACATTGTAAAGATTTTTCACTTGAATTGGTTTAATAGAATGCTGATTGGCCAGTAGCAGGAAGTATAAGTGGGGTGACCAGACTAGAATTTTGGGAAAAGGAAGGGCAGAGTCGGGGGTCACCAGCCAGATGTAGAAGAAGCAAGATGAGAATTCCATACTGAGAAAAGTTACCAAGCCATATGGCTAAACATAGAAATATGGGTTAATATTAAGCCACTGAGTCAATTACTGGGGAAGTAGCTGATAGGTATTTGGGAGTTACTGTCAGGACAGAAACTCCTGACTATGTGTTGCACAAAAGCTTTTAAAAAAGAAGGATTCTAGACACACAAGAACAGAGTCAAGCATAGCTTCTTGGTAGCAGCATTTTCTCGGGTGGGCTCTGTTTGCTAGAGGCAAGCAGAAGCATAACTCTTTAAGAGATGGTTTCCTGATTCAGCGATAACAGCAGACTTTGCTACTAAATACTTAAATGGGGTTTATGAGCAGTAGATAGCATGTTACTTGATGGTGGCACAGACCCAAAGAGTTTGCAGAGTTGGAGCAGTAAACATGGCTTTCAAAGCTGGGTATAAACATGCTTCTACCATAAGACTATCTTCTCAAGGAACCAAGGAAAGGCACAGAGCCTGCCACCAAAGATGATACTTCAATCCTAGCCATGCTTGCTTAGCAGATTAAAGACCCATGAGGTCAGAAAAAGAGATATGTAATAAAGACAGATTCAGATTCAGGGGGTGGGGGGAGAAACCTCTAAATAGTTTACAATGTTTAAAAATATGTGTAGGCTTCAGAGAGTAAAGAGAAGGTATAGTCAGGCAGTCATAAAAAAGAAATATATAGTTTTAAAATAATAAAGGAAAGTCCTTAAAAGGAGAGTAAAGAAATATTTTAAAAAGCCATGCAAAGATGGAAAATACACAGTGTGGATACTATATGTTATTTTGTTGTTTTGAATTTTTTTGACTACAGAAGAAGGAGCAAAACCTGATAAGAAACAGATGTTTATAAATGTTACTAGATTAATACAATCTATATATTTTGGAAAATCCTTAACTTTAAAATTTAAGTCAAAAGATATGTTACTTTGGGAAAGAGGCTCTGCTTTTGTTTCCACAGAAAATTAGAGGCTGGTGGTTTATTCCAGGTTAAGAAAAGTCAGATTTGATTGAGGAAGACCTCTTGAAAAAAATCTCTGATGAGAATGTGGGCCCAGATGATCCACTAGGTTTCCTCTGAGTTCTTCATCCAGAACAGATTCAAGGTGACTGACTGAGATGACCTCATAGACTACTCCAACTAAGACTTAACCATTATCCTAAATTTTCTCAGAGTCCCCCAAAGATTACCAGCACCACCAATCAGCAAAAAGAAGCCTAGAAAACTATGCCCACATTCCCAAAACATTGATTATGAATGTTTATCTTTGTTTAGGGTATTTGGTTACAAATTATTATTGGTCAATATAGTCAATCTCTTTCTAAAAGAAGAAAGGGGGATATAATATAGAAATGATGTGGGAAGAGTGTAAATTATTATAATGGGGAAAAGGATAGATTTCTAAATCTACTTTAATTCAAAAATAATTGTTAATCTTACATATTTCACATCAGCATGAATTTTGGTTTATTGATACAAATTTAATATTGTTATACTGTATGTATATTTTACTCTTCTTTAGGTATTATGCTTATGCAGATCATTTAAAAATCTAATGTATAATTAAAAAATACAGATTAATTGTCATGTTAGTTAGGTTTTCTGGGCATACAAAGATATATTTCAGATATATAGGTAACCTTCAAATACTTCATAGACGTACAGAATATGGTATTTAATATGTTTAACCTAAGGCTTTTCATGAGAGTGAGACACATCTGTTCTTGGCAGCACCAGTCTAACTTTGAAGAAGATGATGAGCACAGAAAAAAATGTTTTTTTAAAACTCCCTCCATTTATAGTTTGCTTTCCTTGTGTCAAAGGGAAAAAAGGATTTAAAAAAATCCACTGAGCAAGAAATTTCCCTTGCCTCAACTGCTGATAGTACATTATCCAATCGGGACAAGCAGGACACATAAAAAAGTGACTATTAAACCTTGCAAAGACGGAATAGGTCAGTCCTTAAAATGTTTCTGCTTCTGAAAGTGGTCTGCCAGATATTCTAGGCCTGTAGTCAAAGCTGAACACTCCGAAATTGCAGAGAAATGTTGAATGACTGTCCAGGCAGCCTGATGTCCCTGTCATTAGGTGACATTTTATCCTTCTAAAGTTTTTGATAGAATTGAAGACTAGACAGTCATAGTTATAATTTTTTGTAGTTGTGATAAAAAGGGTAATGTAGTGGGATTATGTTACATTGTAAATAATTGTCCTACCTACTAGCATAATAAAAATGCTGATTGGCTGAAGGTAGACAGGAAGTGTGGGCAGGGCTACCAGACTAAGAAAACTCTGGGAACAGGAAGAACAGGGCAGAGAAGGCAGAGAGATGCTGTGATATGAAGCCAGCAGACACAGAGGAAAGAAGTTGAAATGCTCTGAGAAAAGGTACGGAGCCGCACGGCTGAACAGGATAAGAGTCATGGGTTAGTTTAAGAGCAAGAGCTAGCTAGCAATATGCCAGAGCCATAGGCTGATCGGCATAAAATTAATACAAATGTCTGTGTGTTTTTGTGGCACAGCAAGTCTGCAGGTCTGCGGGTCTGGACCACAGGCCAGAACAGCCAAAAACTTAATACTACAAGGTAAATTAGATATACAACTTAGAACTCACCAAGATAAGTATTCTTGCTTGATAACTGTTTTGTTATATGTAATTTTACTATGTTAAAGTTAAAACCCTTCCCTTTTGATTAGACAAAAGGGGGTAAATGCTATGGGATAATGCTCTTGTATACTATGGAAATTTGTCACTTGAATAGGTTCAATAAAATGCTGATTGTCCAGTATCCAGGCAGGAAATATAGGTGGGGTAACCAGACTAGAATTCTGGGAAGGGTAGAATCAGGAGTCACTAGCCAGATGTAGAGGAAGCAAGATGAAAAAAGGTACCAAGCTATGTGGCTAAACACAATAGAAATATGGGTTAACTTAAAGTATAAGAGTTAGCTAGTAACAAGCCTGAGCTAATGGTAGAGCATTTATAAGTAATGTTAAGCCACTAAGTCAATTATTGGGGAAGTAGCTGCTGGTTATTTGGATAATGGACTCAAAAAAACTCAAAGTCCTTTTCATCCTTCAGCCATCTTCTCATTTCAAAGACTTAAGTGATGAGCTGGTGACGCTTTTGTGATCTAAAGAAGACTTTCCATTGCATTCTCTTGTTGGAATAGAATTTGGGCAGTGTGGTGGTACATACCAGTAATCCATGACTCGGGAACCCGAGGCAGGAGGACCACTGCATCTTAGAAGCAAGCCTGGGCTACAGAATGGCAACTCTATCTTTACAAAGGAAATAAGAATTCAGAAGTTTTCCATTAGCTAAAATCTGTTAGGCACATCTTTCTATGCAATTTTATTTACTGAACAAAACACTCTGATCATGCCATGATAATGATGTGATCCATTTTCTAATCTTTTTTAGACCTTATTTTTTAAGCATGTATGCATGAGTAAATGAAAATTATGGCACCAAATCCCTTGGCATCGGAGTTAAAAGATGTGGGTTACTGCCTGACATGGATGCTGGGAGCCCAACCAGAACCTTTGCAAGAACTCCAAGCACTCTTAACTGCTAAGATGTTTCTCCAGCCCCAGCTTTGAATCTTAAAAGATGCTTTCTGAACATCGCTGGACAATTTCCAATGTTCCTTTTCTAACAAATCCATCCTGGTTTGCATGGTTTTTTAGGTATGTCAACCAATGAGTCCAGAAGCTCTGCTCACATCAAGAAGAGAAACTGATGGTTTCTTTGCCTTTATTATTACATAAAAACTTCAAAAGAGAGACTCTAAACATTTACCACAACTTTTCTATTTTATTACATTTATGTGTATGTTTGTAACATGTGCCTATCATGGTATGCCTGTGAAGGTCAGGGGGTAAACTTGCCCATGTCAATTCTCTCTGCGGTTGGGAAACCCAGGGTCTAACTCAGGTCATCAGACTTGGTGCCGAGTGCCTTTGCTAACTGACTCAACTCACCGGTCCCACTTTGTGATATCCAATAAAAACTTACTGGTCAGTCACGTGGTACATTCCTACTATCCCAGCACATGGTAGACTAAGGCAGAAATCTTATGCTTTCCCTGCAGTGATAGACTGTATCCCTCAAAGTGTACCCAAGAACGGACCCTTCCTTCCCAAAACTGCTCCTTGTCAGGCATTTTGTTACTGTGACGAGAAAAAACAAATTAACACACTTGGGAATCACAGAGAGTGTTAACATGGGACTCACGTAGCTGGCCCTGCAAGAGAAACAAGTTTGAATTTAAAAGCCCCTGGGATGCTGTCCAGTCCTCCACCATCTAAGGAAGGAATCAAAAAGGTTTATCTCTACAAGCTGGAGATTCATGGAAGAACAAGAAAGGAGCTTGAACTCAGGAACCCTTGAGAACCTCTGTTGCTGGGAAAGGCGTTAGAGCAGAGTTGAGGACCAAGGGGTGTGTCACAGAGTCATGGCACTAGGTTTCATGTAAGGCTATAAGCCAGTGACAATCTAACAGGAGTTTCTACAGAACCCCAGAATGTTCCTGAAGACACATTGTCCAGGAAAGATGTGCTGAAGACTCTTGACAGGACCTAGCTCATCCAGGAATGCAACCAAGCAGCAGCTACCAGGGAGGGACCTCCCTCAGACTCTCAGCAACACACAGTACCCCTCATTCAGGAATGCAGCTGTCCAGTTTGTGCTGTCTAAAAAAACACAGAGGAAGTCAGGCACAATGACACACATTAGTAATCCCAGCTCTCAGACGCAGGGAGGCAGGAGAATGACAATGTAAAGGTCAGACTAGACTACAAGGCAAGACACTGTCTCAAAACACAAACAAAGGGCACGCTAGAGCAAAAGCCACCCTCCTGGCCTCTGCACCTTACTGGTATTGCCCGCCATGATCCACTCTCCTCCATCCTTCTCCCTACAGAGGTATGGACAGCAACTCTATGATTTCTCCGAAGGGCATCCTGACAGAGAATTCTGTGCCCACACACGAAAGCTCTGTGTGGCCCGCTGCCTGCCTCAGCCTCTGATAAAGCCACACTGGAAAAAAACCTCTTCCAGGTAACAGCATGGCTGGGAGAGCGTGGTTGGCCTGGAGCCGTCCCCTGACAGGAAGCCTTGGCCTCCTCCTCCTCCAGCCCACTTAAGAAGAACAACTTAAATAACCGCTTTCATGTTGTACTCTGATGGAAGTTCCCGGCCTCTAAGATGGGGTTTCCCTGCTATTTTCAATGGGTTAGTGTTCGGTGGGTGTGACTAACCCAAAACCAAGCTGTCAATCAACAAAAATGTGTTGAGCACTGAACAGTTTCATTTCTTTGCAATGGATTTTTTTTAAAGCATATCCACTTCTACAGATACCAGCAACACTTCTAATAAAAAGAGATAGGTTGGGAAACAGACTCAAAAGCTGCTGAGAGAGTCTGCAGTTTAACTTATTTCAAGGTTCTAAACGTGATGCCCAAAGGGTAGCTTTGGGTAGACCCAGCGAATTTCAAAACATTGAAATTTGATATTAAGGCTATAGTGATAACTCAGCCAGTAAAGGGTTTGCCTTGCAAGCATAAAGATCTGAGTTCAAGCTTCAGAACCCCCCTTAAGAAATTAAAGTCAGGCGTTAGGCGGGAGCAAGTATTGCCTTTCCGGGCACCCCTGTTTGAATCCCAGCCTCCACACTGGACAGCTCACAAATGTATGCCACTTCAGCTCAATGGAGTCTAAACTCTGGCCTCCACAGACATCTGAGTGTACGTGTACACACCCACACACACACACACACACACACACACACTCACATAATTCTACAAATGAAATAATTATTTATTTTTTTAATCGTATGTGTATGAGTGCTTTGTCTGCATGCCCATGGAAGCCGGAAGAGAACATCAGATCCTGTCCTGGCTAATTTTATGTCATTTTGACAGAAGCTAGAGTCACTGGAGAGGGGGAGGCCTCAACTGAGGATGCACCTCAATAAGCTCAGGCTATAGGCAGACAATTTCTTAATTGGGTGGGGCCACCCTGAGCTGGCGGTCCTGGATTCTACAAGAAAGCAGGCTGAGCAAGCCATGAGGAGCAAGCCAGTAAACAGCATCTCTCCTTCCCGTTTCTGGCCTGTTTGAGTTCTGTCCTGACTTCCTTCAGTGAACAGTGCTACACAAGTGTAAGCTGACTAAACCCTTTCTCCACAACTTGGTTTTGGTCATGGTGTTTTATGAGCACCCAGTACCGGTAATCACTGAGCCGTCTCTCGGCCCCTAAAATAAATCTTTTTTAGTATTTTAATTTATTATTTAATTTATATATTTGAGTGTTTTGCCCACATGCTTGTTCACCATGTGCTGGTACTGTGGCTCAAACTTTGGTCTTCTAGAATAGTCTGTGCTCTTGACCACTGAGCACCCTGAAGTAAATTGGAGAAGAAAATGAGGAGGAGACCCAGCACTTTGCAGACAGATCTGTGAGCTCCAGGCCAGCGGGGCTGCAGGATGATTCCCTATGAAAATAAAGTAAAATGACGGATGGGAGTCAAACCTACCCTAACCCTAAGGGAGTAGAGAAGGGACAGTCCTCGGGGGCAGGCTGGCAAGCCAGTCCAGCCAAATCTGTGAGCTCCAGGTTCAGTGACAGGCTCTGCCTCAGAAGAAAAGGGAGAGAGTGATTGAGGGAGAGATCAACTTTAGGGCTCTACATGAACAATATGTATGCATACCCACACCTACACATAAACACACACGTGCATATACACTGGCTCTCTCCCCCCTTTCTCCTCTCTCTCTCTCTCTCTCTCTCTCTCTCTCTCTCTCTCTCTCTCTCTCTCTCTCTCTCTCTCTCTCTCTTCTTCCTTCCGTCCTTCCTGCAGATGCAATGCTTTCTCTGTTATGATAGACTGTATCTCAAGCTATGAACCAAAATAAGACCTTCTTCCTTTAAGTTACTTTTGGCAGGTATCTCTCATAGCATCAGAAAAGTAACTAACACAAAGGCCTAACGTCTCTGTGCCTGGATGCCAGGGGCCACCTGGGGAATTAAAACAAGGTTCCCAGGATGTAAACAGTCCACTCTCAGATGCAGAGGTGCCTTCTCCTTGAAAGAGCAAACCTGCTGGTCAATCTGTCATCATGGACAGGAGGGCTCTGTTTATCATTCACACAAAGGCTACTTCCTGAGCTCTCTGCTGCAAGGCTGTGATGAATGGGCATCAGCCTCCATCTGCAGTGCCTGAGGATCCATGCAGCAATTGCAAGCTGAGTGTTAATACAAACGACTTCCATCAGTCATGAGCACCACAAGGGCTTGAAAATGGGGCCATTTGCCTTACAAAAGACTCTTTGGGCAAGCTTTGGGTGACACTCAGCCCAGTCGGCTAGGTTTCTCAAGCTGTTCCTGCTTCTTCCACTTCCCTTGGAAAACTCCCTCAAGTACCTAAACTTCCTCTCCTTCCATTTGTCCTAAGCCGACATCAGCACCCACCCTATCACACTGATCCCACCAGAGAAGACAGAACTCACCTAAAACAGCCCGTGGCCCACATTCTGGGGAAGATGCCTAAGGAAAGAATTCTTAAATGTTCCTAGAGCTAGAGCAGGGCTTTTTCCCTGCTGGTATGTATGTGTACCACAAAATTGCCTGGTATTTGTGGAGGCCAAAGAGGGGTATTAAATGCCCTGGAATTAGAGATACAGGTGGCTGTGAGCAACTGGAACTAAAGATATAATAAGTTGTGAGCTACCACGTAAGTGCTGGGAACCAAAGTCAAGTCCTCGGCAAGAATAGCAAGTGTTCTTAACCCTGGACCTGACAGACAGCAAACATTTTAACATAAAACCTGAAGATAGGCAAATTTTTATACTTACATGCTGAGGAGTGATGGTAGGGACGTATTAAAATTGCATTCTCCAGAGGCCAGTGAGATGGTTCACTGTGTAAAGGTTCCTGTCACCAAGGTTAGGGACACAAGTTAATCATTCCTGGACCCAGAAGGCTAAAGAAGAGAACTGACGTCCACACGTTCTCTTTTGACCTCCATCCATTCCTGTGGCATGTGAGACTCTCTCTCTCTCTCTCTCTCTCTCTCTCTCTCTCTCTCTCTCTCTCTCTCCCTCTCCCTCTCCCTCTCCCTCTCCCTCTCCCTCTCCCTCTCCCTCTCCTCTCCCCTCTCCCTCTCCCTCTCCCTCTCCCTCTCCCTCTCCCTCTCCCTCTCCCCTCTCCCTCTCCCTCTCCCTCCTCCCCTCTCCCTCTCCCTCTCCCTCTCCCTCTCCCTCTCTCTCTCTCTCTCTCTCTCTCTCTCTCTCTCTCTCTCTCTCACACACACACACACACACAATGATAACAAGTAAGAGTTTATATATTTATATGGAGCTGGACTTGAGAGGAATGAAGAGGTGACCATGGTCAAAATACAATGTATGAAATTCTCAAAGAATTAATCATTTTTACCTGTAATTATAGGCAGTAAATAGCTGTTGGGGAGAGAGATTCTTCCATGGAGGTGCCTTCTAGTCATTCAGAGAACTCCAGTATGCAATTTTTCTGAGTCGTCACCATTCTGATGATGTAACAGCCTAAGTCACCTATCGGTGACCCTAATAAAGTCATCAGTTCACTGAGCTATGCTTGGACAGACCTTCTGTCATCAGTGCCTATCTGTGATAAACAGACATTTGTTCAGGACTCCACAGGAAACATCAAACCACTGCCTCCCAACAGTACCGTGGGCTGGGAGCCAAAACTTTAATGTCTGATCCTTTGGCAGATATTAAAAATCCAAACTATAGCAGCCTCAGACAGTGGTAGGCCTATACTCAGGACTCCCCAAGGAGCCAGCTTTCAGCCTAGTGGAATAGAATAGAAATACACCCCCTAGGAACAGTGCTCCTGAGACCTGACTGGGAAGCTTTTACACATGCTATGCTTCATCTCCACCCAGACCAAATCAAAGTCCCAGGGTGGTCCAGGCATCCCAGACTTTTAGACCAGACAGACAAATGGCGCCAATGTCAAGCCTGGCTTCTGGAGTGTGAGTGTTAACGAAGCGAATACTGTATCACCCAACCTCAGGTCAGTGTTTTGAGAACAGGCCACCAGCAGAGAGCAAGATGTGGAGAAGCAAGCATGGTTAACCACACCTTCCATTTTTACAGGTGCTCAGCCAAATGACCTCACCTGCATGCAGACATGTTCTCGAAGCTTCCCAGGCTGGGCATCCCTGCCACCACAATGTTCCTTATATCCCAGGCCAGCTCTTGGCAGAGAAGAACTTGAGTCTCACCCTAACTGGCCCTCACTGGCCTAATGCCCTTCACCAGGGCTGATTTCCATGCTGAGCTTTCCCTGTGGTGCCGGAGACTCCTTCCTGTGAAGACAGAAGATGAGCCACGGTCCCTTCTCAACCCCCTCTCAATCAGCAGGTACCACGCTCTTTCCAATGCTCTGGATTTGAACAATGATGAAAATGGGGGCGTGGGGCATATATGCAGAAAAATGAGGACCTGAGCTTGATCACTATAACTCACATCAAAAGCCTGACATGTTGGGCTGGAGAGATGGTTCCTCCAGTTTGAAAGCATCTGACACCAGTTTTGACTTCCTCCAGCTTCTGTGGTCACATTTATATACTCAGCTCCACACACATAAGATTTAAAAAATAATAACAAAAGAAGAAAGTGGGGCATGGTAGTAAGTGCTTTTAATTGAGCTCTGAGGAGTCATAGAGAAGAGGGTCCCCAGGACTTAACAATGGGCCAGTTTCACCTACTTGGTAAGCTCTGGGTCAATGAGACACCCACCTTAAGGAGACAACTCATGCTGAGTCACGAGCATAAGGCTCTGAGTTCAGGTTCTCAGCACTTATATATATAAAGTCAGGTGTTGATACAGCTCTGGGGGGAAAAGTATCCTGATAACTGGAAACCAAGGAATACCAGAAAGTCACACTGCACTCATGGAAGAATTTTATTGGGAAAACACAAGAGGGTAGCTGCCTGTGCTCGGGGGAGAAGCAGCAGAGAACTGAGCAGGAAACAAGCTTATAAAGGGTTTCTTGAGGGCAGTTTTCTAAAATGAAGATCTCCAGGATGGGGACTGGTGGGATTTTAAATCCTACAAGGGGACAGGAGGATCACTGGAGTGTGCTGGCTGCCAGTCTAGCTTCAGGCTCCGTGACTGTGATGACTACATATAGACTACATACTGAAATACGGATAGCTGGGTAAACCTGTGAGGAATTTTGTTCTTAATTAAACCACTTGAACAGGAAAGACTCACATGTAATCTGAATCTTTAGAGGTGGGAAGATCCACCTTTAATCTGGGCCACGCCTAGTGCTGGCAGCCTATTTAGGGACACGGAAGGAGGAAGCTTGCTCTCACTCTCACAGGCAAGTCTATTCTTATTTGGAATCCAGTGCATACTAAAGACCAGTTGAACATCCAGCCTCATGGACTGTTCAACAACTGGGCTCTTGGGCCTTCCATCATTTTAATAAATCTCCTTTCTTTCTATAGATTTGTTCTGTCAGGTCTGTTGCTAGAGAACTGACTAAGACAGTGAAAGGCCCTTCTTAAGGAAATGAGGAGGAGAGTGACAGAGCAGGTCATCTAAATGCCTTCCTCTGGCTTCTTCAAACATGCCTCTACATGCTCACATGTATGCGCACGCGCACACATACACATGTACACATATACAATGCACACACACGCACACACGCACACATACACAATGCACACACATGCACACACACGCGCACACGCACACATATACATGTACACATATACAATGCACACACACGCACACACGCACACATACACAATGCACACACATACACACACACATGCACACATACACACATACACAATGTACACACACATGCACACACACGCGCACACTCACACATATACATGTACACATATACAATACGCACACACGCACACATACACATACACAATGCACACACACATGCACACATACACAATGCATACACACATACACACACATGGGTGCACACATACACACATACACAATGTACACACACATGCACACACACGCGCACACTCACACATATACATGTACACATATACAATACGCACACACGCACACATACACATACACAATGCACACACACATGCACACATACACAATGCATACACACATACACACACATGGGTGCACACATACACACATACACAATGCACACACACACGCACACATACACAATGCACACACACACATGAACACACACAAATGGACTATGAACCCTATCCCCACACACACTGCACCCAGAACCAATCATGCTGAAGTGCCCTGGTGCTAGGCTCACACTCATGCTGTAAATACCTACATAGATCAAAACACAAGATGTACAGATCCTGAGGAACAACAGCCAAGGTAGGCCTCTGGATTGCACACACTAAAACACACCCAGAGAGAGAGAGACAAAGATAGACAGAGAGATAGAGATAGGGTGCAGTATGTGTGGGGAAGGGTTCATAGTTTCATTTGTGTGTGCGCATGTATGTGTGTGCATTGTGTATGTGTTCATGTGTGCATGCGTGTGTATGTGTGTGTGTCTGTCTATCTGTGTTCAGAGGCAAGAGGACAAACTGCTATAGTCAGTGTCATCCACATTGTTTCGCAAGCCATGGTCTTTCTCAGCCTAAATCTCAGATTCAGTTCTGTTAGCTAGCCATAGAACCACAGGGATTCACCTGTTTCTGCCTGCCTAGGACTGAGATATAAACATGCACTCTCAAACCCAGGTTATTTGGATCATCATTAAAGGCTAATGCTCACATTCAAGCCCAACTTTTTCATGTGGTTTCTGAAAATACTAAAGTTCCTATGCTTGCTGCTTGCCCAGCAAGCACTTTAACAGCTGAACCATATTCCCAGACTCCAATATACTTTGTCATTTTTACATTTTAAAATATGTAGCATGCTCTAAGCACTATGTAAATAGTTGCTGTAGCTGTTGTATGTGTGTATGTACATGGGTACTGTGTCTTTATCAGTCACTTTACCAGCCTATGAGCAGGGACAGGGTCTTTTACAGAGCTTGAAGCTCATTGATTGGTTTGAGTGGCTGGCAGGTAAGCCCAGAGGTCCTTCTGTTTCTGCCTCCTGCACTAGGATTACAGATGGGCACACAGTATTTTACAAGGGTGGTGAGGTCCTCATGTGTGTGCAGAAGGTATTTCACTTCCTGGGCTCTCCTCAGCCCTTCTTTAATATATTATTTAGAACATAATGATAAGGAAAAAATGCTATACAGATGTGAGGGTTTTTTCAGAGTTTTAAATCTTTGTTTACATCAGAGTCTACAGGTGTGGAGGGCTGACTGTAGATTTCTAACTCCAATAGGCAAATAGGTAAGTGGTGTCTGTGAAAAGTGTGTCAGTTCTTCGCAATAATTTAAGCTAGTGTCTTGGCCTGCTTAAGGTGCCTTTATGCCCAGCATGTGTGACGATGACACATGCACTGTGTGTCAGTGTCTTTATGGGTCACTTTATCACCTGGCGCGGGGGGGGGGGGGGGGGGGGGGAAGACAACAGGGACTAAACTACATCCTCAGAACCCCATAAAGGTGATAAAAGTGGAAAGAAAGAACCATCTCCACAAAGTTGGTCAGCTGACCTACACACACACACCATAATACACATGGGCCGCTCCCACACCCAAGAGCATGAATGTATACATATACTAATAAGCAAAAATTCCTGGGAGAAGCTGTGTCAGAAAAGATTGATTGACAGATTAGAACTTCAGGATGAACAGGGCAATGGTGGTGCACACCTTTAATCTCAGCACTTGGAAAGCAGAGGCAGGTAAATCTCTGAGTTTGAGGCCAGTCTGGCCTACAAAGCAAGTTCCAGGATGGTTACGGCTACACAGAGAAAACCTGTCTCAAGAAACCAAAAGAGAGAGAGTTTCAGGATGTGGAGATGACAGAATGGTACAAAGTCCATAACCATGCTATCTTGGGCCCTTAACAGCCATTTATTGCCTTCTATGCCTCACCTAACATTTTGAGACCATTGGATAGGTCATTTGGGGTGTACCCACAGACCCCTGTGTTGACAGCCAACCAAAGGGCTAACAATGCGATTAGCATCCAAGGTCAACAGCAGTTTTCCTGTCTTGCTGTGGCCCACCTACCCATGTACTCACAAATGTACTTGGAAAGTGTGTTATTTTATGACTTTCTATGTTCTGTTACTATAAAAGGTTTGTGAAATTGCTACCCCATTGGAGCATGGAGTTTAAGGAAAGCTAATATGTGTCCCCAGGTCATCACTCCAGAACTGAACCATCTCTATTCTTCTGTAGTAAGAGCTATTTCACACATACAATTTTTTAAAAAAAAAAAATTGTCTCTAAAGAATAATGGTTAGGAGATGGAGAGATGCCCAGTTGTCAAGAGGACTTGTTACTATAGCAAAGGACCAGGATCCAATTCCAAGCACCCACATGGTGGTTCACAACCCCAGTAACAGAGGATCTCATGCCCTCTTCTGGCCCCTATGGTCACCAGGCACCCATGTGATATATTTACATACACGTAGGTGAAATACTCATGTAACTAAAAAATATTTTTTTAAATAATAATGGTTAATCTGGTCTCAGTGGATGTCAATGATGAGTTCCAGCCACACATACAAGGTTGAACATCAGAGCAGCTACTGGCTACCTCCTTCACAAAGTCCTCAGGGAAAGCTGCTCCATACCCTTCCATGGTTCTCCAAAGAAGCTCATGTTCCTTCCAAACAAGGCTTTCCTTGTTGGCAGCAGAAAGCTTCCATGTTTTCATTTCTATTTTCAGCCTTCCAAAGACAGAGAACGTAGGTTTTCAGATCCTTTTAACATCTAATGTTCCCACCAGACTGAGGGACAAGAAGGTTTCAAAGGTGCTTGTCCTTGAGATAAGGCTGAGTGGGAGAAAGCCAGAAACACAGGCCTGTGCTGCCATGCAAGGGACATTAGTTAGCTATGAACAAGCCGTCTACTCCCGCACACACTTCTCAGGGAGGTGGCTGTCACAGCCATCACCAGGGGTTATGAAGACAGCCTGCCACACAAAGGTATATGGGCATGCATTTTGGCTGTTTCTCTCACCAACTGAGAAACCTTGAGAATGCAAGCTACCCACCAGGTTACTGAGGAGAAACCAGGCTATGTGCAGAGTTGACCCCAGAGCATGGTGAGGCTAGGATCTCTTGAATACCCACCTTCACAGCTGTTATCATGGTTTGGGGGGGTTTTTTGTGGTTATTCAGTAATTTTTGATATGAGCATAAGCTCTAGAACCAGAGAAAGTCAATTTCAAATCCCAGATCACCACTGTATCTCAGTTCCCATCTGTAAAATGAGAGGAACTGAATCAGTAATGAAGATTAAAAATACAATTTTAAAAATTAGAATATATATTCTAATATCTCTATATTCATGTATGTATGAATGAGACACGGTGCTGAGGACACTGGACTCAGGAGGGTATGTAATATTAGCACAGTCTAATCACATAGCTGGTCATGTTCACCACAATGACTGAGGTCCAGATAGCTGGGGTCAGTCCTCAGCTCACTTGACCAGAACATGTTAGATAGAGGTCCAATGGCTCACAAGCATCTATCACTCCAGCCCAGAGAATCCAACAGCCTCTCCCGACCTCCACAGACATCTTCACTCATATGCACATACCCCCACACAGAAATACAGATATATACATAAATAAAAACAAATATATTTTTAAAGTTAAGTAAAATTATCACCATCCCTTGTTCTGTCTCCACAATAACTTCCGAAACATCCATTTCCCAGCTGAGGAAACTGAGCCTGAGTTATAGGGACTTGCCCAATGTCGTCTAACTGGTAGCTCCCAGAGAGAGTGGGCTCCCTGACCTCGGGGTACACTTAGCTTCCTGTGTCATGCATCCAAAGCTCAGAAATGCCAGCTTTGGATGGCAGCAGCTCAAACTTGAAAGGCCTGGCAGACAGTGCTACTCCTGATCCCCAGGCACTTGGCCTTGGCTGGCTATATTTCCAGAGATGCCTTTCTGCTTGGAGCGGGGGAGGGGAGAGTTAGCATATTTTTGTTTAACTAATAAACACGTGATTCCCAAGGACTCTGAAAGCAATTACTGCCTGCAAATAGCACAGAGGCCTGCCCAAGTGAGAGACACAAGGAAGCATTGAGTGGGGCGGAAACATCTGAATTTTATGGCAAAGAAGTCCTTCAAATTTAAGTGTTGCTAGCATGATTCCAGAAGGGGGGAAATGATACTTTCCAAGGCTCTCCCAGAGAGATGCTCTGTATCCCAGAGTGCCTGAAGGCTATATGGTGCAATCGGCCAGAAGACTGGCCCAGGAGCCCTGTATGTGCATAGGCAGGCATGGTGGCCCTCAGCCCCCAAGTGCTTGGCAGCTGCATTCTACAAGAGAGAGAAATGTGCCCAGAGCCATCGTTACCGTCAGAAATGATTTTGTTGGTTTAATGGCTTCACATAAATCTTTCTGTGTTTGTTCCAAGGGGTTCAGGACTTCGCCTATTGGCTGCTGAGTCCTCTGCTCCTATAGCAGTGCCTAGCACAGAGCAGTGACTGGTTAATATTCTCTAGTGATACATGTGAGGCACCAGCAAGACAAATGGGTCTGTACTCTGATGGTACTCAGATGGGAGCCCACTGCCCGCTGTACCTAATAGCATCTACCCTGCTCATGGGTGATGTTTGTCCACTTTAAATAACAAACAATGTAATCCATTCATTTTCCCAAAAGTCCAGTTCATTCTGTCCACCAGACCTAAATGTTCTTATAACAGTTACTATTATTATAGTAACAGTAATAGCTGTCATTCAGTGAGTGGTTGTATGTGCCCTATGTATGTCATCTCACTGAGTTCTTAAAACAGTTCTTAGGTTTGTGTTATGATCTCTGTGTTACTGAGAAAGAATTGGGGCTTGGACTAAAGAGCAAGGTCAGAGATCAAAGCGTTTTCTGTGCAAGTATGAGGTCTGACATTTAAATGCCCAGGACCCACGTGAATAACAAGTCTGGTATAGGAGTTTGAAGCCAGCCTGGTCTACAAAGTGACGAAAGGCAGGGCTGCACGGAGATCTGGATGGGTGTTTGGAAGACTAAAATAGGGAATCTCCAAATCGCTAGCCACATCGGCCAGCTCTGAGTTTGATTGAAAGGCCCTGCCTTTATTAATAAGGTGGAAACGTGAGGGGTAATGACATCAACCTTGGGCCTCCACACGCATATATACATACACACCACACACAAAAATGGAGAAAGGAAAAAATAAAAATAAGAAAGAAAAATTAGAACTTGGAGATGCTATAAAACTTTACCTATTCTGTCTCCTCCCTCCCTCCCTCTCTCTCTTTCTCTCCCTCTCTCCTCCCCTTCCCTTTCTCCCCTCTTACTAAAATTCCCCAAGGACAAACCTCAGCCGTAATTTTCTCAGGAGACTGGGTCACTCAGTCTCCTGCTGGTTAAGATGGCTCTGCATGCACCCCTCCCTTATGAGAGAGGCCAGTCACTGAGACAGAGACCGGCTGAAGCAATCCTAACTTGCCCAGGAACAAGAGGGCGCAAGCTTCTGGAAAAAAAAAAAAAAAATTAATCCGTCTGTGATCTGTGATCTTCCCTTGGTAGGTCCCCTCTTCTCCATTTGTCTGCCTTGGGAAGATGCATGCATTGGTAGGTGTGGTTAGAAAAGTGCCTGAGCTCTAATCTCAAGGCACCAAATCCAGGATTCCCCAAGCCAAACAACTTAATGAAGACCTCCTTAAGTCTCAATCCAGTCCTTCTGATAGAGAAGATGATTCTTTCCAATGATATTTTAAGTAATGACTATGCTTTAGGCTCTGCTGTGATAGGCATGGATCCGTGTCCCTTACAATGCCGTTTGTTAGAAAGTGGTCCCAGTGTGACAGTACTAAGAGATGGTGAGCCCTTTCAGAGACGAGATGTGGGCCTGAAAGAAAGGAGCATGGTCACCACCACCCCCTTTCTGGCTCCTAGCTCACTACACAGTCTCTGCCTGTAGCAGGTACCGTGATGCCACAAAATGATGCAGACAAGGGGTCCTCACCAAGTTCTAAGCAGATGAGGCCACCCAGTCTTAACCTTTGGCTTCTAAAATTGTGAGAAGAATGACCACCTCTTCCTTATGAGGTACCCAACCTCTGCAACAGGCTCCTGGGACCCTCTGAGGAGAGTCATTCAGAAGATTTCTTTCCTATTAGATTTACGGTCCCCCATAACAGCTTGAGAACTTCTTAACCAGCACCTCTCTCTACCATGAACCCTCAAAACTCACTGGGCCAACCATCCCGATAACTCCTAAAACACAAACATTTCTGTCCATCTGGAGAGAAACTAGGTCAGGGATTCCATCTAAAGAGGTAGCCGTCTCACTAATTTGGGGTGTCAGTGACTAACTCACTAGTTTAGGCAGAGTGTTCTCCGGAGAAGGGTTGTATGAGTTTCTGGAGTTCTACCCACCTAGTGGCCTCCTCAGAGAAGACCACGTGACCATCCTCAGATCTCCAGAAGGGCTGACCTCCAAAAGCAATCTCACTTTGCCTGCATTGGCAGAGCACCCCAGCTTGGGTGCCAAGGAAGTGGTCGTTTGGCTGGGGGCGGGGTGTTAAACGGAAAGGAGGCCATGTAACTGCAGCTAGGTCTAGTACCCACATCAGAGTCTGGAGACCAAAGAGAGCATGGTGGGGGGAGGGGGGGGTTGTTTCAAAACCACATCATACAGTCTAAACTAAACAGGTCATTTTCAAGTCCAATTTCCACCTCTAAACCTCTCTTACTAACTCTTACCCTGCCTAAGAGCTTCCTCCCTCTACACAGTACCCCACGTCTCCAAGAGCTCAAGGAATTCTCCAGGATCTTTAGGGCCACATTTATCCATAGAAGCATAGTATCAGCTACCCTGCTTACAGGCAGTGAGGACAGGTAAGACCCATGTCTCCTCTTTCATCTTTCCCAGAACTCTCTGGTGACATCCTCCTCCTCCTCCTCCTCCCCCTCCCCCTCCTCCTCCTCCTCCCGGTTCCTGGGGCTCAAGTCTTGCAGCCTTTCTGATTACTTCCCTGTCACTGTGACCTGACAAATAGATGAGGGTGGATATCTCCTGGATCGTGGTGCTTGCCCGGCATGGTAAAGGCATGGTGGGAGGAACCTGGACAGTGGGACTGCAAGGCTGCTCTCTACTGTCTCTGGATCAGGAAGTCGGAAGGAGAAGGCTCGCACTCAACCTTACTCCCTTTTTCCCTCTTAAACAATTTTTTTTTCAGATTTTATGTGTGTATATTGTGTGGTGTGCTTGGGCAGATGCATTTTTGGCGTGTGTGTGGGCACGCCGATGGAGTTTATGCGCATGCGTATGCATGTGTGTGTGCGGGCTGGAGGCAGATGTTAGGAATCATCCTCCATACTCTTCCACTTTTTTCCCTGAGGCAGGGTCTTTTAATCAAACCCAGAGCTCACTGATGTGGCTAAATCCTACTATCCACTTTGCTCTAAGGAAATCCCCTCTTTGCCTTCTGGGGCTGGAATATTTACATGGATCTCTGGGAATCCGAACCTGGGACCTCACGCTTGCGGGTGTGGGAAGTGCTTTAACTGTTGTGCTGTGTCTCCAACCCTCTTTTATTCAGTTTGGGACCCTAGTCCATGGGATGCTGCCTCCCACATTGATGGTAAATCTCTCTTCAGTTAAACCCTTTTGGAAATGCCCTCACAGATATGCTCAGAGCCGTATCTCCTAGGTAATTCTAAATCCAGGCAAGTCCACAGTGAAGCCTAACCGCTGAAGAAGTCATCATCTGTTTGACCTGCCAGGGTCTATAACTCATCTCTTTTGTGTAATTCAGCATATTTTGTGTAGGGATCTTGTTTCTGTTCCCAGAAAACTGAGAGCTCCCTGGAGCCGAAGACTGGGTCATATGTTTCTTTTGTTTCTGACGTGAGTGTCCCTTGTGGTTCTGAATTCTTATGAACTATTGGAGTTTTTGGAGCTGCACTAAGTTGAACAGAATTAAATCAAAGAGAGACAAGAGCAAAGCATGGTGCCACCAAGCACTGGTTGGGAAAACTGTTGGTGGCTGCCAGTTTCAAGTGAGTCATTGTAGGACAGGCCCATGATGAATTTATGCACAAGCCAGTTCCTGTTACAGCAGATATGCTGATAGTACACCTATAGCTCTGGCTAGGGTTGTCTAAATGCTCAGAGGAGGAAGAGAATGGCCTACAGTTATTTAGATGAAGACTCAAGACCAAATTACAAAGTGAGCCAGGCTACAGGTTGGCAAAGCCTCAGCCGGCCAAAGGAACTGCTGTTTATTAATCCACACCTAGGAAGGATGCAAAGCATGCTCACTTGCCTGCTGGTGATGGACCAAGGAGGGATGCGATTTATCCTTGCTGGCGATGGTTCAGAAACCCAAGGCCCTGAGAGCTGCATGACTGCAAGCCACAGTAACAGTAATAATGCCTCAGTTTCCCAGCCTTAAGTCCAGCTGTCCCCATATCCAATCAAAGGCAAAGAAAAAAAAATACAGGTATGATGGCACATGCCAGAATCCCCAGAACTAGGAAGGATGAGACAGAGAGATCACAAGTCCGAGGCCAGTTTGCCACACAGTAGGACTCTATCGAAAGAAAAGAATTAAAAAGTAAAGTATAAACATTGTGTTAAAACTTGATGAGGGAAGGTCTGGAGAGATGGCTCAGGTTAAGAGCGGCTGCTTCTTCCAGAAGACCTTAGTGCAATTCCTAGAAGCCACATGGTGGCTCACAACCATCTGTCATGAGATCTGTACCCTCCTCTTCTCATCTGGCCTGCCAAGGAGAACACTGTATACATAATAAATAAATCTTTTAAAAAAATCGATGGGGGAACAGGACAGTAGTTTTGTGTGGGTGCATACACGTGTGTGGGTATGTGTGCACATGTGTGTGCCTGTGTCTGGTGATCAGTGGTCAACCTCAAGTGCCACTCCTCAAGAGTCACGTAACTTGACCACTTTTGGAATTAACTAACACCCAAGCAGCTGGGTACACTTGCAAGATATTTTTTTCTTGATCAAATTATTTGAAGTGATAAGACTCACATGTAATCTGAATCTTTAGAGGTGGGAAGATCCACCTTTAATCTGGACCACACCTAGTGCTGGCAGCCTATTTAAGGACATGGAAGGAGGAAGCTTGCTCTCCCTTACTCTCACTGTACATACACATGTGCCCTCTATCAGTTCTTTACCTCTAGAAAACACTAATACAGGCCATCCACCTTTTTTGTGGCAGGGTCTCTCCGTGGCCTGGAGCTTGCCAAGTAGCTGGTGAGCCACAAGAACCCAACTGTCTCTGCCTTTGCTGGGGTTATAGACAGGCTCCACTGTGCTCAGCTTTTTTTTTTTTTTTTTTTCCTTTTCCCCATGGATTCTGGACTCAAACTGAAACATCTCCCCATCCCCTTGGACAGCATCTCTTTGCAAGTTCACTGTGGATTTAAAAAAAAAAAAAAAACCCACCTTCTATACATCAGGCAGAATGTTGCTTGGCCAAGCTGCCATGGTCACATAATGGGATTCAATCAACTATGAGGAAATCCTAGTCCTGGAAGTTCTAGAGTCTGGGAGGAGAGACAGAAGTGACTGCTTCTTCTCATGGCTGCTTTCTCCCGAGACGTCTCTTCTGCTTCTGTTCACATGCTCTCCTCTCTGCATGTCCTACAAGGGCACCAGTCACAGACACAGAGACCAGTGATCACAGCATCACATCACTCAGTCATCTCTTAAAGTCTCCATTTCTATGTCCTGAGATACTGGTGTCTCCATTTCAACACAAGACTTTGGAAAGGGCACAGTTTGGCCCAGAGCACCCAGTTATGTCTCTAAACATACCGGTGGGAGTTGTCAAAATGCTCCATACCCCACAAGAGTGTCTGGGTTAGTGTAGTTGGACATTGGTCTAGAAAGGTGGGGGTCCTCAAAGTCCAACAGCCAGAACAGGACTGAGCCCTGAGAAGCCACCACATACCACTCAGGAGGTACTGCTCTGGCTGGTCAGGATACTTTTGTCACATTCTCTCTGTGTGCTCCACAGCTCTCTCTGTGCCAGTACAGAATAATAAGTGTTGCACTTTCTAGAAGAAATAGTGTTTCCTCTGTACTCTGTTAACATCAAATAAGACTTATGGGTTCCATACCTGTGATCCCAACACTCAGAATATCGGAGGCAGAAGGTTCAGAAGTTCGAAGTTAATCATGACTACATGGGGAATTCAAGGCTGTCCTGGGCTACATGAGACCTTCTCTTTTAAATTTAAAAAATTTTTAAAAAAGAAAGTCATGGTCAGAAGCTTAAGATCATCTTCAGCTACACACTGAGTTCAAGGCCAGCCTAGGCTACATAAGAGGCTACAGTGAATGAGAAAAGGAAACATTTTCATTGGCCGGGTCTGGTTCCTCAGGACCTGAGGCTCCTGGGGCTGCTGCCAGCCCAAGCACCAGCCTACCCTGGAGACAAACAGGAGGCGGTCTTCTCCCTCTGCTTCACACTTCAGATTCTTCACAAATCTGCTGCAGCTTCCAGCAGACAAAAATCTGCAGCTGCCTGCCTCTATTTGGAAACTCATGAAAGCAAAGCAAACACCAGCATCCCGGCTGTTTCAGACCTGGGAAACTGTTTTCTGATTATTTTTTTTTTAAGTCATAAAGATAGTACATGAATCTTACTATAGAGAGTCAAGTGTGTGCTTTTTTTTTTTTTTTTTTTTTTTTTTTCAAAATAAGCAGAGTGGAAAGTGTTTGAAGGAAAGGAGAATTGATAAGCAAAAACAAAACAAACTAAAAAGCAATCCCAGGGCTGGAGAGATCATTCGGGATTTAAGAGTGTGCACTGCCCTCAAAGAAGGCCCAGATTCAGCTCTCAGCACCCATGTCTGGGTAGCTCACAACTGCCTATAATTCCAGCTCCAAGAGATCCAACATCCTCTTCTGGCCTCTGTGGACATCACACACACGAGCACAAATCCACACACAGAGACAGACGTTGTGGAATATTAAATATGGGTTACACTGGTTTATGCTGTGGAACATTTGCTTAATGATGCAAGGATGTGCTGCGTTCTTTTATGTTCCATTTGTTTAGCTCTGTGAAGCCGTGTTACTGTGCCTGCCTAAAACACCTGATGGTCTAATAAAGGGCTGAACAGACAATAGAGTAATAGGAAGAGCTGCTGGGAAGAGAAAATAAATAAGAGGAGAAATCTAGGGAAGGGAGTGAGGATCGAGGAAAGAAGAAGAGGATGCCAGGGGCCAGCCACCCAGCCACACAACCACAAAGCCACCCAGCCACCTGGCCACCCGGTCACCCAGCCACACAACCACAAAGCCACCCAGCCACCAAGCCACCCAGCCACCCAGCCACTAAGCCACCCAGCCACACAACCACAAAGCCACCCAGCCACCTGGCCACCCGGTCACCCAGCCACACAACCACAAAGCCACCCAGCCACCCAGCCACCCAGCCACCCAGCCACCCAGCCACCCAGCCACACAACCACAAAGCCGCACAGCCACCCGGCCACACAGCTACACAGTCACACAGCCACCTGGCCACTGGGCCGCCCAGCCAAGGACTAAGAAGGAAAGAAAGGTATATAGAATAAAGCAAGGTAAAAACCCCAGAGGCAAAACATAATTAAAGAGAAACGGGTAATTTAAGATGGAAAAGCTGACTAGAAACAAGCCAAGCTAAGGCTGGGCATTCCTAAGAACAAGTCTCCATGTATTTATTTTGGATCTGGGGAGCCACCCCCCCCAAAAAAAAATCCACAGACAGATATATATATTAGAAAAAAAAAAATCTACCCTCATGACCTTGGCTGACTCACCACACCTTATGAAAATGAGCATGTCTGTCCACCTACCACCCGCCCAGCTCTGTGAGACGCTTTGCCTCCTTTCTGATTCTAGGGTGAAGCAGCCTTGTGAGCTGCATTTGTCAGGACAAGGAAGCAAAATGCTGAAAACTGCCCACACCTTTCTCATTCAGCCCCTTCTTCCCACCAGGGGCTTTCCTTTGCAAAGTCGGTGGAGCAGGTCTAGAGGGTGACTCCCCAGATCTGTAACAGCATGATCGCCCTTCACAGCAGGCTACCAAGCATTGCCCCATGAAGAGTGTGGCTGGCTAAGATGGGAGACTCAGCACCCTCAATAAGCAACACATGAACTCAGGATAGGTCAAGTTAACCATTCAGTAGTATACTGGAGCTTAAAGATGGGAAATGTGGGGTGAGAAGCTAAAGTCTCAGCCAGTGAGGTGTTTGCTGTGCAAGCATGAAGACCTGAGTTCAGTTCTCAGGACCCTTGTTAAGAAAAATGTGTTAATTAAAAAAAAAATCTGTGGCACACTCCTTTAATCCCAGCACTCTGGAGGGCAAAGACAGGCAGATCTTGGTGAGCCTGGTCTATAAAGAGGTTCCAGAAACACCCAGGGCTGTTACACAGAGAAAGCCTGTCTCAAAAAAACAAATTTTGAGATTTTAAATTTTTTTTAAAAATGGGCATGATGAGACACACTTGTAATCCCAGCAACTGGAGAGGCAAAGACAGGAAGATCTCTGGAGAAGTCCAGGTGAGTGAGAGATCCTATCTCAACAAAACAAGACCAGGCTCACACCTCCTGAGTAAAGGCGCTTGCTAAGCAAGCCTGGCAGCCTGAGTCTAAGGAAGGAGGAAACTGACTCCACAAAGTTATCCTCTGACCTCCACGAGCACACCACAGCACAGGCATTCACACACACAACACACACCACAACATACACACAGAACAACACATACATACACACCAACACACACCACAACATACACACAGCACAAACATACACACAGCACAATACACACATACACCCAACACACACACACAACATACACACAGCACAATACACACACACAACACACACACAGCACAATACACACACACAACACACACACAGCACAATACACACACCACAACATACACACAGCACAATACACACATACATTCAACACACACACCACAACATACACATATACACGCCACAACACAGGCATTCACACACACACACACATAGCACAATACACACACAACACACACCACAACATACACACAGAACACACACATACAAACAGCACATGCACACCACAACATACACATATACACACCACAACACAGGCATTCACACACACACACACACATAGCACAATACACACACAACACACACCACAACATACACACAGAACACACACATACACACAACACACACATACCACAACATACACATATACACACCATAGGCACTCACACACACACAGCACAATACACACACACAATACACACAGCACAATACACATACTACAACATACACACAGCACAATACACACATACATTCAACACACACACCACAACATACACATATACACGCCACAACACAGGCATTCACACACACACACATAGCACAATACACACACCACAACATACACACAGAACACACGCATACACACAACACACACACCACAACATACACATATACACACCACAGCACAGGCACTCACACACACACACATAGCACAATACACACACCACAACATACACACAGAACACACGCATACACACAACACACACACCACAACATACACATATACACACCACAGCACAGGCACTCACACACACACACACAACACGCACATACATACACACACACCACAACATACACATACAACACAACACAACACACACATCAGAACACACAAGATGAAAAAAAGTCTAAAGCCGTGTGCTCTGAACACATGCCGAGAAATGGTATGCCTCTCTGTATAAGGACTCTCAGAAGGGGGGTTCCATAATGGGCCCATGAGCCCTCCTGTTCCCTTTCAAGGGGCTTCCCCCAGGCTTCTCCACAATACCCAGGGGACCGCAGGTGTCTGCACTCTCTCGAGTCTGAGACTCCTCTGCCAGAATGCCAAGGATAATATTTAATATCCGCATGGGTTTAATCAAAAGGGCTCATTTTCCACCCCATGTAATTAAAAAGAGATGCTAAAATCGAGCCAACATCCGTGCAATTAGACATCCTTGTATCAGGATGGCTTTCAGAGCCCTGGAACATAAGTGAGTTCTAAACAGGGAGGGGATGGGTAAAGCCTCTTTATTTCCAGTTCATTTTTCATTCATTGAAGAAAAGCTGCCTACTGGCCAAACTCAGGATGCTATTATCCTGATTGGGAGAAAAGCCAAGACCTAACACATGATAGCCGTAAGGAATGAGCTGAATGGGATGAATCAGCCCGACTTCTGGGATAAGGAACTGAGGAAGAGGCCCAGACCTGGGCAGAAGTCCCAGTCCTGCAAGAGAACAGGTAAAGAGAACATTCTACCAAGCCCACACTTCCTGCTGTGCCCAGCCCAAGCCCCAGGCCTCCTGCGTATAGATGAGGTGGATAGCTGAGCCCCTGCCCCACCTCGGGAGGATGCCAGGCCGACTATCAGAGCCATCACTTGAGGAAGTGCTGGGAAGGGCCTGGCTGCCCAAGCCAGAAATGCAGAGAAGGCAGTGACTGGTTGAAACTGGGAAGTCAAGAGTTCAAGGAAAAGACACATAGGAAAGAGCATTCAAAACAGGGGAAGGAAGGAAGAGACCTCTGTAAGACAGAATCACTTCCGGAGTTACTTCCAGAGTCAACTGGACACTTGGTGGCAGTTTTCTACATCGTGGGTCAATTCCAGAAGCCAAGGAGACTGATGCCTTTGTTTCTCCCCCCATCTTCTCTTCCTTCACTGTTGATGGTACTTTGTGCAGCCAAGCAGACCAACAGCATCATTCTCTAAATTAGTACACTTGGGAAAAGAAAGGCAAACCTCTGAGAGGGTCCAAAACCATCTCAAAAGTATTCCTGCCGTAGAAGAAGAGTCACTACAACCTCTGGGGGAGTCCTGACTCAGTTCTCCTCACACTGGAGACCAGGCTCCTTGACAGGGAAGGCTCCTTGCTTCCCCAGGGAGGTTGACCAAGGACTTATAGTATTACTCATCTCCTAAGACCGGGCTCTGAACGCCTGAGCCAGCCCTCCAACCCAAAACTTCACATTTTCAGCTATCAGCTTCTCTTCTCATGCTCCGTAGAATAGCGTTCTCATCCTGTGGGACACGACCCCTGACTCTTTCACAGAGGTTGCATATCCAGATATTTACATTATGATTCATAACAGTAGCAAAATTAGAGTTAAGAAGCGGCAATGGAAGTTATTTTATGGTTGGGGGTCGCCACATGAGGAGCTGTATGAAAGAGAGAGCCACTCTGTAGAGTAAGAACAGTGACCAGTCATGCCGTGGCCTGAGTGCCGTCCTGTCTTAAAATTTCCTCCACCCCTTCAGTCTTGGTTTCCTCCTAAAACTCTAGAGCTGAGCCTCCTTCTCTGCATTTCTGTCCGTTTTCTGGTCTTCTGAACGCTCACAGAACGGTCCATCAACCCACGGCTTTTCCAGCTCACAGCTCCAAACACTTCCGCATTCCCTTTACAAACCAGTCCAAAAGCCTGTGCAGCGCATGCTCAGATTCATCACATCGGCCACTTCTGAGTTCCAATATTCTGTGTTAGGTTTCTCGCTGCTGTGCTAAGGTATTTAATAAGGGAAGTAAGGAAAGAAGAGAGTTGATTTTGCCTCATCATGTGAGGGTACAGCCCATCATTGAAGAAGGGGATGATGGAGATCACACTGCATGGATGCAGATGCTATTCTCTTTGAAGAAGGGGATGATGGAGATCACACTGCATGGATGCAGATGCTATTCTCTTCTTCTAATTTAGTCCAGGCCCTAAGTCGATGGCACCACCCATACTGGAGGTGAGTCTTCTTACCTAACCAGGCCAGAGGACTGTCTCCTAGGTAAGTTTAGATCCTGTCCGTTGGCAGTATTAACCATCACGTGTGTTGCTACTGAAAATGTACAGGGGAGCTAGTGCTTAGAAAGCAGCCTGGCCATTCCTCACACAACTCCACAAGAAGTTGCTCTATGACCAAAGAGAAACAAACAAATCCTTTCTCTCTCTCTCTCTGTGTGTGTGTGTGTGTGTGTGTGTGTGTGTGTGTGTGTGTGTCTCCCCCCCTCTCTCTCCATCTCCCTCTCTCTCTCTCTCTATCTCCCTCTCTCTCTGTCTCTCTCTCTGTCTCTCTCTCTCTGTCTCTCTGTCTCTTTCTGCAAGCACATGTTCATAGCAACATTATTTATCAGTCAAATGATAGAAACAGCCTGGATGTCCAAAAGGTGACTTGATGAACAAAACATCACCTAATACAAAGGAATAGCCCTGAGGCACAGAAAGGAGTAAAGGGCAGAGATGCTGTGGCCTGAGCCAACCTTGGGAACATCACTCTGAGTGACAGGAGCCATGTGCAGACACCTGAACTGTACATTTCTATCCTATGAAAGCCAAGAACAGGAGTCTGTAGGTTCAGGGTTGTTCAGCGGTGGGTGGTATTAGGGTGATAGGATTTCTTTCTGATGTAACAGTATTCTAAAATTGACTATGACTGGGGCTGGAGAGACAGCTCAATGGTTCCTCTCTATTACTCCCAGCATCCACCTCTGGTAACTCACAACTACCTGTGATTCCAACATTGGGTCACTTTCTGCCCCCTTCTGGCTTCCTCAGGCACCTTACTCAGGAGGTATACAACCCCATTCACTCACAGACACATGGATATACATAATTAATTGTGTTTTTTTATATATATATATACTGGGCTGAAGAGATAGCAAACCGTTAGTAATACCTGCTGCTCTTACAGAGGACCGAGTTTGGGTTCCTAATACCTAGATGGCAATTAGAACCATCTGTTCCTCCAGTTTCAGGAAGTCTAGCGCCCTCTTCTGGCCTCTGTGAGCATCAGGCACATATGCACTGGTAAAGCACTCACAAACATAAATGTCTTTATTTTAAGTAAAGTTGTCCAATTATTTGAAATTTTGAATTTACTGTGAAAAAGGGTTATGACTCCATCATATACAAAAGGCCAGTGAACTGAATAATTTCAGTGGACAAATTGTATGGTGAGTGAACTCCACCCCAATCACACCCCAATCAAAAGACCCCATGCCATTTCACACCCACCACTCAGAGCCATGCTGTCTACAGATCTATGCTAAAACTCACCCATTCTCTGGCTTTGAGGGAACTGATCCTGACTCTAAACTTCTGGGGCCTTTTGGCAGTTGGAGATAATTGGCCATTTATGTGCACGGGCAAAGTCCAGCTTTGATCATTGCTAAAGCCACCACTCTGAATCCCAGGAGTTTGGAGTTTAGAAAAACATCCACCACCCACCATCCGGGTTTCCAAGAAAGACGGCTCAGTTTTGGTCATCTCGGGCTATTCCTAGCACACCCCACACTTGGCCTTCAGCTTACCCCTTTAGCCTACCACTCCCTCGCCTTTCCCCAACTCAACAGCCTCTTGCCTCAGAAAACAGTGTCTGTAGCCCCTTCCCAGCTCTTGCGCTTGAGCCCTGCACCCTGAAAGGTGAGAAGCCCTCGCAGTGGAGTTTAAAGTTCTGTGCTACACTCTGGCGAGCTGGGGGTGTGTATGGGGGGGGGAGGGTTGTGCTGCTCCTTCCTCCTGCTCAAGTTATCTGCTTTGCAAGTATATCAGCTTTACAAGAAACCCTTGCCTCTACCTCAGGTCAAAATGCCCATGCCTTTTTTTCCCCTAGAGATTTCTATAGATCTTACATAGTTCTTTGTACTCAAGCTCTTCAGGCTGAGGTGGAACATGAGGTGAAAAGTTTTCCCATTGGATGAATAAATACTTTATGCCTTCATTGATTTTTTTCTTTAAAGGACCCAGCATAGAGCCAAGAAAATGGCTCAGCCGCTGAAAGTATTTACCCTACAAGCCTGACAACCAGAGTTCAATCTCCACTACCTATAAAAAAAAAAGCAGATGCAGCTGGACCCAGTGAGTGGCACCTACCTTTAATCTCAGCACTCAGGAGGCAGATGCAGGAGAATCTCTGTGGGTTGGAAACAGTCGGGGCTACATAGCTACATAGTGAGTTTCAGGCCATCCAGGGCAACATAGAACTTTCCTCAAAACAACAACAACAAATAAAAATCAGATACAGGTACATATGTGTAATCTCAACAATCCTGAGACAGGAAGCCAAGAGAGGATTGTGAGGATTCCTGGCACGTAGCAGTCACATGGTAAATTCAGCATGGCATCGGGCAGAACATGGCTACGTAAATCTGTGCCTGCCTGCTCTCTTAAAAGGATACATCACATGAAAGCCTCTCTTTTTTCTCTTCTGCTTCCTTCCCTTGTACTTGCCTGGAAACTCTCCTGAATAAACTCTCCTGCGGCATCTGATAGTGTGTGTCTGTATTCACATGTGAAACCAACAAGTTAGGGGGAAAAAAGAGAGTCGGCCTCTACAAGGTAGAAAGGGAGAATTGACCCCTAAAAGTTGTCCTGTGACCTCCACACAAGTGCTATGGCATACACAAGCTCTCTCTCTCTCTCTCTCTCTCTCTCTCTCTCTCTCTCTCTCTCTCTCACACACACACACACACACACACACACACACACCCCAACAAATCTTTTTTTAAAGAAACTTAAAAATGAACTAATCTTCAAAAGAAGAACCTGATGCTCAGCACAGATCTTTAATTCCAGCACTCGGGAGGCAGAGGCAGGTGAATCTCTGAGTTCGAGGCCAACCTGATCTACAGAGTGAGTTCCAAGACAGCCAGGGCTACACAGAGACACTCTGTCTCCAAAAAATAGGTAGGTGGGTGGATGGATGGATGGATAGATAGATGGATAGATAAATAGGTAGAGAAATGAAGGGAGGAAGGAAGAGAGAGAGAGAATATAACATGTAGCAAATATAGGTCTTGGCCCTCTCTTCAAGCCCATTTCACAGATTCACATACACAGATGGAGGCAGCAGGGAATCTGGCAGCTTTCATGTCTTCTAAGTAAGCTCTTGGGCTACAGATTGTACCTCCAGGCTTACTTCCTACCTCCCTGGGCCTGTCCTGACTCCCACATGGAGCTTGCTATTCTGGCCCAATGGCTACTTCTCTTCTGACCTGCTTTCTCCATGGAAAGCCACCAAGGCTCCTCCCGAGCACACAAAACCAAGTCACTAATTATGTTGCCTACCTATTTTCATGGGGGTAGAGTGCTCTAGCAGCATGACATCCAGCCAGAGAATAAATTTGTACATATTTTCTCTTCTCTATAAAGAATGACCTCCTCAAGTTTTTAGCTGTGAGATGATGTAAAATGACCGTGACTGATATGGCCGTTACAGAAAATAGTACAGAAGTTGCACAAAAAAAATTGCACAAATTCTATTTAGTATTATAATAAAACCCAGAGCCAAATATTGAGGACAAGCTGAAATATCAGACAGATAAAGAAACCACAGCCACTTCTCACCTCAACAACCCCTCAGGCCTGTCTTCCCAATCCTGTGACTCCAAAGCCTCTCTCTCCTCAAGCGAGCAGGGAAGTCGCAGGGAAGCTTCTCTCCCTCCACCCAGCTTCCTCATACAACATTTCTAGAGCTAGAATTAAAGGTGCCTCCATTTTAAGTAAGTCCCAACCCCAGCTTGAAACAGGCCTAAGTTTCAAATTCTCAGAACTGCTGACATAGGTTCCAGGGACTCAAAAGTACAAAGTCAGGGTGTCTGAAGGGCCACCTGGTAGCAACTGATTAACCACAGAATGTCCCAACACTGGAGCCAGCGCCTAAGGGTAAAAACCTGACATTCCAAACAGTCCCTTCCTGGAAGGGGACAGATAGTCTCCAGGTTACCTGCTAATCTGCTGATATAGGGAAGGCCACTGCTAAAAGTTGAAGCATCCCTAAAATTCAAAGCAGCCAATGAATTCAGAGCAGGTACCCCTAGCCCAATTGGTCCAATCCCAGGACTTTAACCCAGCTCAGAAGTGCCTAAAACCCTCCCCTGTGGGGATTCAATAAAAGCTCCAGAAGTTTCAGAGATATCAGAGGGAATCTACCCACCGTCTGTGTGGGGATTTAATAAAAGCTCCAGAAGTTCCAGAGATCTAACAGTCTAGAAGTTCTAGTCAGTCTAGAAGAATCAGAGAGTGGTGATTCACACCTTTAATCCCAGCACAGGGAGTATCCTGGGGGTGGTGACCTATGCCCTTAATCCCAACTGAGTCAAGGTCATTTTAGATTACAGAAGGAATTCCAGGCTCCCAAGCAGGCAGTGGTGGGGCCACACCTTAATTTACCTAGAGAGTATTTAAGGCTTAAGGCAGGCATAGAAGAGGAGGAAGCCAAGGGAAGCCAGGCTGAGGAAGCTGGAAGACAGCTGGGTAAGATCTGACTGTGGTGTTTATTCTCTCTAATATCTCTGACTTTCTCAGAGATCTATCCCTGAGTCTCATTTATTCGTTCAACACTCCCCTCCAATAAAAGCCTGGTGCAGCTCGGGGTCGCCCCGACTCCATCATTGTGTCTGATGACAGAGTAACTCAAGCTAGTTTGTCAATAAAGAGACTCTTTGCTGTTGCATGGGGCTGGTCTCTTGGTGGTCTTTTTGGGGATCTGGACTCTGGGCACAACAAGCTACCACTGCCTGGCTGTTAGGCCTTGAACTCACAGAGATACAGGCAAATCTCTGCCTCCTGAGTGATGGGATTAAAGGCCTGGGTCACCACTCCCTAACCTTCCTGGCTTGACTCTATGGATGACTGGGTCCTCCGATATTCCAGACTATTTTTATTAAATATACAATATATCACCACATAAAATTTGGAAACTGCAGAGATAGTTCAAGGATTAATAGCATTTGCCTTTCTTCCAAAGGATTAGAGTTCCCAGCACACACATTGGGTGACTCACAATCACAGTTAACGCCAGATTCGGGGGATCTGATGGTCTCTTCTGGCCTCTGCAGGCTCCACTCCACATGCATATACACAAAGACACACAGGCATATACATAAATAAAAATAAATAATAAACCTGTGTGTTTGCTATATGCCTGTGTAGTAAGTGCTTACAAAGCTTTTGATCTAGGTCAGAAGCAAACTCAGTACAAAGATGAGAACATTTACAAAATTCTCTATTCACACACCAAAAGATTCAGAGTAGTCTTAGGGTCACATTAAAATTCCCAAATCTGCATGTAAAAGCAATGCCAAGTTCAACATTCTTTTTTTCTCCTTCCTTGAGTCCTTGAGATTTTCATACAACGTATTTTAATCACATTCACATCTAGCTCCCAAATCCATTCCTTCCCCTTACTTACCCACTTAATTATGGTTCTCTCTTCCCCCACTTTTTAAAAGCAATTAAGTACAATTTGTGCTGCACATATACTCTAGGACATGTGGTCTTCCACTGGAGTGTAGTCAGTCTGTCATTGGCCCACTTTTAAGACTGATTATCCCTCTCCCAGCAGGTATCCATTGCCTACAGCTCTTGGGGTGGAAAGACAGACTTCACACCTGCCTCTCCCCCCTGCTGGGATCTGGTTTGTCTCTGCACGCTGTCGCAACCACCTTAAGTCTGGACAAGCAGCTGCCCCGCTGTGTTTAGAAACACTTCTTCCGTGTAGTTGTCCACTGCTTCTGGCTCTTACAATCTTTCTGACTCCCTTTCTGTGAGGACCCCTGAGGATATAAATGTTTCGTCGGGGACTGAGCATGCCTAAGTCTCTTATTCTTTGAATCTTGATGAGCTGTGTGTCAATCACCATCTATGACAAAAAGATGCTTCTCTGATGAGAGCTGAGGGCTGCACTAATCTGTGAGCATATGGTTAAGTCACTAGAAGTCGGTTTGATATTTAGCAGAGTTAAAATAAAAATATTTATGTTTCTGTTCACTTAGCAAGGTAATATATGGCCTACCGAAGCTTTGTTATTATTGTTATTCTTACGATTGTTGTTACACAGGGTTTCTCTGTGTAACAGCTCTGAGTATCCCGGAACTCACTCTGTAGACCAGGATGGCTTTGAACTCACAGAGATTCACCTGCCTCTGACTCTCAAGTGCTGGGATTAAAGTGATGGGCCACCACACCCAGCTACAAATAAATGTTGAATTTAAAATAAAATCATGTGTATGGATGTTTTGTCTGCATGTATTCACTTTTATGCCTTGTGCCCTGGAGGCCAGAAGAGGGTGACAGACTATCGTGAGTTGCCATGTTAAGAACCGGGAATCAAACCCAGATTCTCTTGAAGAGCAGCCAATGCTCTTAATTACTGAACCATCTCCCCAGCCCCTCCAAACTTTTTTTCCCTCCAACATATTATTTGTATTGATTATTTGGGAATTTCATTCAATGCACCCTGATTACACATGCTTACTGTGTACCACCGACCCTTTGCCCTCCCACATCAGCAAGGCCCACCTACACCAACAAGGCCCACCCACACCAGCCTGCATCTTCTCACCCACCTCGGGCCTTGACCTCCAGTGATCTCAAGAAGCTACCTAGATTTTCAGGGACTTTGAAATTTAGTTTGCATGGCAACTGACATGCATGGACTTCCACTTCCCACTTCCAGGGCTGTGCCAAGCTGCCAGAACCCCAGAATAAGCCTCCTTTATTTGTAGCAGAAAGTGCCTTTGGCACAGCCTAAAATGTTACTTGAACCCCTGGAGAAGCATCACCCAAACTGGTTCTGCTTCTTCTGCCCCTCCTTTGGGTAGAGGGGACACATGGTAGGCTAAGGCAATACTTGAAGGAGGCAGGAGAGCTCTCTCTCTAGAGCTTGGCAAACCTGAGTCATGTTTGCTAGGGGCAAGGCCAGGACCCCCAGACTAAGACAACAGGAAGGCCCAGAAACCAGTATGGGTCTACTGTGACTACTAATAGAGTTTGTAGGAAGCAAGACAGGCCCTTCACCATGAGAGTTTAACATCCTCACCAGGGGAGGGGTGTTGGTTTCACACATTAGAACAGACTCACACTACCAGCTGTCACACTAGAGTTTATTTAGGAAAGTTTCTGTACAAGTAGAAGGAAGGGGTGGGTGCAAATTTACATAGCCATACCTAGAGGTGGGGCCTCTCTACTTGGCATGTTCTGGACACCATGTTGGGTTATTAGAGAAGCACATTTCCCATGTGGCTACTGCGTGGCAGGAATTCTTACAAGGGGGATATGGCTCAGTCAGTAAAGGATACGCCATTCAAGCAAGAGGACCTGATTTTATAACCCCAGCATCCATGTAAAAAGCTGACTGCAGAAGAATATGCCTATAATCCAATGTCAGGAAGACAGGTGGATCCATGGAGCTAGCTGCCCGGCCAACAGGGCCTCTTGTAGTTTGAATGTAATTGACCCCTACAAGCTCATAGGGAGTGGCTCTATTGGGAGGTGTCACTTTGTTGAATAGGTATGACCTAGTTGGAGGAAGCATATCACTATGGACTTTGAAGTCTCACATATGCTCAAGCCACACCCAGACCACTTCCTGTTGCCTGCAGAATCAAGATGTATCTCCTTCTCCTGGCACTATGTCAGCCTGCATGCCACCATGTCCTGCCATGATGATACTGGACTAAACCTCTGAAAATGTAAGCCACTCCAATTAAATGTTTTTCCTTTATAAGAGTTGCCATGGTTATAAATTTTTTTTAGTATTATAATAAAAATTCAGAGCCAGATATTGGGGGAAAGCTGGAATATCAGAAAGTGAGAATAAACCACAGCCAACTCTCACCTAGTAAACTTCTCAGTCTGAACAGGACAAGTCTTCATGAGTCTTCAGCCTGGCTGGCCACTCAGACAGAATGGCTGAATTTCTGCCATCTCCTGCCTTCTATTTTTTTCACCACTCAGCTATTTTACTTCCTGGTTCAACTCTCCAAAAGCTAGGATTAAAGGTGTGAGTTACCACTGCCTGGCTGTTAGGCCTTGAACTCACAGAGATCCAGACTGATCTCTGTCTCCTGAATGATGGGATTAAAGGCATGGGTCTCCACTCCCTGAGGCTTGGCTATGAGTGATTCTGTCCTCTGATAGTACAGACTAATTTTATTAAATAGACAATATATCACCACATGGTGTCTCTTCACAGCAATAGAAACCCTCACTAAGACAGAAGTTGGTACCAGGGACTGGGGTATTGATCTGATAGGCCTGGCCATGCTTTTGTTTGAAAAAATATGGATTTTGGAACTGTAGATTAGAAAAACAGTTGCACACTTTAAGTGCTACTTGATGTGCTTTACTATTAAAAGCACAGAAGGCAGTAGTGCTTAGTGTGATTTGAACCATGGGTTCCTGGAGCAAGAGTTTTCAGGGGAGAAGAATGTTAGTGTGTGACCTTAGAGACCGTCTTGTGATATTTTAGTGGAAAATGTGGCTACTTTTTGCCCTTGTCTGGAAAGTCTGTCTGAGGCTAAAGTAAAGAGTTTTGGAGTATCTTCATTGGCAGAGGAAATCTATAACAGCCTAGTATAAACTCTGTCCTGTGGTTATTAGTGTTACCTCTGACGAAGATTTATAATGGAAAGGAGCAAACTGAGAAAGGAAAAATACAAAATGTAAAATTTGAGGAAAAAGAACACCAGGAAGTGGAATTGAGCCAAGTCCTGTGTTCAAAGCGATAAATAGATTAAGAAATAGAATAAGGGAAGTGGTGACCTCAGAGGAACACAGAACAAACCCAGTGGCATCTTTTGGAGGTCCTTTGTCTCATAATGTTAAGTCAGGGCATTTCTTTGCTTTGCTTCGCTTCTAGTATGTGCTATAGTTTATGGTATCCCTGAGTGTGTGTACCTGTGTCTACATCTATATCCATTTCCTGTGCTTTCTATTTGCCTTTTTTTTGGGGGGGGGGGGGGTGTAGTACAAGGTTTCTGGCCCGGACTTTCAGGCCTAACCTCAAGGTCTAGGCCCACAGACCCACAGTCCGCAGGCCCACAGAGACACACAGATGCTTCCAATAGTTTTAGGCTGATCAGCCTCAGGCCCAGGCATATCACTTGCTAGCTCTCTACCCTTCATCTAACCCATGTCTCTTGTTCAGCCATGCGGCTCGGTACCTTTCTTTAGAGCAGCATAGTTGTCCTAGGCTTCCTCTGGCTTCTCTCTGGTGCTCCTCTGGCATTCTGCTCTCAGAGATTTTCTTAGTCTGCTAGCCCCACCTACACTTCCTGCCTGCCTTTGGCCAATCAACTCTTTTTATTAAACCAGTGGGTGGGACAATTATTTCCCATGAAACAACACAATACCCCTACAGGGGGGATTCGGTTCTTTTGTCATATTCTGATCTGTTTGTTTTTATTTATCTTATTTCATTTTACTATTGTTCCTTAGATGTCTGTTTATTTTCTAACAAGAGACAGAAAGGGTGTGGATCCAAGTGCAGGGAGAGGTGAGGAGGAATTGGGGGTGGTAAAGGAAGGGGAAATCTAATCAGAATTTATTGTATGAAAAAATATATTTTCAGTAAAAGAAAAAAGGTTTATTTATTTTTATTTTATGTATTTGACTGTTTTGCCTACATATATGTATCTGCACCATATGTACCTGGTGCCCACAAAAGTCAGAAAATGGTGTCAGATCCCTTGCAACTAGAAT
The DNA here is from genome assembly GCA_033318265.1 of Phyllotis vaccarum. Taxonomy (NCBI): domain Eukaryota; kingdom Metazoa; phylum Chordata; class Mammalia; order Rodentia; family Cricetidae; genus Phyllotis; species Phyllotis vaccarum. Next base: position 65,756,850 of record JARWLC010000014.1, on the reverse strand, counting down.
TTCAGGTGGTTGTAGCTACACTGCTGGTTCAGGGAAGCAAACTTGAGTCCTCAGCAGGAGTATCTAGGACTCTTCACCCAAAGGCATCTCTCCAACACCTCTACTTTTTTTTTTTTTTTTTTTTTTTTTTTGAAGTGGGGAGACCTCTGGGACTCAATGACGAGGCTAGGCTGGCAGCTCAGACAGCAAGTTCCAGGGATTCACCTGTCTCTGCTTCCTTGGCACTAGGCTTGCAGATATAAAACACCCACCGGCCTTTTACTGCAGGCTCCAGGAGTCCTGCTCAGAGCCTTGTATTATTTGGCAAGCACTTTACAGACAGCCATCTCCTCAATGCTCCCTAAAATAATAATTTTCATAAGGAGAACGCAACTACATGCTGTGTAACTTAACATTAATGCAAAACATCTGGGGGAAAAAAAAACAAAAAGTTTAAAAAAAAAGAAGAGAAAAAAATAGCTTTCAAACCTGAAGTGCCAGCCCTCAGGTCCTCTCCAGCCTGTCACTTTGGATCAAAGGTTCCAGGGCTAGCGATGGCTCAGCAGTTAACGGCACTTGTACATGCAGAGGACCTGGGCTCAGTTCCTAGCACCCACATGGTACCTCATAACCATCTGTTAACTCCAGTTCTAGGGCCTCTAAAGCTTCCTTTAGACTTTCTTGGGCACTGGGTAGGCATGTGGTACAAATACATATAGGCAGGCAAAACACTCATATAAATAAAATAAATCTAAAAACTAATTAAATTAAAAACAAAAGATTTCCACCCATTCCACGCGTACACATGCATATACACACACACACATACACACACACACACACACACACACACACACACACACACACACACACCCCAGTCTGTTCAGGGACATTCACAGCCTGCAATTAAACTATCTGCTGCCCACAAGGGAATCCCTGCACCATTAAACCCAGGAGGACTCCTAGCCCAGGGCTGGGGATATGACTCAGTTGGTAGAGGACTTGCTTAGTACGCACAAAGTCTTGGGCTCCATCCCCAGCACAGCATGAACTGAACATGGTGGTGCACACATGGAACCCCAACACAAAGAAGTCCAAGGTCATCCAGAGACCCATAACCCTAACAGCACCTTTGCTCTGCAAAGATCTTGAAGCCCACCTACTATTTGGAATTCTAAACATAAATCACTGAAGAAAACTCTAGATTTCTGCTTGGTGACTGCAGTGATTCCTTTGAAGCAATGAATTTCGAACTCTTTCCAAACAGAGGCCCCCTGCCTCTCTGTGTTTGTGTATTGTTTTACTTTACTTTGTTTTGTTTGGATTTTGTGGCCCTGATTTTTGTTTGTTTGTTTTTTTATTTGTTTTGGTTTGGGAGTTCTAAACCCACATGCAAACAGCCTGTTGACCCTTCCCTGCCCCTCTAACCACCCCCCAAAAGCCAGGGTTTGAAAAGACACACCCAGGCACCATACCCACCCTGCCACCCCTCTATTTCCCCTGCCTCAGTCTCACCATTGTGTCCAAGGCAGCTGCAGAACAATGGATTCTTAGCAGATGGTGGTGTCGCCCATCTCCGCAGCCCAGAAACCCCAGCTATTCCCGGCATCTGCAGTCAGCATTCTATAGGCTTCTGTGACATTTGCAGACCTAACTTCCCACTTGTCAGCATTTGGAGAAGAAAAGTTAAGACAGATGGCCCTCTTGTCACCGATAGTGAGCTCATCCTTCTCTGAGAGGAGGAAGGAAAATAAATTTCACCCCCCCCCCCCACGAATTGGGAAGCCTGAGTTCCTGAAGAAAAAAAAAAATAATAATAATAATACATTCCCTGCTGCTTGATCTTTCAGGAAAATACAGAAGTAGACAGAGGCCTCCCCAGAGGAAAATGATTGATTGAAGGAAGAGAGTGGCTTTGAGGAGAAAGCACTGCCCACCCTCCCCTGAAGCTTGTGATCCTCAAGTGCCCTCCGGAGTTGCAATATTTTCCAGCCAGTCCTCCTGGGTCTAAAGCCCCAGGCTGCTGGAAGTCTGCCCCACCTTCAGCGTGGCATTCACCACAACCATCAGCAAGACCTTGCCCACTCTCCATCTGTGAGCTGAGAACCCACTCATTTCACAATCCTCAAGCAAAATGCTCACCCCAGACAGTGTTATTCAGGACTCAAAATGGTTTCTGCCCACCTGTCGGGTGAAGCATACCACAGAGCTGCTACTAGACCCTCTGTGGTTGTACCATCCATGGAAGAGAAATATAATGGCATGGCTTCTAGAGGCTTGACAACCCAGATTTAACCTCTCCAGCAGTGCTGGCAGCAGAGCCATCAATGGCTTCTCAAAGTCTCCAAACCTTAGTTCCTTCTTTTTAAAAAGAGAGTTGAGGGAGAATGATGCCAGTTAGGACTGTTGTGAAAGCATCAGCCTTTACAGGCTGAGTCACCTGAGGTCCCTTCCCTACCTTTTGGTGAATGGGGCCTGTGGCCCCCATAGGTTCATGGATTTGAATGCCTGGTCACCAGAGAGTGGCACTATTGGAAAGGATTGGGAGATACGGCCTTGTAGGAAGAAATGTGTCACTGGGGGATGGGCTTTGAGATTTTCAAAAGCTCAAGCCAGGCCCGGTGACTCTCTCTCTTCCTGCTGCCTGTGGATCCAGATGTAGATCTCTCAGCTACTTCTCCAGCACCAACCATGTCTGCCTGCTTGCTGCCAAGTTCCCTACTGTAATGATTCCTGGCACATAGTGGCCCCCACAAGGTAAACCCAACATGGTGCCGGCAGAACACTGGGTACGGAGGGCATGCCTCTAGGCATGGTTCCGTAAATCTGTGCCCACCTGCTCTCTTAAAAGGAGCCACCATGTGAAAATTTCTCTCTCTCTCTCTCTCTCTCTCTCTCTCTCTCTCTCTCTCTCTCTCTCTCTCTCTCTCTCTCTCTCTCCCCTTCTCTCTCTTTCCCCCTCTCTCTTGGCAACTCCCCTGAATAAACTCTGTGGCATCTGGTAGTATGTGCATCACGTGCAAAACTAACACCCACCATGATAAAAATGGACTAAACCTCTGAAACTGTAAGCCAGCCCCAATTAAATGCTTTCTTGTATGAGGGTGGCTGTGGTCATGGTGTCTCTTCACAGCAAGAGAACAGTGACTAAACAGGGGTCCTCATAGCAGGTGTTGAGGTTGGTGAGCAACACCACCTCTGAGGACTCCTCCGGCCTGTTTCTCCTCTGGCAGGTTCCCACTTTGCAGCAGGAGGGAATAAGGAGCCTCTTCTAGTACTTGCATAGAAGAACCAAGGAAGGACTCTGAGGAGCCCTGTTTAGATAACACACATTCATCCCAGCCAATCACTGTGGGCAAATAGGTACAGTGTCCTGATTGGCTAAGCATCTGCCTTTGTACTCCTTTCCACTGGACCATCAAAACCCCTCTGGACCAGGAAGGAGCAGGGATGGGAGCCTGTTGCCAATGAGAAGGACAGGTGAAAGACACTGACCATAGTATCTGATGCCCAGTGCAGGAGCAACTATGGCCGTCATGTCACTGTTCTTTCTCCCTACGGTTGAGACTTGGTTTTAGGAGACAGGAATGGTAGTGCATGCCTTTAATCCCAGTACTTCTCAAGGCAAAGCCAGGTGTATCTCTGTGAGTTCAAAGCCAGCCTGGTCTACACAACGAGTTCCAGGACAGCCAGGGTAACACAAAGAAACCTTTTCTCAAAAAATAAAAAAGACGCAGTTTTAGGGCTGGCAATATGTTCCATGGACAAAGGTGCGTGCTACCAAGCCTGACCTGAGTTCCATCACCAGAAACGACATGATGAAAGGACAGAACAGATTTCCACAATTGTCTGACCCCCACACACTTGCCATGGTGTGCCCCATCCACGCATCACACATATGCACACAAAATAAGTAAAACATAAAAAGTTCCTTATTTAAGAAAAAAATCTTAAAGATTCAGTTTTACTATTCAATGTATTTCTGATCCTTAGAACACTAATTGTTTGCAATTAAATTAAACATATACTAATACATGAGAGTTGTGTGTTACTCACATGTAATATTTCCCATTAAAGTCTCTCCCCATTTAGAAAGAGAAAAATAGGGCTGAAGACGTGACTCTGCTGTTAAAAACATATGCTGCTCTTGCAGATGTCTGGGGTCCCAGCACCCACATACTGCCTCACATCTGTTTCCAACTCCAGTCCTAAGGAATCCAACTCCCTCTTCTGACCTCCAAGGTACTGAGAACGCGTGTTGTTAACATATATACATGAAGGTAAAATACTCATACACACAAAACAAAATAAGTAAATCCAAAAAAAAAAAAAAAACTTAATGAGAAAAATAGGGTCTAAAGAGATTACTCAGCAGCTAAGAGCACTTACTGGTCTTGTAAAGGATCTTCATAGAGCTCACAACTGCCTGTAACTCCCTTTCCAGAGGATCCCATGTCCTTCTCTGGACTACGAAAATGGTGCATATAGACACGTGTAAATATACTTTTATATATGTGAGAAAATAAACCTTTAAAAGAAAAAGAATGGGGAAAGCAGGCCACTTGTCTTAGGTTTCTATTCCTGTGAGGAGACACCATGACAACTCTTATAATGGAAAGCATTTAACTGAGTGGCTTAAGGTTTCAGAGGTTTAGTCTATTATTATCATGGTAGACATGGCGGCATGTGAGCAGACGTGGTGCTGGAGCAGGAGCTGAGAGTGGAGAAGGAGATACAATTTGATCCCGCAGGCAAGAGGAGCAAACTGAGATCCATCCTGGGTGTGGTTTGAACATATATGAGACCTCAAAGCCCATATCCACAGTGACACACTTCATCCAACAAGGCCACACCACCCAATAGCGCCATCGCCTATGAGCTTATGTGGGCCAATCACATTCAAACTACCACACCACTCTAGGTTATAAAAACAAAAGCCCATTTTAAAAAAATGAAAAGTGATTTTAAGATATGATTGTGGGGATATTTTCAAATATAATAAAAACATTCAGAGATACCAGAGGGATCTACCCACAGTCAGTTTAGGAGGATCAGACACTCACACCTTTAATCCCAACACAGGGAGTATCCAGGGAGTGGTGACCTATGCCCTTAATTCAATCTGAGTTTCAGGTCATCTTAGTTTACAGAAGGAGTTCCAGGTTCCCAGGCAGGCAGTGGTGGTGCCACGTCTTAACTGAGTGAAGAAAGTATTTAAGGCAGGCATAGAAAGGCAGGAGGAGTGAGGCTGAGGAAGCTGGAAGACAGCTGGGTGAGATCTGACTGTGGTGTTTACTCTCTCATATCTCCGCCTTTCTCAAGATCTGGCACTGAGTTTCTTTTATTTGTGCAACATATAATTAAACCAGTTATTTTCTAGACCCATCAGGTCCACAGGAATCAGTACAATCGGCCTTCTTAGGTTCCTGAAAATCCCCCCACTGAATCTACAAAGCTGTCTTCTTCGGTGGGAATGAAATAGAGGCCACCTCCCAAGTGTCCTCCCACTCTGTCACACCTCCATTTCTGGTGCTTCTGTGGCTTCTCTGGTGCATCCTTGAATTTCACAGGTCACCTGCTCAAAGTGCATCTTTCTTCCAGGGAGCCAAAGGAGGCCTATCTTGGGAGGATGCTGGAAGCTGGGTATTAGTCAAGGCACTCCAGAGGAACAGAGCTGATAGAATGAATCTATGTATACAGAGAAAGGGGATTTATTGAAATGACGTGTAGGCTGTGGTCCAGCTAGTCCAACAATGGCTGTCTGCCAGTGGAAGTCCCAAGAGCCCAAGGTTTGCAAAGTTGGATGGCTCAGCTAATCTTCAGTATATACCGAAATCCCAAAGTAGGCTCTAATGTCAGTGAAGGACTCACCAGCAGGCAAAGAGAGCTAGCTTCCTTCTTCCGTGTCCTTTATATAGGCTTCCCTTAGAAGATATGGTCCAGGTTGAAGGTGGACCTTCCCAACTCAAAGATCTGGATTATAAGTAGGTCTTCCCACTTTGGATGGTTTAATTAAGAAAAAAAATAAATCCCTCATAGGTGTGTCCAGCTTTTTGGGTTTAGTTCAATCAAGAATAGTCTTGGTGGCAAATGCTGACTGTAATGAGTCACTGGTCTGGTTCAAGGCCTCTGACTTCTGTCACCGGGCCCTCACTGAGACTTCTCTTGGATATCCTGCTGTATACTTATTTTGAGTTCCTGAGATCTCTGAGCAATTTCCTGCTCTCACCAAATTTGTCCTCTTCAAAAGCAACAACAGAATATTAAATTAACCAGGACAGCGGAACCTGTTCCCATTTTCAGTGCTGGGAGCCCATGGACAGTGACTGGCCTCCTACATTTCAGTAGCTTCCTGGTCTTTGGCTATGTCAAGGGGTCTCTTCTTCAGGTAATCACTACATCAGGCTCCTGCAGAATTCTAGAATGCCTCCCTCCCTTAGATCATCCAGGAAATGACCTGCCATATTGTATAGGTAATTGTGCTGGCTTGTTTTATGTCAAGTTGGCATAACTTAGAGTCACTGGAGGAGGGAGCTTCAATTGAGGAAATAGCTCACCAAGACCGGGTTATCGGAAGGCCTGTAGGGCATTTTCTTAATTAGTAATTGATGTGAGAGAACACAGCCCATTGTGGGTGGTGCCACATGTGGGCAGATTGGCTGGATTCTATAAGAAAGCAAACTGTCAGAAGCCTGTCTGCCACCTTAGATGCGGCCAGGCAGAAGTCAGCAAGAAACAGCCAGAGGCCAGCCCGCCAGCTTGCTGTGTGGGCAGGCAAGCAGGTGCCACTATGATGAGTAAGTATGTGATAGAGAAAGGGGAGAGAAAAAGATGCAGAGCAGAGAGAGAAGAGGAACCAGAGATGTAATGGTGGTGAGGATTAGCCTGATGTGACAGGCCTGTGCTGCCACCCAAGGCCATGGTGATTTCCAGGCGCATGATGCCACCAAGAACCATGTCTGGGTGACCATACCAGAACTAAAGTCTGTGTTGATGTTCATGGCCCATGTTACCACCAGAGGCCATGTGGATGCCCATGGTCTGGGCTGCAGCCTGACACCGTGTTGATGTCCAAAGGGCTATGCTGAGCTGGCCCTTCCCCTCCCCCACTGCCACCTTCGGGAGAGCTGGAGGGCTGACCAACTCAGCTACAACCCAGGCCCAGATTCAGGGCTTTTTAGCTGGCCCATCCGAACATCTATGAGCTGCTGGATCACATGAAAGGCGCCTCCTGTGGAACCCTAGTCTCAGGATCTCCATGACTCTAGACAACAGCAATATATCAAGAGGAGTCTCAGTGAGGGTCTAGTATTAACGGTGTGACAGAAGCCACATTGAACCAGACGGGTGACTCATTACAATGAACATTTGCCAGTAAAGCTGTTTGGACAAAGGGGTACACTGCGTGAAACACAACAGCCCCTAATGACACTACAGTGAACAAATATGTGATGGAGAGACAGGAAAGATGGAGGAGTGGAATGGTCCAGGCACAGCGGAACTAGAGGCAGCTGTGACAGGTGTGAGAGAAGGCTGTGGTGGGTAAAGGAGCAGGTCATTACCCAAAGGAGTTAACAGGGAATTTTTTGTTTTGTTTTGTTTTTAATTTTTTTTCTTTTGGAGGGGGAGGCTACAAGGAAGGAGAATAGAGAATGGAAATTCTGAGAAATAAGTAGGATTAGGGTGTGTGGCGTGAAATTCCCAAAGAATCAATTTTAAAATGTTTAAAAAGAAGCAAGTAGGCTGAGAAATCCATATGGAGCCAGGCAGTAAACATGGCCTCTGCATCAGCTCCTGCCTCCAGCTTCCTGCACTGTTTGAGTTCCTGGTCTGCCTTTCTGCACTGATGGACAGCAATGTGGAAGTGTAAGCAAATAAAGCCTTTTCTCTACAAGTTGTTTTGGTCATGGTGTCCACCACAGCAGCAGAAACCCTAAGACAGTAATCGTGCCATATCACGGAACAAAAGAGAAGCAGTATATGAAAGCTGAAAGCACCGTCAGCTAACAGTGTCCCCTGTATACTGAGTTAATGACAACTCAATCATCATTGCTGATAATATGGGATCATCCACCCTGTATAATGTGGCTCAGTTGGCTGAGTGCTTGCTTTGCATGCACAAAGCCCTGGGTTCAATTCCCTATACTACATAAAGCAGGTATGGGAGCTCATGCCTGTAATTTTAGTACTCAGAAGATGGAGAGGCAGAAAAATCAGGAGTTAAGGTCACTTTCACACATATATAAGCTCGAGGCTAGCCTAGGAAACACTAGACGCTATCTCAGGAAATTAAAATACTTAAAGGGCCCTCAAGGTGGCTCAGCTGCCAAGTCTACATTCTGTCCTCAAGCTCCACATGGTACAAAAGAGAACCAACTCCCACAAGTCTCCTCCGATCTCCACACACACCTCTGAATATATACATACATGTGTACATGAAGTAAACTAAACATAGGCTCTATAATTCAAATATCTCATCACAGGACAACTTTGACCTCAGAAGTTCTGCACGACATCCATTCCGTTCTGAAGCCACTGTGGTTCGCATCCCCAGCTCACCACTGTGACCTGATCCTCATACGGCAGGTCCCCAGAGAGAAATACCAGTGTTCTAGGCTGTCTGGGCTTCTCTCAAACTTTTCCAGAGCCTGGAAAAGCCAGAGTAATGCTCATACCATCTCTCTGGACTTGTGCTTTACATTTATATCTCAGTGTGTCCCTGACTTGAGATTCATTTTCTGCAGTGAGAATCTTGAGGGCTATGCCAGTGTCTACAGGGTCTTCTTTATCCCATTTTCCATAGCCTCATGGTTCTCCATCCCTAACACCCAGCTCATCTCTCTCTCAGATCTAAGCCTATCTGTCCTCTGTTCCAGCTCTGTTTGGCCTGGGTGAAGTCTGCATCCCTGAGCATAGCCGCTGGGTAAAGTCTGCATCCCTGAGCATAGCCGCCTCTTTTCAATGTTTACAGTGTCTCAGCTTGGCTTAGCACACACTGTGGCGGTTTGGGTAAGATATCCCCCATATTCTTGGACATCTCAACACTTGGTCCCTACTTGATGACACTCTTTGGGTAGGTTTAGGAGGTGTGGCCTTGCTGGAGGAAGTATGTCACTGGGTGCTGGCTTTGGGGTTTCAAAAGCCCTACACTTTTTCCAGTGTACTCTGCTTCCTGCTTGTGGTTTAAGATGTGAGCTCTCAGATACTCCAGCTACCACAGTCCGCCTTCATGATGGTGACAGACTCTAATCCCTCTGGAACTGTACGCCCCTTCTTCTGTAAGTTGCCTGGGGATTGGTGTTTTACCACAGCAATAAGAAAGTAACGCGCAGGCATTAGAACTGGGTCACTTCTCAATCACCCATTCGCTCTTCTGTAGACAGGCCATCGTTGTTCTAGATGCTTCCTTTAAGTATTAAATCACTAAAATGTAATAATTATGGAGGAACCTTAGGAAATGAGCAGTTATTAGCTGCTGTGTAGGTGCTAGGAACAGAACCTGGGTCCTCCGCAAAAGCAGTAAGTGCTCTTAACCACTAAGCCATCCCTCCAGCACTAAATCACATGCTTTAAATAGCTGCCTTCCTATTGTTGTTAAGGGGGGGAAAGGGTTGTTTTAGTTTAAAGTTCAAGGAGATACAGCCCATCAAGGAAGGGAAGGCATGGCAGGAGAGGCTGAATGTGACTGGCCACATCACATCTGCTATAGGGAAGCAAAAAAGTGAACAGGAAATAAGGCAGGCTAGGACCCGTCAAAGACTACCTCTACAAACTCACTTCCTCCCACAAGTCTCCACCCCCTAAAGGTTCCAGAACCACCAAAAACAGCGCCATCAGCTGGGGACCAAATATTTAAATGCATGAGCCTGTGGGGAACTTTCCACGTTCAAGTTACAGCAGATAGGATATGAGTATTGCACCTCTGTAAAATTATTATTTTCACACTTTGCATCTTGAGGTCTGGGTACATAGAGTTCTGTTAGCAAGCCCTAGGACAATCCTCAGCACTGTGTATGCTAAGTATGTTAGTTCATGCATGTAATCCCAGCACTCAGGAGGTAGTCAGGGGCATCAGGAATTTAAGGTTATCTGTGGGAGATTATGTGGTTCCGTTGTAAATAATTATCCCACCCACTGGTTTAATAAAAAGCGCTGATTGCCCAAAGGCAGGCAGGAAGTGTGGGTGGGGCTACCAGACTAAGAAAACTCTGAGAACAGGAAGCACAGAGCAGAATGCCAGAGAGAAGCCAGAAGAAGCAGAGGACAATTATGCTGCTCTAAAGAAAGGTGCCGAGCCACATGGCTGAACAGGATAAGAGTCATGGGTTAGATTAAGGATACAGAGTTAGCAAATTATATGCCTGGGCCTGAGGCTGATCAGTCTAAAACTATTGAAAGCATCTGCGTGTCTCTGAGTGGGTCTGTGGGCCTAAACCTTGAGGTTAGGCCCGAAAGTCAGGGACAGAAGCCTTGTACTACAGTTATCTTAACTAAGTAATGAATTTGAGGCCATCCTGAACTACAAAAGACCTTGTTTCAAAAAAAAATAAACCTCAAAGTTAGGCATGGTAATCAGCCCTTAGGAGGCAGAGATAGACAAATGTCTGAGAGTTCAAGACCAATCAAGTCTACATAGTGAGACCCTGTCTGGAGAGAAAGAAAGGAAGGGAGGGAGGGAGGGAGGGAGGGAGGGAGGGAGGGAGGGAGGGAGGGAGGGAGGGAGGGAGGGAGGGAGGAAAACTTGACTCCTGACCTCCTGGTCATCTCATTGACTCTCATTTCCAGAGCCAGCTTTCAAGCTCTTGTAGAGATACTAGTGTTACTCATGATTCTTGGGCTGTCTGCCACAATGACCCCTCACTGGGGCCCACTCACCACCCTCACATTTCTCCAGATGTAGAGGAGGAGAGCATGTAGGGCTCATGGAAGGATTGTACTGGAGACTTGGACACAAGTAGAGTTAACTGGAGACCTTTAAAATTGAGCAGGATTGAAAGCCATTTGGGGGTCTTGAGTCAGTTGGGGGGATGATTAGCTGTCTCCATATATTTATTCTCTCTACCTGGCAGCCCTGCCTATCCTTTCTCCTGCCTACCTAATGGCCATTCAGCTCTTTATTGGACTAGGGAGTCAAAGTAACACAGCTTCACGGAGCTAAATAAATGTAGCATAAAAGAAAGCAGCACATTTTACCTCATTAAACAAATGTTCCACAGCACAAACAAATGGAACACACCTTAAAATAATATTCCACAACAGTGGCCTCTGATATCTCCGGCTGTTTTTATTATATTTGAAAATATCCCCACAGTGGCTCATGCCTAGAATCCTAGCACTTGGGAGGCTGAGGCAGGAGGATCACTGTAAATTTGAGATCATCATTGCTACCAGATATTTGATCACGCTGTGTGAAGATGTCTCTGTTTAGCTCACCTACTCACCTGCCTAAGGCACCTTCTGATTGGTTTAATAAAGAGCTGAATAGCCAATAGCTAGGCAGGAGAGGATAGGCGGGACTTCCAGTGAGAGAGAGAAGAATTTGGGAAAAGAATCTGAGAGTCAGGAGATTCTCCAGCCACAGAGAATTCACCAGCCAGATGTAGAGGAAGTCAAACATGTTGTATTGAGGAGGTAATGAACCACATGGCAGAACATAAATTACTATAAACAGGTTAATTTAAGTTTTAAGAGCTAGATAAAAATGAGCCTAAACTAAGGTCAAGTGTAGTGAGATTATGTTGTTACATTGTAAATAACTGTCCTGCCTACTGGTTTAATAAAATTGCTGATTGGCCAAAGGCAGACAGGAAGTGTGGATAGTGCTACCAGACTAAGAAAACTCTAGGAACAGGAAAAGTGAACAGAGATGGCAGAGAAGCCAGCAGATGCAGAGGACATCTACGCTGCTCTGAGAAAGGTACAGAGCCCCATGGCTGGACAGGATAAGAATCATGGGTTAGATTAAGAGCAAGAGCTAGCTAGCAATACGCAGAGCCATAGGCTGATCATCATAAAATTAATCCAAGTGTCTGTGTGTTTCTGTGGGACTTCGGATCTGTGGGTCTGAGGGTCTGGACCACACGCCAGACAGGCCAAAAGCATAATACTACAGCCAAGCATTCTTAATTAATAAAAAGTCTCTATGTCATTATTTGGGTGTTGACAATCCAAAGAAAGTCTGACTACACATTGTGACTTACATCGCAAGTTCCAAGTCAGCCTGAGTTGGAGAGACCCTGTCTCAAAAAAAAAAAAAAAAAAAAAAAAAAGTAAACAAACTAAAAAGAATGATAATCCCATGGGTGTTCCCCCTTTCCAGATACTGTGCTCCCCATAATCTGCATTAATGACAGCCTGCCTGGCTTCCTGCAAATGTCATCATTAAAGTCACTGTGACCTCCTTGTTTTCAGATCTGTTGTCTGAGACTGGGTCTGGTACAGCCCAGGTCTGGCCTCCAGCTAACTACAAGGCCAAGGATGACCTTGAGCCTCCATCCTCCCGCCTTCCTCTTCTCTGAGAGCTGGAATTCCAGACAATGCATCACCACATCCATTTACTATGAGGTACTGGGGATTTAATCACTGGTTCTGTGTATGCTAGACAAGCACTCTACCCATTGAGCAACACTTCCAGCCCCAAATCCTGTGAATCTTTTTCACCATAAGGACCATCCTCTCTTCCCAGAAACTGCCTGAGCCTGGGGTAGTTCACACTGGGTCTTCCACTTCTCTGACCTCACCATCTTAGTCTTCCTTTACCAGCTCTTCCCTACAAACATTGGCAACCTCTGGTTTTCTCTCTGTGGCCCCTTTTCCTTCTGACTTTAGACAATCTCAACCACTCACTCATCTTCATCGGCCTTTCAAGCCACCCCTCCCCATGGTCCTACAGATGTACTAACACAAGCAGCGCCCTACCCAAAGCTTAGACTTCTGCCTGAGGACCCACAGGCACAAGTTTTTTAGCTTTCGACTCAGATTCCTCATGCAAATTCCTCTTCTAGGCGTGACATCACTGACTGGGTTCTCCTCCACAGACCCTGTTCCTGACACTGCCGGTTCGGGTTCGTGCAACAAGATGACCAAGGCTTCACCTTTGGCCAACACCAAACTTCCTCTCTGCCCTCCTCAGTTAGAATGGTTGTCTTATGACAACAGTGCCCTCTTGAGGAATGTCTTTCAAATCGCATTGCTGCCTTCCTTGGGTGAGGCTCCCTCCCATTGCAGCCCTCTCTACTCACAGTGGGGCTTTGTCACTCTGCCATCAAGAAATGGAGTTCCTTTCTTTGATCTGATGGAGTTGGGTCGTTGAAGGAGCAATGCTATGTGACTTCCAAGGTTGGGTTAGTTTCTGCTAGGTTCTTGGTACCCTGCTGCACCTCGTCAGTGACAGTGCAGTAACTGGGAAATAGAATAGGGAAGGGGGCTCTGTGGTCATAAGAATGCTCCCCATAGGCTCACATACCTGAACGCTTAGTCATCAAGGAGTGACACTGCCTAAGAAGGATCAGGAGGTGTGGCCTTGCTGAGTAAGTGTGTCACTGGGCATGGGCTTTGAAGTTTCTAAAGCCCAGGCCAGTTCCAGTCTTTCTCCCTCTCTCTCCCTCTCCCTACACATCAGAATATATCTCTCAAATACTTCTCCAGTACCACATCTGCCTGCATGCCTCTGTGCTCCCTGCTATGATGATAATGGACCAAACCCCTGAAACTGTCAGCAAGGCCTCAATTAAATGCTTTCTCTTATAAGAGTTGTCTTGGCCATGGTGTTTCTTCACAGCGATAGAACAGTGACCAAGACAGACTCCATATGAGAAGCCAAGAAGGTCAAGACAGAGAGACACACCAAGGCTGTCTGATAAGCCTCAATGAATTACATTGTTTCATATTCACCTACAATTATGCACTCTACACATAAGTGTGCATGTACACATACACACATATACTTATATACATGCGTAGTTTTAAAGGACATTAAGCCAGATGGCTGGTAGTGATCTCAAGAATCATAGACTAACAAAAAACCCAATACCGGTCACAAGAAACCTCCTTTCAAAGAACTGGACAGCATAGTCCAAGTGACTCTCAGAACAATATAGATTATCGATGTAGCCCCTGGCTAACTCTCAGGAGTGGGACCCCATTGCTGAAGGCATCATGCACTTAGGACAAATGATTCAAATGATTCAAGCCCCATGTGACTTGAAAGTCTTTTTTGTGGTCCGGCTCCATGGTTCCAGAAAATACTATACAAAGCTGCCAATGGAAGGAAGTAATTAAACAGTCGTACCCAGCTGTAACACCTATGAACCGCAATGACCAGCATGGCAGGGTATGCACAGCGGTGCAAGAAGTGTCACTCACACATCTGTGGCCGCCAACAGCTGTCTAATCAGACTTAAGGCTCACTCAACAAGAGGGAAATCAGCATCCTAAGGCTAATGAGGCCAGGAACCATAGAAGAGAATCTGCTACCATCCTTACTACATTCCAAATCTTATTTTTTTTTTCTTTGTGTGTGTGTGGTTTTCTGAGACAGGATTTCCCTGTAGAGCCCTGGATGTCCTGGAACTAGCTATGTGGACCCAATTGGCCTCAAACTCAAATATATTCCTGACTTTGCCTCCTAAGGGCCTGAGTTAAAGCTGTCTAAATTCTCTGAGCACTCATGGGGTACAAAGCCAACATGCGCAGTCTGGTTATCCTCTCCTATGGTGAATTTGGTTCCCAGGACACACACAAACATCAAGTTCTGGGACGTCAGGAGGAAAGGCTGTGTCTTCTGACATAGCCAGGCTGTGCAGTGTCTCTGGCTCAGCACTAATGGGAAGTGGCTGGCAGCAGCAGCAGGTAACCACACAGTGGAGCTCTGGGATCTGACAGGTAATGAGATGTCTGGGTTCCCTGGTCACACAGGGCCTGTCAACATGATGGGGTTTATGCCTAGCTTCTTGCCACTCTAACAAGATGATCCTCTTCTGGGACGTGGAGAAGTTCAGGTGGTGAGCAGTACTGAGAGGATCCAAGGCCTGCCAGGAGCACCCTCTTCAATCCGTTCAGGTCTGTGGCTGGGAGCCTGAGCACTGCTTTGATGTGGTCATTGTCAGCTGGGGTAAGGTAGCTGACCTAGCCACCTGTAATGACCGGTTGATAGGTATGGCCTTCTCCCAGAGTAATGTCTGATCTTAGGTGGTAGATCTGATTAAAGTCACCAGACAGGCACTGTGACCCTGAACCCTGTGCAGGCCAGGCAGGCTCTGACACAGCAGCCCCCAAGTCTCCCTCTACCACCCCTACAAATGGGCCAGCACAACATGCAGCAAGCTTCTGTTACAATAAGGTTTCTGGCCTGCCTGGTCCCTCAGTTTGTTCCTGCCGGCCACTGCTTATCTGGACCACCAATCCCAAAGCCCCAAAGAAACACACAGACACTTATATTAACTTCATGCTGTTTGGTCTATGGCTCAGGCACATTTTTAGCTAGCTCTTTCATCTTAACTCAACCCATTCTCATTAATGTGTCTTGCCATGTGGCCCTTGGCTCACCTGTGTTCCTTACATGTTGCTTCTTTGGGTGTCTGGTTCGATCTATATCTGTCTCAGCCCTCTTTCTCCTACCTGTGCTCCTGTCTCTGGCTACGGTGTTCTCCAAGGGTCAAAACAGCTCCTATATTTAAAGACAGATATTGACAGCATACAGAAAGACATTCCCACATCAAGCCTCAGCAGGTAAAGCAAAGCTCAGGGAGTGAGCAGAGCAGTCCCAGTAGCGAAGAGACAGGGGTGAGCATGAATCCCGGGCCAAGATCCAGAACAATGAGGGCAGCATCAGTCGGATACTACCCAGGAGAAGCAAGCCCTTCCCAGAAACCCCAGAGGATGACACAGCCACAGCAGAGGAGGCTTCAAAACCCAGACCGACTATGGGTGTGCAATTATCTGATGCCAAATCGCAAGGCCCCAGCCTGATCTCCCGTCATAACTTCTACTTATGCACCTAAAGATGGCAACTGCCATCATCCCTGCCATATGGGATGAGCCTATCAGCCTAAAGGCCTCTGACTTCCTGCCTACCATAAAGGCACCCCAGCAGGCAGAGCTCGTCGATAAGGATGCCATGTCACAGATACTTAAAGCCATGACACCGTGTGTATAGTGCTCACCAGCCACCACAGGAACTCGGCCACTGGTCAGGCCATGTGGACCATGGGAGATATCAAGACACAAATGGAGTTTGCAGCAACCATCAATTACTCCCTGTGGTGGTGGATCTCCTGGACATTGTCAACCAGAAAACTTCCCTGTGAAGCTGGACCTGTGCACCACTACCACGCTACCACAGATCGAGAAGCTTCTGCAGAGCAAGTATGAGAGCTATGTCCAGACCAGCAGAACCTCCCTGAAGCTGACCTGCAGCGGTTCCTGCTCCTCGTCACTGACATTTTGGTAGTCCCGCCCTCGTGGGTGTGGTCATCAGCTGAGAAGAGAAAGCTGTTCAAGTTACAAATCTGCTTCAAATGACTCCAGAGCATCAGAGGCCTTGTCAAGAGCCAGTCAGGTCCGAGTGGCCGCCAGGGCAGCCTTCCTTGAGCTGTGGTGGCCAGTTTGGACTGGGGAGCTCGTGGGTAGGAGGACCAGCAGCCCTCACTGGCTTGACCTCACTCTGTAGTTTGCCGTATGCCCCTGGCCCGTTTGCCTCAGCCTGGCCTCCACTCCTGTCCTGATGGCCATCCTGGAGGTGGTGTTGCCAGTCCACTGACCACTTTCACAGCTTCTCTCCGGCAGCAGCTGCCACAGTCGTGCATAGCCCTTGCTTCTCAGGACAGCTCCATGCTTAACTTATTAGGCAGATTTATTAATGTGTAACTGTTCCCAACTAACATTCCAGCCTTTTATTGATGAGGGGAAATGTAATCTTTTCTGTAATCGCTTCTCAGCTGAAATTAGGACGCTGTTTTGAGGGCCCAGGAAGGCTGGAATGTGATGGGAGGGGGGGGAATAACTGTTCTTGACGTTGTTAAAAATAAATTTGGCAGCACCACACCTGGCTCTAACTCTTATTCTTGCACCCAAAAATAAGTGTAGCCACCATCCCTCATTAAAGAAGCCTTTCTTTACAGCAAATGGAGACCATCACAGAAAACCACTGGACATATTAAAGAGAGCAATAGATCCTGGAAAGCCCGGCCCCCACAAGTACATCGACATCACAGCTCCTGTATCCATGGCTCAGGGAACATGGTACAAAGAAAGACAAAAGACTGTAAAGTCCAGAATGCCAGGGAATCTGCTGTGAGGTAGTCTCTCCTAGAAGTGACTACATCAGCGAGGTGAGGACATAGCAATGCCAATGAACCAGTTAATGTGGAAGGCTTTAAAGACATTAAAAATTAAAACTGTTAAGCTGGTAGCATGGCCTAGTAGTGGAGAAATTGCTTGGTATACATAAGACCCTGAGCACCATTTACCCCGCTCCATAAGAAAACAAAATGTATTTGTTCCTGTGAATCATCTTAAATTTTTAAAGTTCTGAGAAGTCAGGCTGTTATTACAATCCCAGAAGCTACAAAACCAACCCCCACCAAGGCCACTATGTCGAGGGGCTGTGATCCTAGGGTTTCTCTTCTCATTACTGAGACAAAAATACCTGGCCAAGGAAACTTCGGCTCACAGTTTGAAGGTGTCATCCGTTAAGGCGGAGAGCGATGGCAGCAGGAGCATAAGGCAGCTGGTCACCTAGTTCCATTGTGTTTATAGGATACAGAGTAATGAATACTGATGACCAACTAGTTTTCTTTCTTTTTATTCCGTCTGAGAATCCATCCTGTCAAGTGGTCCCTCCTACAATGATGCTGGATCTTTCCACCTCAGCTAACCCAATCTAGGTATTCCCTTAAGGACAAATCCAGAGATTTGTCTCTTAGATAATTGAAGATCCTGTCAAGCTGGCTATCCAGTTAACCATCAGAGATTCCCATGAGCCAGTCCTAGGTGGGGCCTCAGCTTCATCACACAGAGTAGGAGAGTGTAGAGATTCTTCTGCCATGAGAGCAAGAGTTGACTCACATGATGGTGCTGGCCATGGCTCTTGTCTATTCTGACCGTAAGACATGGTCCTATGCTCTTCTTAGAGCTAGCTCTACTATACTTATGGGGTTTCTGAGGTATTTTTCTGGTGCATTTGTCCTTGAACCTCCTGTACAGTAATCACCTGGAACCCACTAGAAATGCAGATTACTGTTCAGACCTATAGGATCAAAGGCCAGGGACCCAAAACCTTAGCCCTCAGCCCAGAGATCATGGAATCATGGATTTGAAATTCATTGAAACATCTCACCAGCCCTCATCAATTTTTAAAATGTATCTTATTTCTGTTTTTTCTGGAGGTTACAATGCTGATAATCTGGTCCAGGAACAATCATTGGTCCACTGTCTTCCCAGAACTTCCTTTAGTTTGTTTTGGTTTTGGTTTTTGGTATTTTGGACAGGGTTTCTCTGTGTATAACAGTCCTGGGAGTTCTGGAGCTCACTCTGTAGACAAGGGTGCCTCAAATTCACTGAGATTCACCTGCCTCTGCCTCTCAAGTGTTGGGACTAAAGGCAGTTTTTACATCTTTTAACAGTCATTTCCACAAGGCAATACGTGATCAAAATCAGAAGTCTAAAAGAGCAGAGTCAGCAGAGAGTAGAAAGGAAGGGTGCTTTTAGATGTGGCTCTGTGAGTAGAACGCTTGCCGAGCATGCTCAGACCCCTGGGTTCCATCCTGGCAGGAGCACATACCTACAATACTCAGCACTCAGGAGGTAGAGACAGGAAGATCAGAAGTTCAAGTCCAGCCTCGGCTGCAACTACATAGTGAGTTCAAGGCCAGCTTGTTCTGTACAGACTATACCTCAAAAAGAATAATGGAGGTTGGTGATCTGAGTTTGATCCCTAGAACTCACTGTAAAAAATAGATGGTAGTTAGACAGAGCTATAATCCCAGCATTACTATCGCAAAATGGAGACAGGAGAATCACCTGGAAGCTGTCAGGGAGCTAGGCCGGAGTATGCAGTGCAGTAGAGACCCTGCCTCAGCATGGTGGAAAGAGAGAATCATTCCCCAAAGTTGTCCTCAGAGTTCATCCACACACATAGGCTTGTGTGATACTCAATAATATGATCATAGTTCTAGGCCAGCCTAGGCTGCAGACTCAGACTCTCCTTTCTCCCATGCATAATAAGCCCCCTCCCCATATGTGTCTGTGTCTGTGTACATGTACACACATCAGCAGCCAAAGCCTCAGTTGCCCCCATCTATGGTGTACAGTCTGAACTCCAGCTCACTTACTTCCTCATAAATCTCCAAGGATCACCTGATAAGATTTCTACACTCCCACTGCACAGTAACAAGGAGCTGGACCAGGGATGAAGTAACAGTGCTAGAAACAGAGACACTTAGTTAAGAGAGATAAATGGGGGGGGGGCTAAAGAGATGAGTCGGCAGTTAGGAGTGAATGCTGTTTTTCTAAAGGACCCAAATTCACTTCCCATCACCCATGTCCTGCTGCTCACAACTACCTGCAACTGTAGCTCCAGGAGATCCAACACCTCTGGCCTCTACAAGCACCCACACTTATGCACACATGAGAGAGAGAGAGAGAGAGAGAGAGAGAGAGAGAGAGAGAGAGAGAGAGAGAGAGAGAGAGAGAGAGAGAGAGAGAGAGAACTATAGAGCAAAGGTATTCCTAAGAACGGGATTGGACCAGGAGTAGGGTCAAGTCCAAGGCTCAAAGGCCCTGAGCCTGAGTCTCCAACCTTTACAGGTCCTTTACAAAGACCCTCTTCTCTGGCTTTGCTGGGAGTTCTCTCTCTACATATGCTGTTTGACGTATACAGTCAGTGATAGGTAAGGTTTCCTGTCTTCCTCTGCCATTGTATATTTTTTCCTTCGCTTGCCAATCTTGACACCTCAGGGACAACCCTCTCCACGCTGTTCCACCTTAGAAATGCATCCCTGTTCCACAGTTCGGTGTTCTGTATGAGCAGAGGAGCAGGGGAAGGGAATGGGAGAGTGCTTTCTTCAAGCTGAAGGTGGTAAGAAGAAAAAAATGCAGCAACCAGATTGTCAGAACCAAAGACATTGTGAGTCAGGGCTGGAGGAGGCAAACATGCTCTGAGCTGGTATAGGCCCACACCCGAGAGATTCAACAGTGTTCTGTAATCCACATGGAAAGAATGTGTCATCAGGACAGTCAGGGAGCTGTGAGTACAAGTGGTCCACCTGTCAGAATGGAAAATAAATCCACACGGCTGCTCCCTGCTGTGGGCTGCCTTTCCCATGCCACCCTCGGGCAGGCTGTACATCTGGGCAAGTGACAGAGCCGTGAGTATTTGTGGATAACTTGACTGTTAGCAAAAATAATAATCATCTTAAATGTTGTTGAGTGAGCTGTCAGCTCACATGAACTGGTCAGGCTTCACTCTCATGCTCATTAATTAGGATGGAGTATTCTGAGATAATTATTATTTCACTGTTAAGGTTAGAATGCAGGGCCTCACACATGCTAGAAGTGTTTTACCACTGACCTACACTCCAGCAACAGAAGACTCCATAATAATTAAAGGAGACGTCTCAATGGATAAAGTTATGCATGGCAAGCATGACAACCAGAGTTGGGATCCCCAAAACCCATGTAAATGTCAGGCAGGTGAAACGGCTGCCTGGAATCCCAACACTCAGGTAACAGAGACTCTGGGTTCATCACAAGGGTATGACATCATTAGCTAAAATGGAGAGTAATTCAGAAACTTTACTACACGTGTGCCCATACACATACATGTGTGCCTATAAACACTCAAACATGCAAACTCACACTATACATACACACACTTGCAAAAACTACAACTTTAATAGAATTTCAATCTAGTTGAGATAGACTTATTTGGAAGCCCACGTAACTAACATTCTAAAGGAAATTATAATCGCTTCTAATACTATGGTCCATATATGGTGACAACATATTGTGGTATGACTCTAGGCTCTTGAGCTATACATATTTAACAAACATTTGCTTTTCGTTTGGTTTTTTTTTTTTTTTTTTTTTTTTTTTTTTGAGCCAGGGTCTCGTGTGACCTAGGCTAGCCTCAGACTCACTACACAGCTGAAGACATCTCTGAACTTCTAGTCCTCACATCCACCAGCTCAGTGCTGGGATCATAGGCACATACATACGCAGCCAGCTTGTGATGTGACGTGCCCAGTATTGGGTTTTCCCAACCTCAGAACCTGTGACCACCTCAGCCTTTTGACCAGGTTTATACTATTAAGCTGTGGATCAGGCCTGAAACTCAATCAGAAAATGGTTGGTTACCCCCATAGTACCCAAACCACTAATGCATAGGTGAGCACACCTAACTTCGGTCAGCGTTGGGTATAACTCACTGGTGTCATCTCTCTCGACAACCTGCATAGCACCATCCAGCAGTGTGAAAGCTACAAGAATTTCCTTGGGAAGTGTGAGATTGGTTTCTCTATGTTCTAAAAACCAAAGCGTTTCTTTATATCCTATCCACCAAACACAGGGTGTCTTTAGCAAAGGAATCTTGCTACTTTACCATAGTGGGCAACAGGAACACCACCAATAACCCGTGTTGTTTGGGGAGACTTTATGGCTTGCCTGTTTTAGTTAGGGTTTCTATTGCTGTGGTGAACGGCTTATGCTTCCACATTGTCATCCATCACTGAAGGAAGTCAGGACAGGAACTCAAGCAGGGCTGGAACCTGGAGGCAGGAGCTAA
This sequence comes from Phyllotis vaccarum, assembly GCA_033318265.1. NCBI lineage: Eukaryota > Metazoa > Chordata > Mammalia > Rodentia > Cricetidae > Phyllotis > Phyllotis vaccarum. The sequence continues at coordinate 65,735,090 of JARWLC010000014.1, read as the reverse complement.
TGCAGAGGCCATAGAAGGAGGGGTGCTGCTTACTGGCTTGAGCTCCATGGCTTGCTCAGCCTGCTTTCTTATAGAACCTAGGCCACACCAGCCAAAGGATGGCCCCTCCCCCATCAATCACTAAGAAAATTCCCTCCAGGCCTGTCTGCAGCCCCATCTCATGGACTCACTTTCTCAACTGAGGCTCCCTCCTCCCAGGTGACTTTAGCTTGTGTCAGGTTGACATAAAGTTATTCATCACACTGACTAATAACTCATAAAAAGGGACCCTATGCCTGACATTAAAATGTTTCTTTAGTAACTTATATCTTCTGGTCAAAGTGTTCTACACCCATGCAGGGTCCCTACATTAAAACTCCTTCTTTTTAAACTATGTATTATTTACAAAGTAATTCTATAACATTTATAAAATAATATTAAAAAGTACTGAGTATCTATCAAATATCTTCATACACCCTCTCCAAGTTAAGAAAACAATGCTGGGTTAGAGAGAGGGCTCAGCCTTTAAAAGCATTGCTGCTCTGGCAGAGGACCCAAATTTGGTTCTCAGTCCTACACAGTGGTTCACAAACACCAGTTCGGGAGATCCTATGACCTCTGTGGATACCAGGCACGCAAAGGGAACACATTCATGTAGGCACAACGCCTGTGATGCCTCGTGTTGCTTATCAGTTTGACTACACCTAGAATTAACTAAAAACCCAAGTCACCGGGCAGGCACACCTGTGAAGAATTTTTAGTTAACTGGATCTTTTTCGGTAGGAAGACCCACCTTAAATCCAGATCATGTGAGGTCAGAAGACCCACTTTCAGAAGACATCTTCTCATGGCTGCCTTTATAAAGGACAAGGAAAAAGGAGGCTTTTGCTTTTTGCCTGTTTGCCCTCCTGACTCACTGGTATTGGAGCCTGCTTCTTCAGTATCCCAACATACGCTGAAGACCACCTGAGACATCCAGCCCTTTGAACTGAATAACTACTGGATTGCTTGACTTTTCTGTTGGGAGACAGCCATTGTTGGACTAGGTGACCCTTATAGCCTGTGAACCACTCTAATACACACTCTGTGTGTGTGTGCGTGTGCGTGTGCGTGTGCGTGTGCGTGTGCGTGTGCGTGTGCGTGTGTGTGTGTGTGTGTTAGAGTCATTTTATCACTTCTGTTCCTCTGAGGAACCCTGACTAGGGACTGGAGAAATGGCTCAGCAGTTAAGAGCACCGGTTGCTTTTCCAGAGGTTCTGAGTTCAATTCCCAGTAACCACATGGTGGCTCACAACCATCTCTAGTGAGATCTGAACATGCCGTCTCTTCTGGCATAAAGGCATCCATGCAAAGAGAACACTCATACATTGAATGAATGAATGAATGAATGAATGAATGAATGAATAAATAAATCTTAGAGGAAAAAAGAACTCTGTCTAATACAACACTAATACATATAAAATAACATAAGTACATATTTTAAAAATAAAATAAAGAAAGCTGCCACGGTCCCAGGACGTGAGCACTGCTCTCCAGAGGAAAATCCTGCCTCAGGGAAGGAACTGTGTATTTCAGACCCAGGATGAGTCCTGTCAGAACAGCCCAAGAGGATGAGCAGACAAAGCTAGAAGATAAGCTGACTACTGCAGCACCCCAACCCAGAAGTGAGACCCTTAGCTACAACAGACAACACGGAAACCACAATCACAGCAATAACACTCAGAAACAAATCTGCTGCTAACAGATGCCTAAGACTTGATAAACAATCGACAGCCTCCCCAGTTACTGTCTCCAGCCAGACAAAGTCATGTATGTGCCCTTCTGCATTCTAGCCTCTTTCTGGCAAGCCCAACTACACCTTCCCCATGCTGCCAGTCTTCAATCAGGTCACGCCTGTGCTTTCTCCCTTCTCCTAGATGAAGCATCCCCTCTTGACAGCCTGCCTCCAAGTCTCTGCTGAGATGCAAGGGATGTCGCTAACCTTTGCTCTTCCCGCTCAGTTAATCTTCATCCATCTCACTGTGGTGACAAAATACCTGGCCAAGGCCACTTACAAAAAGGTTTGCTCTGGCTTATAGTTTGGGGGGCACAGCCATCATGTGGGCAAGCCAGGATGACAGGAGCATGAGGCAGCTGGACACATGGTAGCCACACTCAGGGAGCAGAGAGAGAGGAATGCCAGGGCCCAGTTCACTTTTTCACTTTTATTCAGTCTGAGACACCAACCCACGGGATGGTACCACCTACAGCGATGTGGGCTTTTTCCTCTCAATTATTCTAATCCATGTAATTCCCTCCAAACATGCCCACAGAGGTATTTCAGTGGTGATTCGAGGTACTGTTAAACTGACAATCAAGATTGGCCATCACGCCACTAATCCCAGCACTCCGAAGGCAGAAGCAAGCAGATCTCTGTGAGTTCAAGGCCAGCCTGGTCTACATAGTAAATGCCAGGCAACCAGAGCTACATGAGACTGTCAAAAAAAAGTTAAATATCACAGCCTGTTTCCATAGACACACCATGGTCACATGACCAGGTGTCATCAGAACACAGCAGCACCAGTGAACAAAAGGACTATGACACTGAAATGTGCTTGAGATTCTTATTTGCATATTCACCCATGCTCTGAACAATGCTTCAACCACCTACTGCAGGCTCCTTTCTTCCCACTGCTCCAACATGCCCCCACACCTCACCATGCCCCCACACCTCACCATGCCCCCACACCTCACCATGCCCCCACACCTCACCATGCCCCCACACCTCACCATGCCCCCACACTTCACCATGCCCTCACACCTCACCATGTCCCCACACCTCACCATGCCCCCACACCTCACCATGTCCCCACACCTCACCATGCTCCCCCACCTCACCATGTTCCCCACACCTCACCATGCCCCCACACCTCACCATGCCCCCACACCTCACCATGCCCCCACACCTCACCATGTTCCCCACACCTCACCATGCCCCCACACCTCACCATGCCCCCACACCTCACCATACCCCACACCTCACCATGCCCCACCTCACCATGCCCCCACACCTCACCATGCCCCATCTCACCATGCCCCCACACCTCACCATACCCCACACCTCACCATGCCCCCACACCTCACCATACCCCACACCTCACCATGCCCCCACACCTCACCATGCCCCCCACACCTCACCATACCCCACACCTCACCATGTCCCCACATCTCACCATGTCCCCACACCTCACCATGTCCCCATATCTCACCATGCCCCACACCTCACCATGTCCCCACACCTCACCATACCCCCACACCTCACCATGTTCCCCACAATCCTCATCATGCTCTTTCAGAGAACCCAAGTTCAGATCCCAGATTCCATATTTGGCAGCTCACAACTGTCTATAACTCCAGCTCCAAGGGATCAAATGCCCTCTTCTGGCTCCCTTGGGCAATCACACACACACACACACACACACACACACACACACACACACACACACACACGTGCGCGTGAGAGTACAAAATAATACTACTCTCTTTGCTCTCTGCTAAGTTCCCTCAATGCTCCCAACAGGGAAAAAGGAAAATCACAGGTTATATTCCTGGTCACTGTCTCCATTCTCACAGTGGAAGAGCAAGTCCGCTAAGAGGGTACAGCTGGACGTACATGGTCCTGTCTGTCTTGGGTTCCTGAGAAACTAAAGCTGAGGCTGTTTGTCTGAAGGCCCAGAGCTATTGAGGGGACAGCAGAATTCCTCAGCCCCTTATCATATCTCTCCCACCCCAGCACAGACCATCAGCATGGCACTTCTTCCCACCCACTACACACCCTAGAGCCTCTTACATTGATTTAACGACACAAAATCTATCTACATATTTTATTATTTGTTTTTAAGTATTTGTATTGATTCTTTGGGAATTTCACATCATGCAGCCCAATCCCACTCACTTCTCAGTTCTTACATATCTGCCCTCCATTCTTGTAACCTCTCCCACAGAAGAAAACAAAAAATTTAAATTGAAAAATAATTCTATCCTACACCTCTGGGCAAGGACCTGTTCCTCTGGATCCCAGCCTTCTCTCACACCAGCCCCAGCTGTCCCGCTGTCCTGCTCCAGTTCTCTGTACTTGTACCAGTCTGCTCCTTCATCTTTCCAGCCACCCCATCACATATTCGTACATAGTTTCAAAGGAGGAAGGTAACTTTTTAAATCAGAAACCTCCCACAGTGTGAAGTCACTGACACCCTGATACTCCCAGAGAAATGTCATCCAGCCCAACTGTCACTCTTCCTGCTGAGCTGGGTGTGTTTGTGTTGTCTTGCACTGCATGGTAAAATATTCACCACAGATTAAATTAGTCCCCAGAAGCTTCGGGTGACCTGTAAAACCTCACTCTAGCCCCTTGAGCTCAGGATACTCATCAGCACCCTTTGTTAGCACTTATCCAACCCTCTGAGGGGGTCCCCACAGCTGTCAGACAGGGAAGTGAAACCTTGAGGTGCAAATGAAAACCTGATTCAGCTGATGACGGTGGTGCACACCTTTAATCCCAGCAGGGCAAGGCAGATCTCCTCTGTGAGTTTGAGGCTAGCCTGGTCTACAGATCGAGTTCGAAAACAGCCAGGACTGCACAGAGAAACCCTATTACAAAAAGGACAAGGAAGGGGGTGAGGGGAGAAGAGAGAGAGGGAGGGAGGGAGGGAGGGAGGGAGGGAGGGAGGAAGGAGAACCTGGTATGACTTCAGGGACTCTAACTCCAGCATATTTAAAACAAGCACAACTTTGGGAAAGGTTCCCATGGATCAATCATTCCAATCCAGATACACAATAAAGCCTAAGGTGTGACAAGTTAGAAACTCCTTGTGACTGTGAGGGTGAGTTCTATAGCCAAAAGGTCTACAGTACATGTGACATCTCCCCTAAGAATGGATAGCAGTCCAGGGATCAAAGAGTTTGAAATAATATTTCTATGGAATTTAGGTGAGGTCTGCCTCTACAGATAGCAAAATGATCACCAGGTCATTAACAAAATTTATGCCTAGCCTTTTGGGCAGGAAAACAGGTATTCTGAGGCCTCCATTGAGAAGAGGCCACTGAGTTTCCCTAGAGATCTGTGGGTCCAAGGATCTTGGTGTTCCCAACACCACACCACACCCATCAGTCTGAAGGACCCTACCATGGTTTGAATCCATGTCTGCCAAAGGCACCCAGTCTCTGGCGTTGTAGAGATCGGGGACCTTAAAGAGGTGGGACCCAGTGGGAAGAAACTGAGTGTTCTTCAAGCTCCTGGGACCCCAGCCCCTCCTCTCTGTTTCCCAGCTGCCCTAAAATAAGAGACCTCCACAGCTGCCTCCCACAGGCAGGTCCAAGGCAAAGGTTCATGGGCTGAAACCTCTAAATCCTTGAGCGTTTCCTGTCTTCTAAGTTGATGGGCCAGGGTTCCCCTTTATAGATCAGAAAGCTGACTCGGCCTTGAACAGAGCTCTTCTTCCCTGGTCACTTCCAAATTCAGCTCTGTAGTGATATGTTTCATATTTAATAAAAACCAGTCTGAAATATCAGAGGAATCTACACATAGTCAATCCAGGAGGATCAGAGAGTGGTGATTTACACCTTTAATCCCAGCACAGGGAAAGACATGGAGTAGTGACTTACACCCTAATCCCAGCAGATCTGAGTTTGAGGCCAGTTTGGTTTACAGAGCGAGCTCCAGGCTCCTAGGCAGGCAGTGGTGGTGCCAGGCCTTTAATCCCATAACTCCAGAGACAGAGACCTTTCTGTGTTTCTGTGAGTTCAAAGCTAACTACCAAACAATAGTAGCCCATGTCTTTAATCTTAACCTAGATACAAAACAACTGGGCAAAGAGGGTATTTAAGGCAGGCATAGAAAGACAGGTGGGGCAGTAGAAGCCACAAGGAGCCAGGCTGAGGAAGCTGGAAGACAGCTGAGTGAGAATTGACTGTGGTGTTTCCTCTTAGATATTTCAGCCTTTCCCCGATATCTGGCTCTGAGTTTCCTTTATTCGTGCAACACAGCTCATGGTATGCTTCCAAATTAGCAAAGGGCTTTCAGCCTCTTTGATAGAAAGTTGATGGGAATCTTAGGGGTGGGGTAACCATCTTATTTTACAGGTAATGAGATCAAGCCTCAAACAGAGGAAAGCCTAGAAGCCAGAAGAGGAGCCAGACCACCTGGAAATGAGTTGTTTCATTTTGGTCTCATGTGTGAATGCTCGCTTGCACACATGTCTGTGCCTCTGTGAGTATACAGAGCCCAAGAAGACCAGAAGAGAGTATCTGACCCCCTAAAACTGGAGTTTCAGATGGTTGTTAGCCACTGTGTGGGTGCTGGGAATCGAGCCTGGGTCCTGTGCAAGAGCACCCAGTGCTCTTAACTGCTGAGCCATTATCTCCTCTAGCCTTTTAATTCATTTCCTGTCAAGTATTTTGCCACAGCAACAAGACTAGTAGCTTATCCAGGCCAGTGTTGGCTCCAGAACTGTTATCCAGGCCATCACTGTTGGCTGAGAGAACCACACTAATGAGAGACAGAGAGGAAGAAGCACATTTCCAGCAGCAATAATAACTGTTTACCGTGTTCCTCACAGACACAAACTCACAGCCATCACCACACCTAGGAGTTAATAATACCGTCCACACCTCACAGAAGGGAGGGAGGCTGAGAACACACAAAGTAGTTTGATGCTCAGCCCATGATGGAATCTGCAGACTGTGCTTCCTCAGCTCCAGACTTCACTAACAATCCTGGGCATAGTACAGAGTAGATCATAACGGGGGGGGGGGGGGGGGGGGGGGGGGGGGGGGGGGGCGCTAAGAGATGGCTAAGCAGTTCAGAGTACACACTGCTCTTACAGAGGACAAGAGTTCAGTTCCCATTACCAACATTGGGCAGCTTGCAAACACCTCTAACTCCAGCTCCAGAGGATCCAACACTCTCTTCTAGGTTGTTCAGGCACCTGCATTCCCGTGCACCTATACACACACACACAAACACATACATATGCACATACACACACACATACACACACATGTACACATACACACACTCTTAAAATTAATTTCAAAAAACTTTTGAGAAGGGGTAGCTAGAGACATGACTCTGCGATTAAGAAGGCTTCCTCACATGGTGGCTCACACTTTGCCTGCAACTCCAGTTCCAAGTGATCCAGTACCCCCTTCTGGTCTCCAAGGGCTCCTGCATGCATTTGATCCACATACACTCATGCATGCTCACACATACACACAAAGATTCATAATTTACATTTACAATTGTACACACCGTCACACACACAAACACACACACCTGAAATAGCCTTTCACAAAGCACTTATCTGATTCTCACAGAGGACGATGCACTAATTCAGTGCCTTCAGCTCCATCATGATCTCTTCCGCTTTGGTTCCTACAGCACGGGTCACTAACTGGGAACCAGAGACCCCACACAGAGGCACCAGAGGCACTGCCTGCTTCCTGCTGTTGTGATGCAGTTGCTAATCACACTGAGTCTTGGAGTGCCTTGGGGCCGCCTGAATCCCTCTGTTATAAGATGTTCCACATGGCCATTACCTCTCCTGAGTCTGATTACCTTCTTGAGATTTATACATGCCTCCCTTGGAGTGTTCACCTATCCGAGGGTTCTGTTGGCAATCACCCCCTGTCCCTGCCCTAGGACTTGCTCAAGTCATGATATTCATAGTTTAATTTTAGTCCTCTTCCATTTCCATAGTCAGTGAATATATGGGAGCAGTGGGGACCACATAACCGACCCCAGAAGAGGAGGGGAAAGCTTCCCTTTAAAACACTTCTAATCCTAACACTCAAGAAGCAGAGGCAGGTAGATCTCTGTGAGTTCAAAGCTAGACTATTCTACATATTGAGTTTCAGGCTACACAGAATTATGAGTTTCAGACCACCCAGAGTTACATGGCGAAACCCTGTCTCAAACACTAAAAAATGATGCCAGGTCTACATACCAACAACTTTAATCACAGCACTCAGAAAACAGAAGCAGACAGATCTCTGTGAGTTTGAGACCAGCTTGGTCTACAGAGTCAGCCAGGGATACATAGTGAGACCCTGTCTCAAATAAATAAATAAACAAATACTTAAAAATAAAAAATTCTAGAGGGGCTTTATTACAAGACAGAATAAAATGAGGCTGGAAAAGTGGTCCAGCAGTTAAAAGTACTTGCCACTCTTGCAGAGGACACAAGTTCAATTTCCAGCACCCACATGGTGACTGACAACCACTTGTGACTCCAGTTCCAGGGGATCTGGCGCCCTCTTCTGGCCTCCACGAGCACCTGTATGCATGTGTGACAGGATGTCCACATGTGATATGCATAGATATATTCAGGCATATACAATAAAGTAAATGTATTTTAAAAGAAAATAAAAGAGAGATACCGTGAATATCATTCATTAATAAAAAAAAACTGTCTTGGCCTATGGCAGGCATCTTAGAAGTAGGTGGGGAAATCAGAGCATAGATAGGAGAAGGGCAGAGTCAAAAGAGACACCATTCAGCCACCCAAGAATCAACATGTAAAAGTAACACAGGTGAGCCACAGGCCACATGGCAGGACAGATTAATGGAAATGGGTTGAATTAAGATGAAAGAGCTAGCTAGTAGTATGCCTGAGCTATAGGCCAAGCAGAATGTAATTGACATAAGCAGCTAAGTATTTGGGGGAGACTAAAAGGATGGGCAGGTCCAGACCTCGAGACTAGACTAGACTCTCTTATTACAGAGAGACAGACAGAAAGCTTCCAGGAGAGGCTCCAGAGAAAGTCTCCAAAGCAATCACAAGAACAAAGGAAATATGAGCTTTTATGTAAGTTTTGAGGAAATAGAGGAGCATTTCATATCATATGAACTAGTTCAACATAGCATCCATGACAAAGAGGATGGAGGAGCCAAATACTGGTCAGGACCGTTAATCAGGAAATACTGAGGGTACAGTGATGTGGGAATGTCTTTCTGTATGCTGTGAATATCAATCTTTAAATAAAGGAGCTGTTTTGGCCCATGACAGGAACCATAGAAGAAGTAGGAGGAGAAATCAGAGCATAGGTAGGAGAAGCAGGGCAGAGTCAGGCAGATCGAGCTGAAGCCCAAGGGAGCAACATGTAAGGAACACAGGTGAGCCACGGGCCACGTGGCAGACAGATTAATAGAAATGGGTTGATTTTAGATGTAAGAGCAAGCTAGCCATGTGTCTGAGCCATAGGCCAAACAGCATGAAGTTAATATAAGCGTCTGAGTCATTTCTGGGGACCTGAGCAGCAGCGGGCGGCTAAGGGGTCTGGGGCTGCAGGTCTGTGGGTCTGGGCCTCTGGCCACCCAGGACCAAGAAACCTCACTGTAACAGTACAGCACACACATGGTCCCACAAACAGCTGCAGAGAGGCATGTCCTGTCCTCTTCAGGCCATGAGATCTAGCCTTTAAAAGGTGACAACTGTCTTAAAGGGGCAGGCCCATGTTCTGACAAATGCCAGGAGTCACTTCCCATAAATACTTCAGAGCCACCCAATCTTGCATACTGAAACTAACAAAGTTATATTAGCAAAGATTTTCAACCACAGCTCAGTGTGACTAACTGAGCCGTAATGTAGAAGAAGCTACTGAAATGCCATGATACATTTTAGGAGCAAAGGGAAACAAGAGAAATATTAGACTGTGCTATTATATTTTTTGGTGGTAGCCAAGCCTTTAACAGCTGAGCCATCTCTCCAGCCTGACTGTGCTATTTAAAAAAAATAAAATTAAAATAAATAAACAAACAACTTTCTATGGGATTTGGAAACGTGAAGTCAGTCTCAAGAGAGACTTCTTTCTGCCCAATGAGAGAAAAATGGTCAGTGAAGAACCCACTTCAGAACCTACGCAAAGTACTTGCAAAACATCTGGACTGTTGGTAACCGTTGTTACTGTCCTGACTTCAGTTGCTCCTGGAAGCCCCCTGAAAGCCTGGCTCCAAATAGTGAACACGTCCTGCCCCCAATCCCAGAGCAGCCATGGAAGCACAGCGTTCCTCAAAGGACAATGGGTGTCAGGCTTTTCCTACCCTCAAACCGGAGTTATCCTGCCATCTTGTGGCCAGTAGCAGTAAGTGCTTAAAGTCTCCCGCACTCATATGCCAATCTCTTTTTTTCCATCCAATTTCGTGCTTTTTCTCTGTTTCTTTCCTTGCCTGCCTGGCATTCTCCTCCTCCTCTTGAGTGCCAGGCAAGGACCTTCTGGTTCAATCCAAAGATTCAACCAATGCAAGCTCACCTCCGAGGGGAGAGATTTCCTGAAACACTCGGACCGCCCCTCCCTTCTTTCCAGTGGGATCGTCTACACACACCCCAGCTCTTCCTACACAGCCAGAAGCTGCCCCTTCCATTCTCGCTAATGCTCCTCTCTGCACCCCGCCCCCCACGTAGACCAGCAGCCACGTGTGCTTGACAGATGACAATTGGAGGGTGGTGGCACATGGCTGATAAAAGCAATCCAGGAGTTCAGAAACAGCTCGCCATTACTAGCATGTACGTTCTACAGCCTCGACATCCGCAGAGCTCTCTTCCCCTCACTGATCTTTAAGTTAATTCTTTTCACAACTGCATGCAGAAATACCCATCTGCCCTAACCCTGACCCAAAAGTAAAGAAAATCCGTATCTACAAATAACTTCCTCAAGAGTATCCTTTACTTGTAACTCGACAAAAACGTCCATCAACTGAAAAATCGAGTAAACAAACTGTGGTATATACATCCAGTGAAATTCTACTCCGCAACAAACAGGAACCAAGACAAAATAATATCTGATCAAACTGTACACCCAGGAGATGATTACATCAATTTGGGGCGGATTTTTGGCTTTGGTTTTGGCTTTAATTCGAAGGAACAGAGGAAGAGACGGAAAAGGAACTCTGTCCACTAAAACTAAAATCTTAGGTCTACTGAAGCTGCAGCGCGCACGGTCTCCTGCCTGTAGTTACTCGATCTGGACACCAGGGGGCGATGAGGATCCGGAAAGGGAGTGCGTGCAGAGCACGTGGTGCGCGATGGCCAGGGGGCGGGGCAAGGTCCCGCGTAGACCTCGCGGTAACCCGACGGGGGCGGGGCTGAGGGGCGGGGCGTGAGGGAGGGGCGGAGCAGTTTAAGGACCCGCCCGCCCCAGACCCGGCCCAGGCGCAGGGGGCGGGGCGCAGCGGGTGCACGCGGGCTCCGGAGCGGCGCGGCGGCGTAGCTCAGGGTCGTCATGGCGGAGGTGCAGCAGCTCCGAGTGCAGGAGGCTGTGGACGCCATGGTGAAAAGTGTGGAGAGAGAGAACATCCGGAAGATGCAGGTAGCCGTGCGACCCCGCACCGGGGCGGGGGTGGGGCCGTGACGTTCGAGCCCGGGGCCACAGGCGGGGTCGTAACCTCCTGCTCGGCCGCCTTGAGGTTATCCGGCGCGAGGCCCGAAGCACCCCGCATGGGAGAATTACCAGACTTCGGCCTGTCCCGTGCTGGTACAGATGCCACGAGCCCTGAACACCGGGAGGGCAGGGCCCCGCCTTCCGACCTCACCGTCGACTGTGTGGGTCGTCTCCTGGTGGGGCGGTGCCTAACCGGGCCGACCTCTGAACTCTGCTGCAGATAACCTGGTTTTCAGAACGTGTTTTCTTCCGCTGAGTTATGTACCAATGGTCCAGTAGAAACAAACAGGGTCTCGTTTAACCCATGTTGTTTTCCAACCCCCTGATGTACCTGCTTCCACCTTCGGAGTGCTGGGATGACAGGCATGAGCCACCACTCCGGTGTCCATGCGGTGCAGGATGAAACAGAACTTAGAACTACGAAAGCTCTCTCCCTGGCTCAACATGGTAGACGGGGTAATCGTCCCAGTCTCCTGAAGTCCTGATGAATCGTAGGGAAAGTGAAGCAAGCAAAGGGTGGTGAGGAACATACAGGCAGACGCGTAGCCTCCAGACCCTTGTAGTCATTAGTGGGCTTTCCTCGGAGTCTTTCCTTTCTAACCAGGCCCTGCCCTCGCTCCCCAGGGCCTCATGTTCCGGTGTAGTGCCAACTGCTGTGAGGACGACCAGGCATCCATGCAGCAGGTGCACCAGTGCATCGAGCGCTGCCATGCGCCTTTGGCTCAAGCCCAGGCCTTGGTGACCGGTGAGCTGGAAAGGTTCCAGGTGAGGAATGCCAGAGTTCTCAAGTCTTTGAACAGCTCTTTGTTGAGAGTTGAGAAAGGTTCATTCTACTTTAGTCCTCAGTTTTGTTAACACTTTGGCTAATTGGCATCTTTAGGGCTGGAAGTTTTGGGAAAAGCCCAGGGACTGGGTGCTTTTAAGTTGTGCCATATTTTCCTATGCCACAGTAATGTAAAAGGGAGATTATAGCCAAGCATATTTATGACTTTTTGGGTTGTCGTTTGATGAGCTGAGTGCCAAATAAATTCTATGCTGTGTAGTATAAAATTTCTTTAAATGTATGTTAACTTGGGACTGGAGATATGGCTCAGCAGTTAAGAGCACAGGCTGCTTTTCCAGAGGTGCTGTTTCCAACACATGGTAGCTCACAAGCATCTGTAACTCCAGTCACAGGGAACCTGAAGCCTTCTGCCCTGTATGGTACACCAACATATGTTTGGGCAAGCAGTCATATGCATAAGAGGTAAAATTTCAAAAAAAAAAAAAAAACCATATAAACTCAATTACTTTATTCATTTTTGACTTTCATACATGTAATATATTTTGAAAACATTCTTTACCCACACACACACAAACTTCATCTCCTGAACCCATTTTTAGAAATCTCTCTTTTTTGTTTTTTAACTGTTTCCTCTGGATTTAATTAAGGTTTATTTCGTGAGCATAGACGACAGATTTTTCATTGCAGCGTGGCAGTTTAACAGTGGTGACATCACTAAAGAAAAGTGACTATTTGTCCAGCAGCAACCTTTAACTGCTAGTCTCAAGGCTGGAGAGGTGGCTCAGTGGATAAGATCACTTACAGGTCTTAAAGAGGACCCAGGTTGGGTTCCCAGCATCCACGTAGCAGCTCACAACCATCTGCAACTCCAATTCCATGGGCTATGACAGCTCTTCTGACCTCTGAGGTTCCCGCACACACGGTGCACATACATATATTCAGGAACACAAATATAAGTATAAACTATCAACCAGGCCGTGGTGGTACACCCCTTTAATCCTAGCTCTCTGGAGGCAAGGGCAGGAGTTATCTCTGAATTCACCGCCAGCCTGGGCTATAGAGCAAACTCTAGGACAGCCAGTGCTACATAAAGAAACCCTGTCTCAAGGAGGAGAAGGAAAATTTCTGCTAAAGTGGGACCTCATGGGTCCCTACTTTTTGATGCCTTTTTAAAATAATGAAATTTCCTGAAAAGTGGACTAAGGTATTAGTCTTAAAAAGACAAATCAGTGGCTAGCTCAATACTTGCCACACAAGCCTAGCAACTTGAGTTTGAATCCCTAGAATCTGCAGAAAGATGGACCTTATTGGCGTGACACAGCATACATGCCAGTTACACACGTAATTTAAAAGTAAACCCCAGAATGGTTTAGAAGCAGATGCTCTTCTGGTAGCCTGACAGTTACACCTAATAATGGGATACACTTTCACACTCTGATGTACAGAACCAGTGTGAACAGCAGAGCATTGATCCTGCTTTCATTTTGAGAAATTTCTAGATAAGACCTTTAAAAGGTTGGTTCTTGGGTTGCTGTATGTCTCTCTTCCCTTTACTTTACGGTCACTCCATGCTAGTTGGTCCAGCAGGCAGTGCTCCCCTCTGCCTTGCCTTGTCTGTACAGGTCCCCCCCCCCCCCCTTTCTTCAAGCACTTTAACCATTTGGCCACAGGACACCTCCTTCCAGGCCATTTATCTCTGCCTTCTTGGCTGGCTTTTCCCCTTTCCAGCCTCTGCCCAGCAGAGTACACAGAATGACACTGGTCCTGGTTTCTTTTCTCATGACTGTTAATATCCTACAGCAGGGGTGCCCAACCAGTGAGTGACCTTGGCCACGTGCAGCCCAACATGAAATCACAAACCTATTTAAAGTATTTTAAGACATTTGTGTGGATGTAATTGCTATCTTTCTTTTGGTTTTTGTTTGTTAGTTTTGTTTTTGTTTTTTGAGACAAGGTTTCTCTGTAACCCTGGCTGTCCTAGAAGACTCTGTAGCCGAGGTGGCCTCTGAAGCAGAGGTCCACCTCCCAAGTACTGGGATTAAAAGTGTGTGCCATCTTGCTTGGTAGTTTCACATTTCTTGAGCATAAAGTTTGTATATACAGTCTGGCCAAAAGAAGCCAACATTTTAGATATCCCTGATGGTGCTTGCATTCAGACCTCACTCCTGAACTTGGATTCACATATCCAACTCTTACTAACATCTCTGCACCAGACTGTAAATTCCATGTAAGCAGGAACACTTATGCTTTGTTTCTGTATTTTACAGAAGAAAGCTTGGCACTAAAGACACTAAAGAACTAAAGTGTGTGCTAGAAAGATGGTTCAGGGCTAAAGCGCTTGCCACACAGACATGTCCAGAGTTGAGTTCACCAGAAACCATTGTCTCTTTGGCATGGCAGCCCACCTGTAATTCAGCCTCAGAAGGCAAAAAGAGAATCTCTGGAGTGAGCTGGCAAGCCAGACTAGCCAGATCAGTGAACTCTTGGTTTGGCTGAGAGCCTCTGCTTCAATGTGTGGATAAGCAATGGAGGATTTAGCTAAGAAAATATTGCTCTTAGTACCTGGCAGAGAGACAGTGCATAAGAAGCCCAAGGCCTAACCTGGGACCAACATTCAGACAATAGAAGCCAGCCTCTCAGCCTTCTCTCTTCCTCACCACAGGACCGCCTGGCACGGTGCACCATGCATTGCAATGACAAAGCCAAAGACTCGATAGATGCAGGAAATAAGGAACTGCAGGTAAAGCGGCAGCTGGACAGCTGTGTGGCCAAGTGTGTGGACGACCACATGCACCTCATCCCAACAATGACCAAGAAGATGAAGGAGTCTCTGTCATCCATTGGAAAATAAAATGGTTTGCCAGTGACCATGGGGCTGAGGGCTCGCTATTTAAAAGGAAGAATGGAAGTTTAGTCTGTTAAGCAATGTTTATGAATGCGGAAAACTCAGGACACAGCAAGTTCCAGGCAAATGCTGCTCACCTCTGGACACCAGTTCCTTTGATCTGGATCTTAGAAGGTGAAGTGGAAAGAAGCTGGTGCTAAAATCTGAATCACAGCATAGGGGCGAACTCTAGATCCTAAATCTGTATGTACAGTGCTTGTTCTGGAAGGAGAGACCGCCCTGTACAAGGGCTCAAATCCTCACCACACAGACACATCCAAACCAGAAGCTCTCTCCAGCCGGTAAAGTTTGAGGACAGGCATGTCGTTGCCAAGCTCCTATTTACCACACAACCTTGCATGTTCTCTGAAACAATGCCCAGTAGGCTAGTAATCTAGAGGGAGGAAAATGATCTCCTTTCCAGGTTCCTATTTGCTTTTGACTTACATGCAAGAGCACAGTGTGGATTTAAGGCACAGGAGGAGAATAGTTTAACTTCCAAAGGTTCCTTGTATTTTTGGCCATCGAGGTGGGAAAGTCCATTTCTTCAAATTCTATCATTCTGGAAGTCCCTAAAGCAGAGCAGTATCACGCCGTGCATGAGAAACAGTTTCTTTCTCTGGCTTCTGTGACACATCCCCATGAAGAGCAAGGGTGTTTGATTATCACATACCAGTAGCTGAGAATAAAATAGGAACTATTGAGGAATACTAGGTTTGGGAAAACCTAACTTTTACAAAAAGTCCAAAGTCAATATTACTCCCTCAGCCCCCTGAATTTACAGAGTGTTTTAGAGATAATCCTCTAGCAACAAGGATGCCTAAAAGTAAGCCACGTGTGCCAAGGAAAGCTAGGATCACTGTAGAGCAGGACAGGCACACGCTTTACCAAATGCTGTTTTTGCCTGGGGCTTTGCAGTGCAATGTTTTGGCCCCAACACAGCACCTTATCTTTGGATAAGTACTATGTTATATTTATACCAACCAGTTAATTACTTGAAACAGTAATAATACTTGTCAGATTGTTGTCAAGCCCACAATATATTTTTCAAGTGGTTTTGTTTTTAAATAAAGTTTCATTGTCTCCAACTTTTTCCTAGTGGGTAGTGATTTATGAGTATGCCTCTGAATTTTAAGACATGAAACTACATAGTAGTAGATGGGAAACACTAAGGGAAAGTCAGAGCATCATAGTTTAAAGTCTGTTAATGTAGAAAAGGTAGCCAGAGACAAGCAGTGGTGGCACATACCTCTTTTCTATTGTTTTTGAGACGAAGTTTCTCTGTGTAACAGCCTTGGCTGTCCTGGAACTCTGTAGACCAGGCTGGCCTTGAACTCACAGAGATCTGATTGTCTCTCAAGTGCTGGGATTAAAGCCCTGAATCACCACCACCCATTTACACACAATTTCCTTTAATTCCAGCACTTGGGAGGCAGGGGCAGGCAGATCTCTTGAGTTTGAGGACAGCATCTCAAAAGCCCCTCCAGAGGATTAGGGGTACATACCTGTAAACTTAGTACTTCTAAGGTTGAGTGGAGGACTGCCCTGGTTTGAGTACAGTCTGGGCTAAGTACTAAGACCTCAAAAAAAGGCCAAAAGTCTT
This sequence comes from Phyllotis vaccarum, assembly GCA_033318265.1. Lineage (NCBI taxonomy): Eukaryota > Metazoa > Chordata > Mammalia > Rodentia > Cricetidae > Phyllotis > Phyllotis vaccarum. The sequence continues at coordinate 65,718,425 of JARWLC010000014.1, read as the reverse complement.
TTAATATGTTCTAGTGACACACAGGTGGTGGTAAGAGTATACAGTTAAGACTAGGTGATAGTGCAGCCCAGATGGAAAGAGATCCCGGCAGTCAGGAGCCCAGGGATACTGAACGCTGCAGATCGATGGACAGTATTCAGGCAGTCAGGAGCCAATGAACACAGGCCGCAGTAAGTGTAGGTAGAGGCTTACAATTCTGCCTCAGAGAAAGGCTTCCAATGTTAACAGCTCTGCTTGTCGGGCGCTCTACTGAGATAAGCCTTCCTCCTCCGAAGTGTTACAGTTTCTCTTCTGTAACAGCTCAGGCCAGCCAGGGAAGGTCCCCTGGACAGCGAGAATGTTTACCGCTTTGCTCCCTCAGCTGCTCTCTGTCCAGGTCATCACCCAAACCTCATTCAAGAGATTTACCTGGAGGGAAGGGTTCAGGAGAGTGGCAACAGGGCTGCAGGAGCAGGGTTTATATAGGGATTCTTGGGAGCAGAGCTTTCAAGGGAGGAGATTTACAGGTTTGGAATTGGTCAGATTTCTTAACTCTGATCTGGTTTTGGTTTCAGGGTCAAAATGTTCCCTTTACTGGCGCTTTTGAGCTCTAATTTCAGGACCAGGGCACATTTCTTTCACTGGCTCTGATTCTAGGACTAAAGTGTGTTTCTTTGGTGCTGATTTCAAGGTCTTTTTGGTTCTGGGTTCAGGGATAAAGTATTTCTTTCACTGGCTCAGATCTTAGATTCAGGGTGGGTTTTCTTTTCACTAGCTCTGGGTTCAGAGCCAGGGTGGGGTTTGGGGGCCCCTTTTCCCTACAAAGACTCCTTGTGCTGGTTAGTTTTTGTCAACTACACAACCGTAGCTGCATGGTAAGAACCTGCATTGAAGAATTGCCTGCCTCCAACCTACAAGTCTGTGGACAGCATACCAATTACATCAAAAGCAAGGGGAGGGCGGGGAAAAGAGGAAATATCAAGGAAAAAAGTGACAAGCAAAGAGCTCGAGATCGGTCGCTTAAATTTTACACAAAGGAATCTGAACCCAGGTCCCGCCTCTCAGTCTTGGCCAATCGCTGATGCCACAACCGGAAGCTGGTTCAGGCGGCCTTTCGCAGTATCGCGAGATGAAAGCAGTGATCACCGGAGAGCAGTTGCCTCGCGCGGCAGTGACGTCAGACATCGGCGCCCAGCCTGCCGCGCGTGCGTCTGTGAGGCCGCCCGCTCCTTTCCCTCGTACCGAGCCCGCCGAAGAGTCGCCATGAGCAAGGCCCACCCGCCCGAACTGAAGAAGTGAGTAAAGTCGGCCTGGCCGAGGCCTCCTGCTCGCGCAAACCCTCTTCCCGCCTTCCCTCGGCTGCCGCCTCTCATCCCGGCTCTCGTGGGAGCCGGAAGTGGCCTTGAGGTCCCGTCGGCATGGTTACCACAGTGGCGGTTCCTCCGCCTTCCCAAGGCTCAGCTCCCAGCGGGCGGCCAGAGGGCTACCAGGTTAGGGACCGCGGCAGCGGTCTACACCGAGAGGCGTGGTGGTCTGTGAGAAACTGAAGACTCATAGCTTTAAAAAGTGGGTTTCAGGGACTTGAGAGATGGCTCAGCAGTTAACGCTGACTTCCAGTTCCCAGCACCCTGACTGTAACTCCCAAGAGCTCACACAGACATACACGCTGGCAAAACACAGAAGATAAGCTGGTTTTGGTTTTTTGTTGTTTTTTTTTTTTTTAAGTGAATTTTGGAAAGCCAGGCGTGGTTGCACCTGTCTTTAATCCCAACAGCCTGAGCCAGGACTATCACACAGAAAATCCCTGTCTCGAAAAGCGTTTGCACCTAGGTATGGTGACGCTCATCAGTGGGATCAGTACTCAGAAGGTTAAAGCAGGAGGGTTACCAGGAGTTCCAGGCTAGTCTAGGCTAAAAAGTGAGACGCTGTCACAAAAAGAGAATGTTATATATTAATTTCTTCGGGCATTGGAAAGTACTGCTCCTTTATATTGTCCCATCTTAAAAAAAAATTTAAGAGGTAGTGTGTTACGTTTCAATAAATGTTCACATTCTATTGCATTCATCGAGAAAGTGATTTAATTATCTTTTTTTTTTTTTTAAATGATGCTCACAGACCTATTTGTGTCTGTTTATGCATGTGGGTACAATGCCTTCGAAGGCTAGAGAGGGCATCAGATCCGGGGGAGCAGTTGATACAGAGGTTGTAAACCCCCTAGCGTGAGTACTAAGACCTGAATTCCAGGTTCTGTGGAAAGGCAGAACGTGCTTTTCCAGCTCCAAGAATAGATTTCTGATGCATTATTAGACATATACACCTGCTTGCCTTGCATGCAAGTTAAATTTGGCCTTGGTAATAAGTCAGTAAAGTGGAGGAACATCCATTTTCTAATCAGACAACTAGTTTTTACATTGTTTTATCTTGCACCCCCAAAAAATCAAGCAGTAAGCAACAAGACCCATTTTAAAGCTTTGGTCTCTTCAGACACTACTGACTGGCCTGAGCCTTTTTCATAGACAGTGCCCAGATTCTGTACATAGTCTGCACAGAGGACAAGATTAATACTGGGTCGTTTTTTTTCCGGTGTGGCCAAATGATCTGCTTTGTGTATAGTCTATTTATTACTGATCCTATAAAGACTTCAATGTGGAGAAAAGGTCACATTTACTAATTTTGTATTTGAGTTCACATTTTTATCAAAGAAACAACTATGTGAAACCCCTTTTTTTTTCTTTTTTTCTTTTTTTTGGATCTGTTAAAGATTTACTAAGCCATAAATTGGACATTTTTAAGAAGAAATTACCCTGCAGTGTTGGTTTTATTAATGAGCTAGTGAATGAAATCTTGTGTTGTGTGGATTGATCAGAAATTAGTTTTAAAAATGGTCATCAGTTTTAAACAAAAAGACTTCTCTACTTGTAATTTTAAACGTCCTTTAATTTTTCACAAATGCTACTTGGGTCTTTCAGAGACTGGATCTAGTGATTCTGTCTATTAGTTTTGACTTTTTTCTTGCCTTGTTTGTGATGTTGTGGTTGAGGCAGGGCCTTGTGCATGCTCTACCACTGAACCTTATCACCCTGTTCTGGGAAGTTATCTTTCTCTTCTCATCCCTAGATTTTATGAATTTTGAAACACTGTTAGAACTACCCTCTTTATTTTCTTACAAATCCTTCTTTTACAGTTTCTTGCTTCTAGTTTATTATAACTCACATCTAACCAAATAGATGAGTAGTAGATAATTCCTGAGCCTGATGGCCTAAGTGCATTCTCCTGCCCGCCTCTTTTTTTTCTTTCCTTTTGAATTTAATTTATTTCTTTATTATGTATACAATGTTCTACCTGGCAGGCCAGAAGAGGGCACCAGATCTCATTATAGATAGTTGTGATCATCCATGTGGTTGCTGGGACTTGAACTCAGGACCTCTGGAAGAACAGCCAGTGTGCTCTTAGCCATCCTTCCTACTTCTTAAAATTTGTTGCCACAGTAAATCTTGCCACTGGTTGACTCTGCTTTAACAATTTATTGCTGCAAAGTCAAATCCAGACCTCTTAGCCAGGCTTGGAAGCCCTTCCACCTGCAGTCCAGCCACCTAGTCTTACTTGGTATATAACTAAGAACGATGTTCTAAACCTTGATGTTACTGCCCTGTTGCTGTGAAGAGACACCATGACCAGCTCCTATAAAAAAGAAAGAAAGGAAGGAAAGCATTTAATTGAGAGCTAGCTACAATTTTAGAGGTTAGTTCATGGTTATCATGAGAAGTGAGCAAAGCAGAGCGCATTGTATCTGGTTATTTTTTTGTTTGATTTTGGTTTTGAATTTGGAGATAAGGTTTCACTGTGTAGCCCTGGTTGTCCTGGAACCACCACCAGTGCCCAGCCTGGCATTGTTTTTTGAAACTTCAACCCCCAGTGACAACTCCAACAAGAACACACCTAATTCCTCCCAACAGTTCCTCAACTGGGAACTAAACATACAAATAATATGACCCTATGCAGGCCATTCTCATTCAAACCGCCACACTGAGCCTCAGTTCTCACTCTTTATAATATAGTAATAATAGTATATGACATGGGAGAATTAGATAAGCACCTATGTTTCTTGCTTTATAAATAACACCTATTAAAATTCAGTGTTTTAAGCCAGGCGGTGGTGGTGCGTACTTTTGAGGCCAGCCTGGTCTACAGAGCTAGTTCCAGGACAGCCAAGGCTACACAGAAAAAAACCCTGTCTCAAAATTTTATTTGAGTTTTATAGATGTTACTTGTAAATATAACTATTTCCCATTTCCATTAGACTCTGGCTTAAATTTATATTAGAGTTTTCTAATGGTGCTCTGTACATTAAAACTCTAAAAGGCCAGTCCCGGCAGTACAGGCCTGTACTATCTGCTACCGAAGAAGCTGAGGCAAAGAACTGCAAGTTTAAGGCTCAGAGCGTCTCAAAATGAAAACTGAAGAGATGAGGGTATAGCTGAGGGGTAGAATGTGTGCCTAGAATGCTGGGGCTCTAGATTCTGTCTCTTCCTAGAAGACAGCAATTGAAGGAGTTGTCCTCTAACTTGCATATTGGCACCATAATGAACACAAACTACATTTTAAAGGCATTTTAGCTAGCAGGACTGTGGTTGCACACATCTTTAATCCCAGAGGCAGAAGCAGGCAGATCTCTGGGTTCAAAGTTAGCCTGGTTTACAAAGTGAGTCCCAGGACAGCCAGGGCTATGTAAAGTGAAACCCTGTCTCAAAAAAAGGAGCTGATTTGGGCACTGGAGAGGTGGCTCAATGGTTATGAGTGCTTCCTGCTTTTTCAGGGACCCTGTTCTGGTCTCTTTGAGTGCCCACTCATGCACAACATACACTCACACAGTCACAAACATATACAAACTAGTAAGTTTTTGGCGATTTGACTGAATGTCTTAATTTTTATATGTCTTTCTAGAGTTAGATTTTTATATTTAATCCAAATTAAAGTTTCAAAGTATGCACTTAACTATGTTGAGATCTATCCTGCTTTAATGTTAAATAAAACACTTTATTACCAAGTATATTGGTACATCTATATAATATCACACAGAGAAAGAGAGAGAGTCTGTAACAGGAAGATTGCAAAATTGAGATCAGCTTGTGCTACAGAGTTTCAGGCCAGCATTAGCTGTGCTTGCTGAATTAGATAAAGTTTTGTTGTTTTAGGAATATCCAAAATGTCCTTAAATCTTTGTAATTATATAGTATAATATTCACTCTATTGCCTATTAAAGTAGTCTAAATATACTAGCCCATGATAACAGTGCGGGATTTGGAGGCTCTTGACTCAGCAGTTAAGAGTGTCTTGAGTCCATTTCTCAGCATCCACCTTGAGCAAGTCACAACTGCCTATGACAAACTAGTTTTGATGAACATTGTTCCAGTTACTTTTATGTTTGTGTGTGTGTGTGTGTGTGTACATGTGCCCGGTATGGAGGTCGTAGGGCATTTTAAGGAATTTGTTTTCTGCTTCTAGTATGTGTGCCAGGAATCAAAATGAGGTTTGGCCACAAATATCCTTACCCACATCTCACCAGCCCAGATCTTAGCGTGTGCCCGCCCCCCCCCCCCCCCCCCAGGACAGGGTTTCTCTGTGTAACAGCCCTAGCTGTCCTGGAGCTAGCTCTGTAGACCAGGATGGCCTCTAAATTGAATTGCCTGCCTCTGCTCTTGAGTGCTGGGATTAAAGGCATATACTACCTCTGTCTCGAACAAAATATTTGTAAGACTTATTTATTTTGTGTTTGTATGAGGATGATGATTCTGTTCTTGTTTAAGTAAGTCATGATTATTTACTCTTGCTTTTTCAGATTCATGGACAAGAAGTTATCATGTAAGTTCACCACCTCAGTTACTGTTTCCTTCTGTCTTAGCAGTATATATAGTCTTTGGAGACACCTGATAGACAAAGTACACAAAATGTCTAGTTCATCGTTATCAGGTTTTTCAGAATTCTGGCTTGAGTTTGTTTTTCCTTTGCCTAATTTCCAATTACCAATCCCTAATTCTTAGATCATCTGTGCCTTCCTGACACTGTCAGAATTAGGACTTTCCAATTGTGTATAGTGGAGACTTTACCAACTGTTTGATCTGTAAACAAGCCATCAAGGAGCCAGGCAAGCAGCACTTGCTGTTTCTTGTGAATGTGTAAAAAGTACAGACTTAACTAGAAACCTAACCCATGCAATGAAGTGTATTGAAATTTTAAAATACAGAGGTTTGGCCTTCATTTGATTCTCTGTTCTACTATATAACAGCTCTTAACCTTATACCCTGTTATTGGAATTTCAGTTCCTTTGTGTAAAGGTAATACTTTACTCATATATGTCGGGGAAGTTTTACTGGTGGGGAGACATTGACATAGGTCTTCTTACTATGTGACCCAGTCTGGTCTCTTTTTTTTTTTTTTTTTTTTTTTTTTGAGTTAGTCCTCCTTCATTATGCCAAATCCTGGGCTTATAGTCACGAGACAAAACCTGTAATGTCTTATGTTGTAGAATATTATTTTAAGGTGTGTTAACTTTTGTCTATGTTGCATTTGTTTAACTCTGTGAAGCTGTGTGACTGTGCCTGTCTAAGACTCATGATGGTCTAATAAAGAACTGAATGGCCATAGCAAGGCAGGAGAAAGGATAGGCGGGGCTGGCATAGAGAATAAATGGGAGGAGAAATCTGGAAGGGGAGGAATAGGACTCGAGGGGCCAGCCACCCAGCTACACAACCGACAATGGAGTAAGGAAGAAAAATTATACAGAAATAGAGAAAAGTAAAGGCCCTGAAGCAAAAGAGCGGAGATAATCTAAGAAAAGCTGTATAGAAACAAGCCAAGCTAAGGCCAGGCATTTATAAGTAAGAAGCCTCCAAATGTGATTTATTTGAGAGCTAGGTGGCAGGTCCCCAAAAGAGCAGAAACAAGCAACAACAATTTGGAATTCCAACACAGGACTACGGGACTAGAGTAAAAGAAAATCCAACAGTAGTCTTAAAGACTAAAACGTAGGAAAAGAACAGCTAGAATATTTGGCCCAGTGTTAGGCAGATAGACAATACGGGTAGTGTGGGGTAGTGGTCACATACCCCAGCAACTTGTCTTTTCCCACCTGATCTGTAATAGCTGGTTGACAACCAAGGGCTTTATTGAAACTTTTTTTTCCCTACAGTGAAGTTAAATGGTGGCAGACATGTACAAGGAATACTACGGGGCTTTGATCCCTTTATGAATCTTGTGATTGATGAGTGTGTGGAAATGGCAACAAGTGGACAACAGAATAACATCGGCATGGTGGTAAGTAAAGGTGGATGTCAACTTCTCAGAGAGAATCCAAGTCAATTGCCCTATAAAAGGGAAGGTTGAGGCTTTGTCTTTTCTTTTTCCTTTTATCTATGGACACTTTCAGTTGTGATAATTTTCCAGGTACATGAGATAGATCTCATCTCTATAGAACCTTCTCAGCATAACTCTTAAAACACTTAGCTGTTGGAAACCATTTTTGAGCTTTGCCCTATAAGAGGTGGGTATACATAGCCAGACTTTTGATTACAGTAAAAAATGTCTAACACATATGATGCCCCAGGATACTTTGTTAAGATACAAGTTTCAGGAACTGGTGAAAGTAGCTTGGCTAATGTTGTTTATTTAATTGTTCTTATTTTATGTGGATGGGTGTTTTGCCTGCATGTGCATCTGTGTACTCTATATATACCTGGTGCCTGTGGAGTTAGAGGGTGTTAGAGCCTCTGGAACTAGAGGTACAGATAGAGCCAGTGCTATTAACCACTCAGCCTTTTTTCCAGCCCCTGGCTCAGCACTTAGGAGCACTTGTTGCTCTTGGAAAGAGCTGGGGTTCGATTCTTAGCACCCATACCAGCTCCTAATCATCCTTAACCTGAGATCCAGCAGATCCAGTACCGTCCACTGACCTTCTTGGGTACCAGACATACCCATGATACATGTACATACATGCAGGCAAAATTTTCATGTAATAAAAGCTTTCCTATAACATAAATAATTAGAGAAAAAAAATACAGGTTTGGGGCTAGGAATGTAGTTTGGTGTTAGGCTTGCCTAGCATACACATAAGGACCATATTCTCCTCCCCCCCCCCACACACACACACCCCATCTTAGGGTTTCTATTGCTATTATGAGACAGCATAATTGTTAGTTCACGTGTGAGAGATACATGCACACACTACCAGATGCCACAGAGAAGTTTATTCAGGGAGTTGCGGCAGGGGGTGAGGGGGGAGTGTGTTTCTCTGGCAACTCCTTCTAAGAGAGTGGATGAGCACAGATTTAGGTAGCCACACCTAAGGGCATGCCCTCCATACACAGTGTTCTGCCGGCCATGTTGGGTTTACCACGTGGGAACTACATGCAAGGAGTTCTTATTTCACCCTGCTTCTTGTTGTGTTTACCACATGGCTCCTATGTGCTGTGAATCATTACAGTGATCATGGCAGCTTTTATAGAGGATAACATTTCATTGAGCTGGCTTACCGTTCAGAGATGTAGTCCATTATCACAATGGGAGGTGTGGTGTGTCTGGATCAACATGCAGCAGGAAAAAACTGACACAGGGCTCTGCTTGAGCTTTTGAAACTTAAGGCCTCCTTATGACCTAGGGGGGCCATTTTCATTCAGACCGCCATTACTCCCCAACCCCTTGGACTTCGGGGTTTGTTAAGATTGGGGACCCCTTTTACTAATTTATTTGTGTATTTTAAATGATTCTTTTGCATTATTTCAGATCTAAAGTTTATGGTATTAACTTATTTCAGAGCAGAGCTAAGTGGTGATGCACACTGGTAATCTTACATCTCTGTTTAAAGATGACCCTGGTGCCCTAAAGCAAAGGCTAGTAACTTGGCATCTCAGAGTTAATCCTTACTTTTCAGTCCTGATACTAATCTCTCTAGTCCTAGGAGGCTTCATGTTGGGCTTTGCTTTACTCTCACACACATACTTAAACAGGATTTTACTAAGCATCCCTGGCTGGTCTGGAACTCACAGAGATCCTTATGCCTCTGGGTGACTGCGATTAAAGAATGTTTGCCACCATACCTCATTCATCCTTGATTTAAAAGTTAACTTGGTCATTGTGGTTTGAGAAAAAGCTCACTGGTGTCTGTCTCATGTTAGAAAAATATTATGATTTGTCTTTTAAATGAATTATTATTTTCAAATGACCTCTTTCTCTAGGTCATACGGGGAAACAGCATCATCATGTTAGAAGCCTTGGAAAGAGTCTAAGCAATGGCTGTTCTGCAGAAGAGTCCACATCCTTCCCCAAAGGACTGTTTGACTGGGGTATAGAACTGGGTCGTGTACATTTTCATATGAAACTTTTTTGCTAAATAAACTTTTGTGATACTCAGAGTGTGTTTCTAGTGTTCTGAATGTAGAGGTTGAGTTCTCTCTCTCAGCAGGTATTCTTGACCAAGCTGTTTTGTGTAAGAAATAAGTGTAGGCAGAATTTTCCTGTGTCGGCACCTGCTCCCAAATATTCACTTAGAAACTTCAGTATTAATTATAGATGCTCAGTCAATGGTGCAGGCTTGTTACTAGCTAACTCTTATATTTAAGTTAACTCAAATTTCTTATCTATGCTCTGTCACATGGCTTGATACCTTTTATTAGCACAGCATGCTCATCTCCCTGTGTCTGCTGGTGACTCCTGACTTAGTTAGGGTAACTCAGTGCCATAGTGCTTCCCCAGCCCTGGAAATTGCCAGCCATCCAAGTCCCCACCTAAGCGCTCGGCTTTTAACCATACTTGGGCACAAACCCAGCCTGTAGCAGACACATCATCCCCCCTCACCTACAGGTATAAAATTCCCTTGCTTTAGTTCACAGGTGTAACTTCTCTGGCCTCTGTCTCTGAGGCCCAAGAATCCCCTCCTCCCCCAGGAGTTTTTCTCAATAAGCCTGTTGATGTGGCTTACTGTATTAGGGAGAAACTTATGGGGGCAGACAAAAAACCCATTGCAGCCTAATGATGGACGTATCTATCCACAACAGACTACCATGAGCTCAGTTTGGACTACAAGAACAAATTAAAAGCAATGTTGATCTCATTAATGGTGGCTTATTATCAGTCTTCTAGGAGTGCCATCCAGCCTAGAGCTGCAAGTAACCAGGGATTGGACTCTGTGTTGTACCCCATCAAGGGACCACCAGGGAGCTGGATTCAATATAAACATATGAGCGTCTTGTTTATTGCTTTGGACAGGTTCAAATGAACCCGGCCAAAACTCTTTGTTCCAGTGTAACAGGGTTTTCTGTCACGAGCCCAGAGGTGAGGGGGTTTTTAAAGAAAAGCCTGTGTAAGTGGAGTGCTACACATCGTGGCATGCCAGGATTGGGCAAAGGAGTATGAGGTACAGCAGCCATTGGCTACCCTTTCTTGTGTAAACCCAAGCCCTGGATCTACTGGCTGAACTTTCCCCTTGAAGCTAACTTTGGGATCTATTGGCTGTCAGGTGGGTTCCTGAGATTCTTCCCTGACTCAGACCTGGGTCTGTCCTCAGGCATTAAATGCTCTTTTTCCTGAAATAGTTTTATAAGGATAAGTCCATGCCTTAACACCTGGTGGACTTTTTCATTCACATATGACTCCATAGCATAAGTAAAACCTTCAGCTGTGAGTGGTTAGGGGCACACAATGAGGGTTAATTATTCTCAATATGTGTTATGGGAGTTCCCTAATGCCTTTTCCTTTGGGAAATTTTGTGCAGACTTTAAAGGATGAAAATGTTTAAATTGGCAGCCTCTGTAAATAATTCTTTGGAAAAACCCTCTCACTGAGGAACCATATGGTATGATGACTGCACACAGAAATCCCCATTGTGCCTTCCTGATTACACCGTGAACAGAAACGTTAGAGATTTGCTAATGAGACACACCTGACCCCAAGCATGAAGGACAGCAGTTCAGATCCAGAGCCTGGGGCCATTAAGGGCAAGAGTTCATTTATTAAGTCTAGAGTAATCAAAATGGTGCCTTATAAAGGAAAAACAGTAAGACACCAGACCTTTGGGAGTGTAAAAGGGAAACAATTAGGGACCAGCTTGGTGCTTAAGCTGCACCATGCCCCTTGGGAAGGAAAATTGCTCTTCAATTGTAGTAGAGTGGTCCCCAGGGAAGTCCTTTCCCAAGGTCAGGCATTTGAATAGGGGCCTCCATTTGAGAAAGTTCCTGTTTGCTAAAAGCAGTCAAAGCAGTCATTCTTATCTCTGGCTGGAAGAACTTGTGGCCCTTACAGTTAGGTGAGAGAGCTCCAGATAGAGTTAGAACCTTTGAGAACAATAGGCATTTAGATACCTGCTGAACTTAGCACTTTTGTCTATGGGAGGGAATGGGGAGAGTGCTGTAATAAAGTTAATGGCTACTTTCATCTCTGAATCATTGAGTCTGCTTAAACTATTGTACAATTATGGAGAATAGTAGGTGTAGACCCCCCCTTTTTTTTTTCAATAAGTGGGCAGCCATCCCAATTCACTTCAGATCCCTTAGATCTCCTTCCCTTAACCAACTCCACACCTCCTCTTTGGGACCTGGACCCTGCTGGAGCTGAACTCTGGCAGGTCTCTGATTGTTCAATTTCTTTAAAAGGACCCAACCTTCTAAGTGGGAAGCATATGGTGTGTCCCAGGGTAAGAATTTCAATCTCCCTGGCTAGAAGCTTCTGCTGCTCCTAGCCGTAGGGTTATGGGCACCTCTGCAGCCTGGAGATCTGAACTTAATTCCTCATACTTGAACAGCATATACTCTTACCCACTGAGTCATCTTCCCATCCTCTGGGGGCTCTGCAATTTATTTTTTCCACTAACTGTCAATTAAGGACTCTGGGTAGTGTATTTCCAGTAAACTGGAACTCTGTTCCCCTCCAGGCCCTCTCCACTCCTTTATTGTGGAGATAAAGCAGGACCATTATCTCCTTAAGAAGTCAGAAGTTCCTCCAGAGATTATGTAAACTCAGTCCAGCTAGAGAAAACAACCAAAGCCAGTGTGTGTTTTCCCATGGACTCAGGTATCTATGTGGCTGGAACCCACTTGCCAATCTTCAAAAGAATTTGTCATTTTGGGGTGGTTTATTGTCTGGTGTGACCCTGGCCCTCTCTAAGGTGCAGTGAATTGGTTAGTGGGTTTCATTGGTTATAAGTCCTAGTGAGTATGATAGCTGAATCAGACACCAGCTTTCTGATGAGAAGGCTGACATAAGGAGGATCTTTTCCTTTAGCACTCAGGGAGGTTCTTCCTGCCTCTTCTCTGAACACTCCTGTTCAAGGTCTGGAGAGACGTGAAGATGACCTCTTTTCTGCTATTCTATTTGTATGGAAATATTTTTTTCAATATATCCCAAGTTCTTTTATTTTTATATTCATTTATTTTGTGTGGAGTATCTTGTCTATATGTATGCCTGTGCATCAAATGAGTGCCCAGCACCCATGGAGTTTAGATGAGAACACTGGATTCCTAGAACTGCAGTTACAGATGGTTGTGAGCTATCATATGGGTGCTAGAAATTAAAGCTGAGTCCTATTGTATGAATTCTAACTGGTTTATAATGAAAACCCAGAGCCAGATATTGTAAAAAAGCTGGAATATCAGAGAGATAGAGAAACTTCTCATCCACCAACTCCTCAGACCTGTCTCCACAAAATCTCCAACTTCTCGCCCCTCAGCCCACCAAGGACACATCCAGAGAAGCTGAAAAACCCTCTTCTCTCCCTCTAGCCCAGCTCTCTTTAACTTCCTCTTTCCACACTCCTAAAGCTAGGATTAAAGGTGTGGGTCACCCTCCCTGACCTCAGTTTGGCTCTGTGGTTGACTCTGATATTCCAGGCTAGTTTTATTAAGAGTCCTCTGCAAGCAACATGTTCTTACTCACAAACTGTATTTCTTGTCAGACTTTCTTTGGACCACCAGTCCCCCAACAATGATACAGAGATTTATTATTAATTATGAAATCTTAGCCTTTAGCCTAGGCTTATTCCCGACTAGCTCTTATAATTCAACTTACCCTGTTTCTATTAATCTACATTCTGCTACATGGCTCTTTACCACTCCTCCATTCTATACATTCAACTCCCTCCATATCTCACTGGCTCTCCTGCTGCACCAGATTCTAGCCCTGAATTCCTTTCTTCCCAGAAACCCACATAACCTCTCCTGCCTAGCTTGGCCATTCAGCCTTTTATTAAACCAATCACAACAACACATCTCCACACAGTGTACAAATATCTCACAACACTGAGCCATCTCTCCAGACTCTGAAAAGATTTTCTCATACATTTAAGGTTGAATTATATTCTATTGCATGTGTACCTGGTGTCCATTTAATAATCACATTCCCATCTATACCCCCTCCATTTTCCTCTTTTATAATTTAACGAGACTTTTCTGCAGGCTGATTACAGGTCATTCATTTTAAATTATTTTTATTATTTTATGTGTATGGGTACCTCCCTGCATGTTCCGTTGGAACCTCCAGCTCACTCCTGCTTGATCCAGAGAGCCCCAATCCTGTCTGTCTGTCTCTTTCCAAACAGCATCCTCTCAGAGATCCTCCTCCAACAAAGGGAAGGCACCAAAAAGCCCAGTTTCACATTCTTGGTGACTACACCAGCTCCTCCCCTGAAGCTGCCAACAGCCCAAATCCCCACCTGAAGTGTTCAGCTTTTGAGCATACTTGGACATAAACTCAGGTGGACATGTCATCACATGCCTACAACTTACACAATCTCCCTGCTTTGGTTCAGGCATGTGATTTCTCTGGCCTCTATCTCTGGGGGAAAACTCACCTGGAAGTTGCTTTGCTCAAATGAGCATATTCTTTTACTTTTTTAATTCGGCTTAATTTGGCTTACCACATCAAGGGAGAAACCTATCATTATGATACAGAAAAACATTACTGCATGTATGTCTGTGCACCACATGCAAGAAGTACCCACAGAGCCTAGAAAACGGCATTAAATCCCCTAGAACTGGGGTTACAGATGGGTGGAAGCCAACAGCTGGGTTCTGGGAACTGAACCCAGGTCCTCTGAGCCAGTCTTCTTTTTTTATTATTTGTCCAACAAATATTTTTAATCCCTATTTTATCCTAACATAATTCTCAGACAAGGTATCTTGTCCTTCAGAGGCCACTCTTAGAAAAGATTATGTTCTGAAGAGATGGATCAGTAAGTAGTTAAGAGAACTTGCTGCTCTTCCAGAGTCCCAGGGTTCAATTCTAAGCACCCAAATGATTGCTAACAACTGTAACTCCAGTTTCAGGGGACAAAATGTTCTCTCCTGGTCTCCATAGTCAACAGGCATGCAGATGATACACAGATATACATTCATTCAGGCAAAGTACCCATATACATAAAACCAAATTCAAATTTATAAAAGATTGTAAAAACTATTATCAGAATCCCATCAGTGACTTGCTAAGAAACACACAGGCAAAGTGGACAGGGAGACACACTTGAGAAAATCAGGGGCAGCTCCTCAGAAGTGTGGCTGTTACCACTGAACCTGATTATGTACCCGGGCTCCCTGGTTCCATGTGAGCACTGGGGGCAGGGTCAGTGTTGGTAGGGTTCATCTTGACGTTCCCATCTCTCCACAGTTGATTCTGAGATCTGCAGATGGCAACAGAGGCCCAGAAATGAGTCCATATGGATTTGCTTAGTTGGAGTAGGGATGATTACTCAGGTTTAGGAATGCTGGTCCTTAGCCCAACTTCTGAGCCAGTGTTCTTAACCATTGAGACTGAACCCATTTTCATTATCTTATCTACAGATCAGCATCATTATATCAGTCATATGGTAACTATGGAGATGCAAACATCTTTGGATTTAAGTGTTTGCCATAACCAAGCTGATTGTCATTTTTGTTAGTGAGTTCATTACAGAATTGAACAGGTATTTTCCATAACAAACATATAGATAAGTACGTGAAAGTACAGCTATGATTCAGAAAAAATGTAAAACCACAAGATATAGTCAAAAATATACATATAGTCAAAAATAGTCAAAAATACAAATATAAAGTTAAATACAAATTTGAAAAATAACAAATATTGAGAAGGATGTGGAGAAATTGAAGCAGATACACTCTTGGTGGAAATGTAAATATCACAACCACTGGGCAAGTATAGGAGAGCTTCAGATTTAAAGAGAACCATGATATGTTCTAGCAGTTCCTTCTCTGGGAATCTATGATAAATACAATAATGATTTAAATTCAATTTTTTATGTGATCACTTCTTTCAGGGCAAGGTACAGTGGTGAGCACCTGTGGTCTCAATTATCTGGATCTGAGCACCATAGTAACAATATTTTATCTCTGTGACAGAAACTATAGTCTCTGTTTAAAGATAAAACAGTTCGGGTGGGTGAGTGACTTATGCAGGTCAACCCCAGCTTGAGTCACCATGACTTGGCAATTCACAAAGTTTCAACTCTCCCATTTGGGTATGAATCTCTTCTAATAGTCCTCTGTGGTTTCATGTCCCCAAAGAGGTTTTCTCCTCCTCACCATTTTATTCCTAATCATATTGTGCCAGGACTGTGGTGCAATTCAGAATACAAGCAGAGCCTGCAGAAGGCCCTAGGTTCAAACAGAAAACCCCGCATGTACCCCAGACACAGTAAGAATCTCTTCAGTGTAAGAACAGTGATGCTCAAGAAGTAACAATGTGGCTGCTTGTGTCTGACATGATCATTAAGTGGAAAGTCTTTGTGAAGGGCAAAAACAGGCCGTCAGGACAGTATGCCAGTTCCTTCTGAAAATGGTAATGTGGTTGCAGCTCATCAGATGGTCATCTAGCTCAGACCTTACTTATGCCTCACAAACCCAAGAGATGTGCACTTCAGGTGACAGGCTTCTAGCCATCCGTCATCCCAAGCATAAGCGTGTGACATGTGCTTGTGAAAAGGGGGAAAGGCCTGAGCTAAAAGCTGTGGAGATGGGGGGATGCCGGTGATGTGAATGTCTTCTAGAACAGCACGGTGGTTCTAACCAGCTGTGATTGAAGGCTGCTGCTGTATGTTCAGCTACAGCTTCTACTTGTCAGGCTACAGGGAAAGGGGCAGCCAGTGGGTCAGACACAACTAAGGGATGAAGCCCCCAGGACATTTTCTGTGGAGCCTGTCTTCAGCAACACCCTAGCTGTATGTAACAGAGGAAGAGAAAAATGTTCACCATATAGTGTTTTGGCCTATTTTTCTGGTCTTTGGAGACATTTTTCAAGCTGTAAACTAAGTTGGGATTTTTATGACTCACTTGAAGGCCATTCTTTAATTTACTACACAGGCCATGCTGTGTAACAGCAAGTAACTTTCCTCTAGCCATGGGTACTTAGCTAAAATTTCCCAGAGAGGCCTTCCTGATGGCTTAGACTTAGTATTCTGCACAGTTACAAACTACATCAATATTCTCCAAACCACCTTGATACTTCTGTATAGCTTATGGCTCTTAACATAGTACCAAAAACTCTGAAATTTTTGTATTTTCTCTTTTTAAAAATATGGCCTAAAACCAGGCATGCTAGAGTATGCCTTTTAACCCCAGCACTAGGAAGACAAAGGAAGACAGATCTTTGTGAATTCAAGGCCAGCCTGATCTACATAGTGAACTAGTTCTAAAACAGCCTGGGCTACAAAGAGAAGCCATGTCTCAAAATAAGTAAATGAATTAAATTAACTTAAATCAAAAGGCCTAAGGAGCTAGAGAGATGATTCGGTGGTTAAGAAGGCTTGCCCTTCTTCCAGAGGATCTGGGTGCAGTTACCAAAACCCATGTTGGCCAGCTCACAACTGCCTATTAACAACCTCTTTGGGCCTCCATGGACATCCCCATAAATGCATGCATTTATATTGAAGTAGAATGCGGCACCAAAAAAGAGACTAATTCTTAGAATTTCAAACACTGTATTGCTCATTCTCAGGCACGATTTTATTTGCTGTCTGCAACAGAATAACCCATAGACATCGCCAAAACAATGGCTGGTTGCCTTTAACAACCTGACCACAAAAGGTCACACTGTCAACTCTAATGTATGCCTTTAAAAACAAAAATTTGACTGCCAAGTACACAGTACACGTCTGTACAATCTCACTTGTTCATCCTCCTAGTGGTTTTAGAGTATAAAATGAGAACATGGACTGGACCTCACATGGAAACCTTTTAGGAGCTGTCCTGGGGTTGGTCCACTGGTGAATATATCTCCTCTCTTCTGCTCTCACTGGTATTGGAGTGCATATTCCAAAAATATTCCCGCAACACACACATGCACATAAATTAAAATTTAAACTCTTATTTTAAAAAAATATCCTGAGCCTCAAAAAGCCCCAAAGAATTCAAACAAAAAGAAAGAGATGAGCTGGCTGTATAGCATTTGCCTAGTATATAAGGGATCCTGGTTCAATCCCAGGGACAAAGAAAAGACAGGGTTCCTTAGTAACCTTGGAGAGGATATGCCAGTGGCTTCAATCTGAAGGCTGTGAACTCATAAGAAATATTTCTGTGCTTTTACAGATAGTGGCCAAAAGCTGTCAGGGCTGGCCCCAGCACAGGGATAAAAAAGAACCCCCAAAACACATTAGTTTAACAGCTGTGTGAGAAGGCCTTCCCTACTGTCACCACTGTGGGATACCCTATGTTGGCTGCTGAGACATTGTGAGTATGGCACTTGACACAGGGCTGGCTCTCCTAGTGTTAACACTGGAGTTCCAGAGACAAAGTCTTTCTGGAAATTCCAGCACACTCTGTTCAGCAGCCCAAACCAGAAGGAAAGTGGGCAAAGAGGTGGTGAGAAACGGGAAAGGAAATATACTTTCGGTTAGAAGAGGCTTTAGGTGATATTTGTCTTGTAGTTAAATAAAGAGGAAAGAAGAACCGAATAGAAAGAATAGAGTAGAATCAGTCTGCATGTCAAGGAGGTTGCTTCTGCGAGGGTATGGTGATATATTGTGTAGGCTCTAAAAAAATAAAGTTTGCCTGAAGATCAGAAGGCAGTGCCAGCCACAGAGTTAGCCATAGAGGTCAGGCAGTGGTAACTCACACCTTTAATCCCAGCACTTGGAATCCCACTCCTCTGCTCTCAGTACTTGGAAGCACACATGCCTTTAATCCCAGCACTAGGAAGTCTGAAACAGGAAGTGATGTGGCTGGGCAGAGACAGGAATGTAAGGCGGGACTGCCCCTTCAACTCACCCATTCAGTCTGGAGACAGGATATACCCCTTTCAGCCTGAGGATTTGGCTAGGTGAGGAGTGGCTGTGGCTTGTCCCTCTGTCTCTTTGACCTTTTAGCATCTGCCCCAATATCTGTCTCCAGGCTTTTGTTATAAGATCGATTAGGATTTGTGCAGTACAAGGGTGGGGTGGGGAGTCTCCGTTTGGTGCCAAGGAAGCCCACTGGGAACTGAGGGGATCGCTGCTGCTCAGGCACAGTCTCTATTTTCTTGGCAAAGGACTGTCCAATCAGGCCTGATTCTATAGGAGGAACTTCTGAAGTTACCTAGGAGATGGCCCTGGAGTTTAAAGTATGGGTTCCAGATGTGATGTCACACACCTTTAATCCCAGCACTCCAGAGCCAGAAGCATGCATATCTCTGTGAGTTTAAGATCAGCCTAGTCTACAAAGTGCGTGCCAGGCCAATCAAGGCAAATAGTGAAACCCGTTTAAATAATAACAACAACAAAAACCTGTGAGGACCAGTAATTCAGAAATAGGCCAAACACTGGCTTTCAGTTATGTAGTACACTAAAGAAAAATCACAGATACACATACCCACACATCCCCGTTTATTATTGTGCTATCCACAACTGCAAAGTCATGGCATCATCCCAGGTGTCCATCAACAGATTAGTGGACAAAGGAAATATGATAGATATACACAGAGGTTTTTGATGCACCTTTATAGGTGGAAGTGTGGCTCACCTGATAGAGTGCTTGCCTAGCATGCATAAAGCTCTGGATTCTACAGCAGAAGCTCCTGCAGTCTTATGAGCAGGGGCAGCTTGGGTAAACTCAGAGAAGTCATTCTAAAGCAAAGTCTTCACCATGACACCGAGCACTGGGCTTCAAAGTACATCAGATGCCAGAGGAGAGGCCATTTCTGTCTTGTGTTGTTTTGGATTTCTTGTTTTGGGTTTTGCTTTATGTGACCTACCTGCCTGGTGTAGAACTCAAAGAACTTCACCTGCCTCTGCCTCCACATTAAAAGCATGTGCACCACACCTGGTTTAGATTGATCTTTTAATTTAGTTTATTTTTATGTGTATAGGTATTTTGCCTGCATGTACATCTATGTACTACACAGATCCCCTGAAATCTCTACAGATAGTTGTGAGCCACCATGTGGCTGCTGGGAATTAAGCCTAGGTCCTCTGGAAGTGCAGCCAGTGCTCTTAACTACTGAGCAACCTCTCTATACCTACTGAAGTCTTTTTAAAAAGATTTATTTTATTTATTATATATAGTGTTCTGTCTGTATGACAGAAGAGGGCACCAGATCTCATTACAGATGGTTGTGAGGCACCATGTAGTTGCTGGGAATTGAACTCTGGGCCTCTTGAAGAACAGTCAATGCTCTTAACTTCTGAGTTACCTCTCCAGCCCCATCCATGCTGAAATCTTAAGATAGTAGATGAGTAGATTTAGGTATCTTCTTATGCTTGCCATAATTTGTCAGCCAAATTAGCTACAGAACTAGACCCTTTAGTTCTCAGTGACCCTTCAGGCCCTTCAAGATCAAGCTGCTCCTCATGCCTCAGGGTGCTTCAAAACCACCATGTCCTGGGGCATGGCTACACAGCCAAAAGGGGTTCCTGGCTGGTCCTGGCGGAAGACTGCTGTGTCTATGCCAGTCAGTTTTGGACAGTATAGATGTAGCTAGAACCCTAAACTGACAGACATCTAATTTAAAAGAGGGACTTTGAGAAATGGCTTCTATGTATTGCACAAATTCCATTTGGTGTTTTAATAAAAACCCAGAGCCAGATATTGGAGAAAAACTGAAATATCAGAGAGACAGGGAACAAACCACGGCCACTTTAACCCACTAAATACTCAGGCCTCTCCATGAATCCTCAAATCCAGTTCCTCCACTGCCATCACTGCTTGGCTTTATTAGGCCTTGAACTCATACAGATCCCAGCAGGAGATGGGATTAAAGGCCTGGGTCAACATTCACTGACCTTCATGGCTTGGCTCTGTCCTTTGATATTCCAGACTGTTTTTATTAAATATACAATATATCACCACACCTATGAAATAGCTGGCTTTCCCAGCCACTGTTCAACTCGGAGGTCTGCTCAATAGTGTCTCCTTTCCGGCCTTTGCTTACTTACCCTTCTGGTATGGCTGGAGTCTTCCTGATTACGGGTCCTTAGGCTTCAGATGGTGTAGTCTCAGAGATGTCAACGGTCACCAACCACATCAAGTTTGCTTCCTACCACCCAGGACCTCTCAGCTGCCATCATACTCCAGCCTTAAACTCTCTACTACAAAATGCCTTTCTTACACCCAGCCCAATATGCACCATGAGGAGTTACCACATAGTCAGGTCACTGATAGATCAGGGCTGCAGGACAAGGATTTGTGAGCTTTATTTCTCCTAACTACCCTGAGCCGGGGAAGAAGTGGAGTTTATAAGCACAAAAATCATAAAATTTGTTGCCAAGTTAGTTACAATTTTCACCAATCAGGATTTAGAGATTAGGGGCTCCCTTGAATGTCCCATAAGCCTTTCAGTCTAACCAATCAGACTTCTTTGTTCTTTCTGTAGTTAGGAACAGCATGTTTCTAGAACTAAA
Organism: Phyllotis vaccarum; assembly: GCA_033318265.1. Lineage (NCBI taxonomy): Eukaryota > Metazoa > Chordata > Mammalia > Rodentia > Cricetidae > Phyllotis > Phyllotis vaccarum. Next base: position 65,697,604 of record JARWLC010000014.1, on the reverse strand, counting down.
GATGCATAACCACTATTCCTCTGCTTTAGGGAGGTTGGTCAGCCATTGCAGTGTTCTTCAGCTCCCCTAGGGCTCAGGAACCTGAGCTTTATTTCACCCTGCCAGTAAAATTGAAGTCAAAATGGCAGTTCTCAGGCCAAGGTGCTTTTGCTGGTTCCCTTTGCCCCACAACACTGCAGGTCACTAAGGCTAATGAGGCCTCTGCTCAGAAGCTCCAGATTCGCTTCATCTCTTGGCAATGCCTTCCCTTTGCTGCTCTGTCAGGGACTAGCATGGGGAGAAGCAGGATGATAGCAAAGCAAAAATTCCCCGCACCATAACAATTAGACACTGCTTAGAGCCTGACCCAAGGGACGTGTGATGTCTTAAACATTCAAGACCCTCACTCCTACTGAGCCATGGCCAAGTTTCCTACATGGACAATCTCAAGAAAGATCTAATCCTGTAAGGTGGGCTACTGAAAAAGATGAGGGGCTGGAGAGATGGCTCAGTGGTAAGGAGCCCTGGCCATTCTTCCAGGGGATTTCTAGCACCTACATGGCAGCTTACAAGCATCTATGTACCTCCAGTTCCAGGGGGATCTGATGCCCTTTCCTGGCCTCTGCAGACACTAGAGGCACACATGAAATGTACAGATATACATGTAGACAAACACATATACACATCAAATAATAAAATAAATTTCTAAAAAGGAAGACAAAGCAAAGGCCATCTAACTGTTATGAAAGAACTCCCCTTCCTTCAGAGGTGACGGGAATCTACCCTCTGTATCTCTGCCTCTTCTTGAAGTATATTTTAATAACGCTTCCCTGCCTCTGGTCTGGTCAGCACTTGTACTCCTACACTTGACATTCAAGTCACCCTCCTGAGTGAACAAGCCGGACCCTGGACTTTATGCTCAAGCTCACCAGCTCCAGTGCCCGAGGCAGCTCCAATTGCCAAGTTGCTATAAAGCTGGGGGGAAGGAAGGAGGGAACTGAGGGAAAGAAGCTGCCTTGTAACAGCCCAGAGGAAGTCAATCTCTCTGAGGCCTCAATCGCCCTTCCTAGAGCCTCCCTCCCAGCAGCTGACATTTCCTGTGACCGTGGTGACACCAGTCAATACATGTGATCTTCCACCCAGCATCTGTTGCGGCCTCCTGGGGAATCTTCTGGCACTGTCTTCACAATCCACGCCGTGCTTATTGGAAGGGAGAAGGCTGTCAGTCTTCCCCATCCTTCCTTGTTGACCTTTAGTGAGCATCCTCAGTAGGTTACATCTTTCTTTTTCTTTTCTTTTTTTGAGACAGAGTTCCTCTCCATAGCTCTATCCTGGAACTCACTACACAGACCAGGCTGACCTCAAAGATATCCTCTACCTCCCAGTGCTGAGATTAAAGGTGTGCGCCATATCTCCCAGCTCAGTAGGTTACATCTTAAATTGAATATGCTCAGAAAGGCAACCCCCTGTCCCCAAAGCATCCCTTGTGTGAAAATGTAGATAGTTCTGGAACATTCTTACCATCTCTAGGGGGAGAGCATACAGATTTGGAGTGTACCATGCTCTGCTGGCTGTGCTGTGACTTTGAACTTGCTTGGGCGCTGCATAATCATCTCAGAAACCTTAAGATAAATTTATATAATGGCCACTCTGCAGGGAAATGCATGTCCCTTTTCCAAATGGCCTGTCTTCCTGAAAATGAAGCCATATTCATTTTTTTATTAAATTTTGATTTAATAAGCTATTTTAAAAAATGGGCTCACTTAAACAGTTTTTTTTTAAACTTATTATTACTACTATTATTATCCTAGGCAAGGTGTCAGTGTGTAGCCCTGGCTGGCCTGGAACTTACCATGTAGACTAGGCTAGCCTCAAACGCAGAGATCTGTCTGCCTCTGCCTCCTGAATGCTGGGATTACACATGTGCCACCACACCTGCCTAAAGATTTTTACATTTTTGTCTGCATGTATGTACACCAAGAGTATGCCTAGACCCCTGAACCAGATTTACAGACAGTTGTGAGTTGCCATGTGGGTGCTGGGAAATGAACTCAGGTCCTCAGGAATAGCCAGTGCTCTAAACCACAGAAACAACTCTCCCACCCACTAGCAAAATTTTAAATTACAAACCCAAATACATCCCATTACAAATCAGAAGTCCACAAATTGTAAAAATTGAATTGTCTTGTATTTCCCTGCATTTCCCATTTCCAACAGCTCTCCCATAGGTGGTAACACTTGGCTGATCTGTCTGCAGTCTGAAACTACTCAATGTAAAATACCAGAAACAGCGCTGAGTGAGGTGGCATGTACCCTTAAACCCTGCACATGGGGGGCAGGGCGGGGCTGGAGGTGGGGGAGCAGGCTGTCTCTATGACTCTGAGGCCAGCCAAGGCTACATAGTGAGATGAGACCCTGTCTAGAAAGAAGAAAATATCAGAAATAATAAGTTGTATCTTTTAATTGGCTTCCATTATGGTAAATTGTTACAATGTTTCTATTTTATAATTAACGTTGTTAATCTTTCACTGTGCCAAATTTATAAATTAAAACTTCATCACAGGTATACTGTACATTTGGGAAATAGAACATATGGGGCTCACTGCTTCCCAGTTCTGGGTGTCCACTGGGGGTCATGAAATAAGCACCCCTCAGATGTAGAGCTGCTTTCCCAAATCCACAAGTGTTCTTATATTCTGGATGAACCATGCTCATTAAAACCACAAGAAAAAAATACAAATGTCTCTGAACAAATTAGAGAAGATGGCAGGCAATCTTTTGATAAACTATGAGTTTAATTAATCCTGTCATTATACCAAATATATCATGGCTGCTTTCTCCACGTGTTATTAATACCCACAGCTGTGAATCAGTGTTTTCTTAGACCACTTTGGTGATGCAATGCTACAATCCAGTGAAAAGAACTAGTTTTTATTCCTTGAGACAGGGTATTGCTTATCCTTGAACTCTTATTTATTTATTATATGTACAGTGTTCTGCCTGTATGTCTTGCTTGCCAGAAGAAGGCATCAGATTCTTTACAGATGGTTGTGAGCCACCATGTGGTTGCTGGGAATTGAACTCAGGACCTCTGGAAGAGCTGCCAGTGCTCTTAACCTCTGGGCCATCTCTCCAGCCCTATCCTTGAACTCTGACCCTCTTGCTTCTGCCATGAAGTACTGAGATTACAGGCATGCACCACCAAGGCAGGAAAAATTACTTTTGTTCTCTTAATACTAGTGGCTATGACAGTCACTGGCAACCTTGAGCAGTGGACAAAAAGCTAGATTTCTTGAGCTTGACTACATATGAGCAGCCTGAACTCCCACATGCAACCACAGCTGAGAGCCACTCACTGTCTTAAGAGTTCAGGAACCGCCTGTCACCCTGAATGCCCAGCATCAAGTCACCATGAAGACGTGGTTATAAGGCCAACTGCTCTGGGCTCACCCAAGCTGCCTCTGTGGCAGTGCCGGTCCCCATGGAGACAAATGCTAAGAATCTACTGAGCAGTCACCTCTGGCAGGGATCTGCTGTGGCCATGATTTGTGTTCTCCTTAGCACTTCTAAGGCACTCAAAGCTCTCTACAGAAGGTTTAATCCCACATCCAGGATTTGCTCACCTTTGGCTGCAAAGGAACTTGAACTTGGCAAAGTTACAGTGCCAAGACACCATCCTCAACTCAGGAAATCCTATTCTCTGGGCACCGAAGCTCTTGGGACTAGGAATGTAGCTCAATGGAAGAGCACTTGTCCTTCTCTGGGATACTCAGGATCTTGGGTTCAATCCCTAGCACAGCATAGAAAAACATAGACCTCCTCAGGTGAGAGAGAAAACAAAATGTTCTACAATTTGAAGCAAACTCAGGCCCACACCCAGCCCACTGAGTCCAAATCCAGGTGCATATCAAGTTCCAGGTGACTCTTAAAACATGGGGCAGTGGTGGCCTATGCCTTTAATCCCAGCACTTGGAAGGCAGAGGCAGGATCTGAGAGTTCTAGGCCAGCCTGGTCTTCAGAGCCAGTTCCAAGTTAGCCATATCCAGAACTGTTACACAGAGAAACCCTGTCTCAAAAATCAAAAACAAAAAACCCTAAAACCCTGACAAGTCTGGGAAAACTCTGCCAGTGTCTCCCACAGTTAAAAGCCAGGCCTAATGGCAAGAGCCTGTAATCTCAAGCACTCAGGAGGCTGAGTCAGGAGGATTCCCCCTGAACAACTTTGAGACCCATTCTCAAAGGAAAAACCACAAAGAGGGCTGGGTGCAGCTCAGCTCAGGAACAGAGTGTTTGCCTAACATGCATAGTGCCTCATGTTTAATCCTTCTGTACCTCCCCAAAACGGAAGAGTGAATACATTCTGGCTGATGATCAAGCTCTCCAGTGAACAAGAACGTTGTGTTTTCTCATGACCCACATGAAGAGTGCTGGTAAAGATTTAGAAGCATCTCTGCTGTCTTAGTCCTTCAGGAGCAGGATGCTCTGGGGAGGGGCAGTGCTCAGTTACAGCTCCGTTTTAAGTTTTTCATACAGATCATCCTGGTCAATCATGTCCTCATTGCCATTCCAGCGGTGATAGGCAAGGAGAGCTGTGTTGTAGCCAGCAATGGCACTCATCTCCATGCAGCTGGCTGCAAATTCAATGCCATTGAGGTAATAGAGCTGGTCATGGAGGATGATGGAGGGACACTTCTGAGGAGGCTCATAGTGAGGATAGGACAGCCATGACTTCCGCACAGCGTAATCATAGGACAGGAAAAGCTTTGAGATCTGCTCTTTGGTGAGAATGTCCCTGGAGAATGTCTTCCACACATGCATGCCATCCACTGCCGTAGCCGGACCCTCCTTTTCTCTTACAGAGGCTACGATGGACAGGCTGTTAATAAACAAATCTGAGTCATCAGTGACAAGAATTGTGGAGAGGCCGAACTGATCCTTGGGTCTGGAGCTGAAGAGAGTGGAATTGAGTTCCCCTTTAATCAAAGTTGTCACCAGAGGCTGATATGGGTCATTGAATTCCTCAATGGGCGGATCAAAATTTCGGAAATTTATGCCAGACATCTTCCGGTTCAATGGAGCAGCCACAAGGACAATGTCATAGACATCAGAATGGGTCTCAGATCCTGTTTTATACACCACTTCATACCTCTTTGTAGGATTTCCTAGAAAGCACAGAGAAACATTTCTTAGTGCTTCCAACATACTCAATTTCAGACCTTATAAAAACAACCCTATAACATTCTTTTGGTCTTCATTTGTACACGCGTGGTTTTGTGTGAGGAGGCCAGAGGTTAACCTCAAGCGTCACCCCTCCCTCTTGGTTTGTCTTTGGGTTTTTTTGTTTTGTTTTGTTTTTTAAGATTTATTTTTTATCATTATTTTATGTATTGAGATGTTTGCCTACATGTATGTCTGTGTACTAAATGCATGCTTGGTGCCTGTGGAGGCCAGAAGAGGGTATCAGATCCTCGAACTGGAGTTACAGGCAACTGTGAGCTGCTATGTGGGCGCTGAGACCTGAACTTAGGTTCTTTGTAAGAGCAGCCAGTGCTCTTAACCACAGGAGTCATCCCTGTGGCTTTTCTCACACTGTACCTCACTAGTAAGGCTAGTCTGGCTAGCAGTGAGCCCCACAGACTTCCTGTCTCTACTATCTCCAGCACCACAATACAAACAGTCGCCAAAATGTCCACTCTATACGCGGGTCCTGGGATCAAACTGGGGTTCCCCTGCTTCCATGGCAATGACATTACTGAAAAGGCTCTTATCTTCCCAGCCCTGCTTTTTGTTTTTGAGACAGTGTCTCCTGTGGCTTAGGCTGCCTTCAAACTCACTATATTGCCAAAGATAACCCTGAATGTCTGATCCTCCTGCTTCCAATTCTGGAGTATTGGAATCATGAGATATGTGCCATCACGTAGTTTCTGTGGTGCTGGAGATCAAACCCATGGTTTCATAACTGTGAGACAAGTACTCTATCAACCAATATGTACAGCCAGCCCATTCTAGTATGTGTGGTATGCACACCGGTATGTACATACACCTATGTAGGGCTGTGTCTGCATCTGGAAATGAACACAAAGGCTAAAAGAGGACATGGGGGGGTCATGTTCTATAGCTCTTTGCCTTATCCTCTTGAAACAGGATGTCTTACTGAACTTGAACTAGTAGAAGCATTATTTCTGTCTATATTCTCCACCGTACTGGGGTTACAGGCATTTGAGACATCTAGCTCTTTTTTAAAAATCATGGGTGTTGGGGATTTGCTCAGGTCCTCATGCTTGTGAAGCAAGTGCTGTTAGCCAATGAGCCACCCCCATCTCCCCTACCCCCCCCAGGCCAAAGAAATCTTTTCATCTGGCAGCTCTTGCAAAGTTCCAAACCAGTGAGTGGAACTTCACATTGCTCGTGCAGAAATGTTCCCAGCTGTGCTAAAGGGCATGACCATGTCTCATGGGATATGGAAAAAAACCTCATTCTCAAAGAGAATGTTCCATATTTCGTTCTTACTGAGTAGGAAATTGTCCTCAATGTAACACAGCTGGATACAGATATCCCTGAATGTGAATGTTTTGCAATCATAGAGACGCTATTAGAAGTTTTAGAATTATGGGACCTGAGTTCAAATACACATCATGCATGTAAAAATCTAGGCATGATGGCATACAGCTTTAATCCCAAAATTTAGGAGGCAGAGGCAAATGGATCTCTGAGTCTGAGGCCAATACAGTTTACATAGTAGTTCCAGGACAGCCAGAGTTACTTTGTATTGAAAAACCCTCTCTTAAAAAAAAAAAAAAAAAAAAAAAAGAGTGTGTATGTGATATATTTTCTCCCTGAGCTGTCATTTTGCAAGAAGAACCAGAAACAATTAAAGCTCAGCCTCACCTGTCTGCTTGGTTCTTGTCTTCTCCTCTATGGACACTACAGAGCCAGTGATCAGGTTGCTGCTGGAGGCCTGAAGGAGCCCTGAGCAAACAACTTTATTACCACCTTCCACTGCCCAAAGGTTGGAATCGGCAGCTGTCATCGACACTGCCCCTGTCAGAAGGGAGTAAAAACATGTTTTAGTGCTGTTGTGTTGGGTAAGTGGCCATTTCCCATCCACTTAGATGTTCTGGTCCAAATGCCTCCAGACACTGCCAGATGACCCTGAGGAGAACGGTCTCACTCAGGCAAGAGCCACAGAAACTAAAAGAACCACAGGACCCTCTACCCTTAACAACTCACAGATAGAAATAAACTATGTCAGTAAAAATGCTTAAGACACAAAGAAAGGCAGCCTCCCTCATCCCGATGCCAGAGCTCCCACCCCAGCAGCTACAGAAGTCCCTTAGCTATGGTTATCCTGACCCCTCCAATACCGTCTTACCCACAAAGGCATTGAGGTCGGTGCTTTGACCAAAATTCACCCGCATGATAGGAGAGATCATCTCCTTGAGGAAGGTCTCAGAGAAGCCTGCTTTCTGCAGGTTCTCACGGAGGGTTTGGTTAAGCAGGCGGATGTAGTCTTCCCCTCCAATGGCGAGCATTAACTTCTCCACGCTGCTGAAGGCATAGTCATGGGACTGATAACGATAAATCCTTGAAAAAAGAGAAATGGTCCTTAAACTCCACACAGGTCAGGGGCTACAAACAGCCTCGGAAGAACGTAACTGATGCCAGACTGGGAGACTGAGGCAGAACTGCAAATTTCGGGCCAGCCTTAGATACACAGTGGCATTGAAATTCTTATTATTTTTTTTTTTTTTGGTTTTTCAAGACAGGGTTTCTCTGTGTAGCCTGGCTGTTTTGGAACTCACTCTGTAGACCATGCTGGCCTCAAACTCACAGAGATAAGCCTGCCTTTGCCTCCCACGTGATGGGATTAAAGATGTGTGGTTTGTGAAATTCTATCTTTAAAAAAAAAAATATTGAATGCTGATGCACACCTTTAATCTCAGCATTCAGGAGGCAGAGGCAGGTGGATGTCTGTGAGTTCAAGGTCAGCATTGTCTTGAAAAACCAAACCAAACAAACAAAAACCATAATGCTCCTGCTCTAGCAGAGGACCTGGGCTCTGTTCCCAGCCCTACGTGGCAGCTCATAGTCACCTGCTACTCTTTTTCCAAGAGATCTGTGCACTCTTCTGACCTCTTCAGACACCAGGCACACAAAGGACCACAGACATATGGGAAGACTAAGCACACAGACAAATGTAAACATGGAATTAACTTCCATGTTTCTGTCCATGTTTCTGTTTGATAGGTTCCTACTAGTCAGGTGAGGCCCAGCTCAATTTCATCTTCACAGACCTCTGTTCCTCCCCTTTGCCTTTCACCCCAAGACACCTGTGCTCTTAATATTTCTCACTTAAAGTCTAGAATGTACAATCTGACAGAAAAAGAAACAGGAATGGCAAGATGGCTCAGCAGATAAGAAGCATTTTGCCTCACAAGCAGGATGAGCTGAGTTTAACACCCAAAGCCCACATTGGAAAGAGAACTGACTCACAAAAGCTGTCCTCTGTGCATCCACATTTCCATCATATACAGTACACAATGACAATTAAATAAATATTTACTCTGAGTTCTTATGCTCAGTATCTCATTCACCTACACATCAGCACTCTTAATGCACAATGCAGGCATTACGACGGGGCCTCCAGATTGAGTTGGCCTGGGTAGAACTCCAGCTTTACCATGACCTAGGTTGATGGGCAGCCTTCTACACTTAAAATGTGGGCATCTCCACCTTCCACATCTACAAAAAGCAGCCAATGCCAGTGGCTGTAGAGCCAGCTGCCATGAGAATTGATGCCTTTATTTTTTTTCAAACCCAGCTTCCAAATTGTACTTGGCAAAATTGTGTGTGTGTGTGTGTGTGTGTGTGTGTGTGTGTGGTCAAACACTCTTAAATACTGTACAGATGCCAACTCCTTAAATGGGATGGTCAGGCATGCCAGGCAAGTGATCAACCATTGAGCCACATCTCAGCCCTTGCAAAGTACAATTTAGAAACAAAAACAACCAACTTGTTCAGTTCCCAAAAGGAGTAATGATCTGTGAAACATTTTTGCCTAACAAAGTGGTACCTAGACAACTAATTCAGGGAACTAACATTCTAGTGCTCGTCAGAACAGAGGCAGGATGGTTACCTCATGAACTTGTCCAGCAGGTCTTCTACCCACATGTGCATTCTCAGCGACTGGAATCCGTAGCGCCATATCAGCTTAATCATGTTGATTATAAACCAGCTGCTCTCCTCAAACACTAGAGACTTCCCATTGTACACCCCCATCAGGCCACCGGAAGCTGGGACACTGGAGAGACCTGCCAAAAGGGGGGGGGGGGAGGATAGCTCAGTGGCTAAGACAGCTCATAACTATCTGGAATTCTAGTTCCAGAGGATTTGATGCCTTCTTCTGGCCTCTGTGGGCATCTATGTTCACACACACACAAAACTTAAAAATAAATAAATCTTAAAACAAAATTTTTAAAAACCCAGAAGAAAGGTACACCAGTGGTTTCTACATTGGCCCAATGAAAAGGGAATTTGGGGGACCTGCCTGGGACATTCTGAGTGAGTGACTTAGGGGCCATCCCCAGGTCTCTAGAGACACATAAAAGTTCTATAACAGTGTGGACACTCGTACTGATTGCTCAATCTGCAAACGGACACACTAGGAGATGGGTCAGAAGCTCATGTGCATGTACCAGATTAACCCCACTATTCTTAGTCATGGAGAATACAGCACTGGGCAGGGAAGAAAAGGGCAGCCAAGGAATAAGATGAACTCCCATATTCCTATGCTTACCTGACTTTGCAAAACTAGGAATTTCAGAATAGAAAAGGTCAAAGTTACACAATATTCCCTAAGAAGGCTTGCAGAGGCAAGCCAGACTTCCTTACAACATGTCCTGCTCCTCTGCTGGCAGCTCATCAGTCACGTATCCCTGTGAGCATGTCTCTGTGCCCTATTTGTATGACTTCAAGCAAAGTGTCTGAAGCCCAGGAGTCTCCATGTTCTCATCAGGAAAATGAGGTAGTTTCTGCTAGTTCAAAACACCCTGATTCTTCAACCCAAACCTAGGGGTTTATGAACTGATAACAGGGGCCAGCAAGGTGGCCCTAAAGGCATCTGCTGCCAAGCCTAATGGCCTGAGTTCAATTCCAGAGACCCACATGGTAGGAGAGAACTGACTTGATCAGTTGCCCTCTGCCCTGCATACATATCCTGTGGTACTGAGACCTATGCCCCTCATCCCCCCACCCCATCACACAAAAGAAATAGCTAACACATAATTTTTTCAAAAAAAACATTTTTTTTTTCTTTTTGAAGAACTGATAACAGCCAACCTCACTCTAGCCCTGGCTGTAATTCCAGAGAACTGATGACCCACAGATAACCAGAATCTCATTACAGAGAGTTTCTCAAAGCTAAACCCCACAGCAAGAGAAACAATTTCACCAAGTTCTCTGCAGAAGACAAACAAGCTAGAAACATCTCAGCCAGTCACACAGAAATCTGCTTAGCTTAAGACCAAAATCACATACCCAGCTCTTTGACAAAACGCTTCATGTGCAAATTTAGAGGGTGGATGACAGAACCCCCTGACTCATAGTCATGACCTTGCACCTTCAACGTGGCCAAACGGCCCCCGACCTCTTCTCTTTCAAATACATCTATCTTCACATCCTTCCCAAATTTCTTGCGAAGGTAATAGGCTGCGGAGGTGCCACCGATCCCAGCGCCGACGATGGCTATAAGGAGGGAAAAAGAGGAACCGTTTGCTTCCCTACTTAGCGGTGGCTTGTTTTTGAAAGGCCATTAACCAATAACAGACATTCCTCAAGACTATAACCAACAACTTGGGGGAGTTTCGGGGCAGGGTTCTCTCTGAAGTTGCATTCCTTGAATCTGGACAGAGACTGCAGATGAAATTACAAAGTAACAGTACGTCAAAAGATACCCGAACATCTACACATAGCTTGGTGGAGAGACTACCCGATCCACAGACCCTCATGTACCCAATTCCTGGGGAGGCATGAATAGGCCAGTCTCGCACGCATTTTAAATAAACTGGCCGCCATCTTCGCCCAGCTCTGTTCTTTGTCTCTCTGAGGCCCCAACACCATGAACGATCCCGAAAGACAAAGCTTCAGGTGGGGACAGAGCCCCTGGAAGTGAAAATCCGAGGCAAGCAAAGCCAGGAAGAAAATTGGCCTTGTGGTTAGCAGCAGCAGCAGCTGCGGCCTCGCAAGCAGAGCGCAGGTGCGGGGAGGCGGTCCAGCTCTTTCGGGGGAGGGGACCGACTGGTCCCTGGGCATTGTCTGTGAGCCTCAGCCTGCCAGATAGACAGACTCAGCTCCAGGGACAGTCAGAGGCGGGCCCCCGAGGGCATCAAGCTCCTGAAGCTCAGGGCCTCCCAGGCTGGGGCTGCAGAGATACCGGGTCCCCCGACCTGCCCACGCCTCCAGTGGCACTGCTCCACGCTCCGGAGCGTACGGACGGGTCCTGGGGACCCCGATCTCCACTCGGCTGCGGGTAGACTGACCTCGACATTGCCTTGCCTCTGTATCCAACCCCCACCCCCACCTACCGATCCTGTCCGGCGGGGCCCGGGGCTCGGCGCTCGCCAGGCTGCCCCATTCACACAGCAGCAGCCCCAACCCAAGCTGCAAGCCCACCAGGGCCGCAGCGTCACGTCCCATGGTCTCCTGCAGCTGCGGACTGAGAGTGTGCGGGCCAGCGGACCCGGAGCTCTAAGAGTCTGCGCACGATCGCCCCTCCCCGACCCCGCCCCAGGGCACATCGCCACGCCCACCAGACCCACCCAGGTTCTTTGCTTCCCAGGCTCACACTACCTTGTGTTTCTGATCCAAGGCCACCGCATCCCAAAGTCCACTCTGTCCCCAGAAGCAACCATCCAGGGTACAGGTTGGGGCCCACCTCAGCTCTCCTTCCTTCCCGCCTCTCCTGAAGAAAGAGCCCCCACTTCTTTACTAATGTTCCCTGCAGTCCCCCAGATAGCGTGCTGTCAGTGAAGTTGGCCAATCTCAGTCAAAAAACAGGCAATGTGGCCCCTAACATTTCCGTGAGTTTTGTTCCAGGAACTCTAGTTGCCTGGTAAGAAAAAGAAGGAAGATAAGGTATTGCGAAATAGGGGAAGCAGAACACAGGACCCCCGTCCATATGAATAAAACTAGGACACCAAAAGGGGCCTCCCACATAAGGTCTGTTTCAAGTTGAAGATAATCAAGGAGAGACAAATCTTAGAAACGCTGTCCACCTTCCTCTAATTACCTAAAAACAAAACCCAAGGGGAGGGCTGGGCACATGGCTTAGTGGTTAAGAGTACTTCCTGCTCTTTCACTGGACCAGAATTCTGTTTCCAGCACCCACACCCTGGTGGCAACCTCTAACTCCAGCTCCAGGCAATCTAATGCCTGGTCTCTGTCGGCATCCACAAACACACACTCTTAGGCATAACATAAAATAATAATAATAATTAACTGAAGAAATGACCCAGTGGCTAGGTGGTTTTACTGAGTTCAGTTTCCAAGATTTACAATGCCTGTAACACCAGCTCCAGCGAATCTGTGTCCTCTTCTGGCATTGGAACACACACAAACATATAAATAAAAATAAACACATATTCATAATGACAAAGGGACCTCTCCTTCCTTCTCTACCTGAAGGGATGTGGGTTTATCACCAAAGACAATTTTAGACGTTTTAAGTAACGTGTCTAGGAAGTCATTAGGTCAGCTTGAACTAAATGAACGGCATGCCAAATCAGAGTGGAATCACAGTTGAAATTGCGTGTAACCAACGGGAAGCTAAGTTTTCTGATTGATCTTCATAGAAAAAGGGAAAGTGGCCATCGGCCATGGCTCTGCTAGCACAAGAGATGGGGGCTCCCCTCTGCTCCAGCCTTCCCAAGGAAAGTGACCTGTTTTCAGTTCCTCTGCTCTCTGCCCTTGTCAGCCTGGAGACTCAGGCTTCTCCACCAAACACGGAGAAGGCTGTGCTACTGCACAAGGCGCTTCCCCAATTCTAGCAGCATATAGAGGCCAAAAGACCCATCTGTTTCTTGGAGATTTTTTTCCCCACAGACTTTGTTTTGATTTTTATATGACAGACTCTCAAATAGCCCAAGTGATCTCAAACTCACCGTGCAGCCCAGACTGACGCCCCTCCACCTCCTGTGTGCTGGGATCTGTCAGGTTTCATCAGCTAGACCCAGAGCCTTTC